>VZSR01000393.1:185082-257519 GCA_013398615.1 Brachypodius melanocephalos
GTTCTGAACTCGTGCACCTGCTGAGAGGAGAACCGCCCCGCCCCGGGGGCTCGTGGCCTCCTCCCCTCGCGGGCCACCGAGGGCCGCCGCGGGATCAGCGGGCCCGCTCGGAAGGGCCGCTGGGCCCGCTTACCCGGGGGCTGCGGTACCGGGCCTAGGCCCGGGCTGGACTTTGGTCCGACTCTCCTTTGCGGTAGCACCAGCGCCGTGCGGCCCTCAGAGAGCCGAGGACCCTGCGGCCAGGTCACAGCACCCGGCGGAACGCCGCGTTGCCGGAACCGCCGCGCCGGGGGCGGGCACCGGCGGGCGCCTATCAGGCGTGGCACTAATGGACGGCCATGGGATCCCTCCGCCGTGCTATGTAGTCCCACTACGACGCTCTCCCAGACCGTGCCCGTCCCTCCCCGGGCGCCCTTGCGCCAGGGTCGCATTTGCGGAAGCGGACTGGGACAGTGCCCGCCGTGCCAGCTCGACCGTGCCTCAGTCTGAGTGCGGGGAGTGCCGGCTGTGAGGATCACTCCGCACGCCATGAAGTCTTGCGGTCGTCGCGCGCCATTTTGGGTGGCAGAGAGTTGCGGAGCGGCTGGTGGTGAGCCGGGCTGTGGGACTGGTGAGCGGGGCCGTGGGGAGCGGGGCCGTGGGGAGCGCTCGGCGTCCGAGGAGGTGACGGGGAGCCCTGCTCCAGGGTCTCCTGGGGCCCACCCCTGGGACCTGTTTCGCTTGTGCTGTGTGGGATGTTCCCTCGGTGCCACCTAGTTGGGGAGGGAGAGGGATTTCTGCCCTCTACCCTGGGGTGCAGCTGCGCCGGTGGAGCTCATTCAGGGCCTCCCGCGCACTGTCCGAACTGTCTCTGGGCAACTGGGCCAGACGCGGCGAGTCTCGCTGAGCGGCTGTTGTGGCTGGCGGCCGTCCTGGCAGCCTGAGCCGAGTCCATGGCTCGCTCCGCGCTGGGCAGTGCAGTCGCCGGCAAGCAGGGATGGGGAGGTGAGATGCAAACCGGGGTCTTTTTATGTGATGTCTTTTAAGGAAGCTTTCGTTTGATGAATGGTTCTTGGCAAACAGAATGCTGTAATTAAATACTGTTAGAGTTTGCTTTCTGTAGGGTTAATAAGTTGAACTTGTTCCTGGGAGACGAAGCGTCTGTTCAGTAGGCAGGAAGAGTGTGGAGAATGTGGAACGGCGGCTTTTTCTTTCTGGTGGCAAGATTGTTATCGCCTTAGTTTCCACAGTCCTCGAGTTAATTATGTGTTTTTAACTTGTATTTTGATAGGACGGAGGTGGACTTGGCTTTTCCGTTGACCTATCCGTTTTTTTTAAAAAAAAAAAAAAGTCCAGGAAGTTTCCTCGAAGTTTCTAAGGCCAGTCCTGTTGGTGTTGGTTACGTGCAGGGTTGTTAAATGGGACAGGTAGTAAGGAGCAGTCAAGGTTCAGTCACTTATAAATAGCTAGATTCAGGATTGGCAGACTAGGGCTTGTGTGTTTGGGGAATTTCTTGGCCTACTCCCTAGTAAAACAGCGTTTGGTGACTGACAGTCAGTTGACTGACAGTTCGTGGTTCCAGTGACTGTCTCTCTTCTCCACAGAAAGTGTTTATCATGTTGGGCTCTGGGTTCAAGGCAGAGCGCTTGCGAGTCAACCTGCGCCTCGTCATTAATCGCCTCAAACTACTGGAGAAAAAAAAGAGTGAGTATTTAAAGGGGCAGGTGGGACCCAGAATGCTTTTGGGGCTCAGGAGACTTGAGAAGGTATTTCTCAAGTTGGGGTACTTTCATGGGCCAAGTATGGAGTAGCTTTTTGTTCTTCCTTGCTGGACCCAGGCCTTACAGCCTGCTTTGGTGCACAAGGAGCTGGAAGAGAAAGGTTGGCCACAGTCTGGCCTCTGTCCACCTTCCTGGCAGCTGTTGGAGTGCAGTTTGTGGGGTGGTAGCTGTAGGCTGTGTGTGCTAACAGCACAGAGGGGAACTCCCTGGGTACTGTGGGAGATTGTCCCCACCTCCCCTACCACAGGTGAGGTCTGTGGTCCCGGTTAACTCTGCAGGGAGGTTGTAGGTGCGGGAGTGTTTCCAGCAGCCTGAAGTTCGCTTTCCTTTCTCCCATGAGTTAAGTGTGCTCAGGCCTGGATGTGAGGGCTCTGCCAAACCGTGGCTGGGTGTCTCATGCTGCAGAGATTTGATAGGGGAGAGAAGCTGGTGGTGGCTTTATGTGTGATGAGGGCTGTGGGTGGTCTGGAGGCAGCAGCCCAGGCCAGCACAATGACCGGGCTCGGCATGTGTGCTGCAGCTGAGTTGGCCCAGAAGGCAAGGAAGGAGATTGCAGATTACCTGGCAGCTGGAAAAGATGAGCGTGCCAGGATTCGTGTGGAGCACATCATCCGTGAAGATTACCTTGTAGAGGCCATGGAGATTCTGGAGCTGTACTGTGATCTGCTGCTCGCCCGCTTTGGCTTGATCCAGTCCATGAAGTAAGCTCTGGTGGAGACAGTCCTGGATTCAGGGAGGGGCACTGCTGGGGGCAGGTCTGGAGTACAGAACGGCACCCATGTTTATCCCTCCAGAGACCTTTCATTCCCCATGTAGGGACTGTGGAGTCCAGTGTATAGGATGGGAACTTAAAGGCTAAGCAGATTGAGGGCAGCAATGGCTGGGTGCATGGGGTGGAGAGAGAATTTTTTTCTTTGGTTGTAGGGAGCTGGACTCTGGCCTGGCAGAGGCAGTATCGACGCTGATCTGGGCTGCACCACGCCTCCAGTCGGAAGTGGCCGAGTTGAAAATTGTGAGTAGGGTTGCTTGAGGGATATTGCATATGCAGGGTGGGGGCGATGCTGCCAGATGCTGATGGAAGTCCTTATCTGTGACTTTGTATCATTAAAACAGAGGACGTTATGGGCTCTGCAGATGGAAACCAGATGTCCTTGGAGCATCTGGGGTGGCTGCAGCTGCAGAACTGGGGTGCTCAGTGGGAGAAATGAGGGAGAGGGAGGTGGGTGAGTGTATTTGTGGTTTGAGGTGGGGGAAAGCAGGGTTGTGCATGTTCTAGAGTTTCTCTCCTGCTGCAGGTCGCTGATCAATTGTGTGCTAAGTACAGCAAAGAGTATGGGAAGCTGTGCCGGACAAACCAGATTGGGACAGTCAACGACAGGGTAATGAACTGGTAGAACAGGTAGAGCTGGCAGAGCAGCCACTCCTGCTGAGGTTTGCTGCTCCTTGGGTCCGTGGCTATGCTTGCAGTCACTCTGGAGCATGGCAGGTGCTGTGCAGCCAGGGCCCACCTGCACTGGAGCATGGTGCTAAGGCCCCAGGCAGGGATGCCCTGCTCTGCTGGTTGTGGATGGGGAAGGGTAAAGCAAATAGAGCCCTAGCTGCCTGCAGCATGCTATACTGGGTGGAGGGGCCTCCCCAGGGCTGCCCTGGCTGGGATGGCATGGTATAGAGCTGTTGGATGCTATGTTGCCCTGGCCCTACTAAGTCTCTCCAGCCCTGTGTTCCAGCTGATGCACAAGCTGAGTGTGGAAGCACCACCCAAGATCCTGGTGGAGAGATACCTCATCGAGATTGCAAAAAACTACAATGTGCCCTATGAGCCTGACTCAGTGGTGATGGTGAGTAAACACCAGGATGTGGCATTGCAGTGAACTGGGTGGTACTTGTGCTTTGGTGTCTTCTAGACCGCCTCAGCGTAGCATGATCCTTGTTCCTTCATGCACCCCTGTGGCATGTGGCAGTAGTTACACATGCTACAGCCTGGTTCCCGTTCTGTTTCCTGTTAATACCACTGTATAGCTGCTCTCTGTTCTGTTCCTGTTGCGTATTCCCATCTTGTCCATTGACAAATGCTGCATCTAATGCTGTACAGAGGGCTGTGATCATACCAGAGATGTGTTAGTGAGCAGAATTCTTCCACCCTTTCCAGGCTGAAGCCCCAGCAGGCGGAGAGGCAGATCTAATTGATGTGGGGTTCACGGATGATGTGAAGAAGGGTGGCCATGGAGGGGGCGGAGGTGGTGGATTTACAGCCCCAATGATAGGTCAGGATGGTTTAGTACCCATGCCAGTGATGATGCCTATGCCCATGCCAGCAACAAATCCAGCCTTCTATCCGCCTCCAAAGGGACCGGTAAGTTCTTGAGCTTTGTGTGTTTCCTTTTCCTGTGAGAGACTCCTATTGTGGTGCTTAGCCCTGTGCCTGCTGACTGTACCTAATAGCTCAGCGTGTCAGAGGGCCATCTTCTTGGTGTGAGACTGCATGGGATGGAGGCTGTTGGCAGTGCAGCTGAAGCTTAATGTTGCTTCCTGACTGTGGAGGTTCCTACCCCTGTTCTCCTGCCAGCCCTCTTTGCCTTCAAGGGAGCACAGGAGTCCGGACTTAACTCCTGAGGCAGTCTTCTGACTGCTAGACTTTCATCCAGGAGTTGGAGCTGCACTTTCGAGTTGGTAGGCTGGTAGTGTGCCAGGATTCAGTCAAGGAAATCGGGTGAGTGTTGTGGGGTGGGAATAGCACAGAAAAATGCGGAAGAGCCCTGCCTTCAGGCCTGCAAGGGGAGAAGACAGAGCCAATAGCTCTTGCAGATGATTTGTTGTAAGGGTGGAAGGTGGGAGATGAAAAGAACTCCTCTGTTCTCTGAATCGAGTAATTTACAGGATATCTGTGTAGACTGAAGAGTAGAATAGCAGAAGGGCTTGGAGTCTTAATATGGTCCCAGAAGTGCTGAAGTGCTTTTTGTGGAAAATCTGGACCAAGTATCATCAGCTGGCTGTTGGCCCAGGCATAAACATGCTGAGGGCTCCTGGCAGGTCTGGGTCTTTGCGGCACTACTGTGTGACAAATGAGGCCAATTCAAAGCCTTCTGTGAGCCAGAAACCTCTTTCCTATTCTGCAATACTGCACACAGGGCCAGAAATGGCAGAGTGTTTCCTTTACTGGCTTGGTACTTCTTGTGCCTTGAAAGATGAAATATTTACCTGTGCTGGTTCTTTAGAATAATCTGCAGTCCAGTTACCTGGGTCTGCCTGCTCCAGGTGACTACATCTGACTTCATACATGAGAATCTCTTCCTTGTGAGCATAAACTTTTACCCACTTGGATACTTGACTGTATTTATAGACTCTACTTCCTGTGACTCCCGTGGCAGCGATAGGGGTGTGGTATCTCACATGAGTAGTCTGGTGCATGACTGATCTCTCTCCTGTACAGGAGAACTTCAGTGGCCTGCCAGTGGGGACCTACCAACCTTTCACTAACATCCACCCACCACCAATTCCAGCAAACCCACCCACATACGAGTCCGTAAGTGCCTGAGATGAATGGCAATTGCAGGCAGCTGAAGGATCCTCAGAGTGCATTGGTAGCCACAGAGAAGGGAAACATTTGCAAAGGATACTGCTGCCAGCTTTGGGAGTTGTGCTGATGTTGCTTGCTGGTGCAGTGAATCACTGAGTGCATGATGGAAGGATGACTTGTGAAGGGAAGTTCTTAATTCAGCTCTGTGCTTTGGCTGCAAAGGAAAGCTGAGACTTCTCTTGCTGCATTGTTAAAGTGGTGATAAACAGTTAATAAGCAGAATCCTCAAGTTCTGGGTTCTGCAGTGTGAATGTCTTGAGTCTATTTAATTATGGCTTTTGAACTAATTAACAGCCTGGATGACAATTTTGGCTGACCCAGATGCTGTATGTTTAAAGACTCTTCCTTTCACAGACTTTCCTAGTTCTTGGGGACAACGAAGGAGAGGCTAGAGACTTCCCTTTCTATGCTCGTCTGTGGTTTTGTTGCTGCAGTTTGTCATCATGCCTCCCACTCTCCTTTTGGTGACATGCTGTTTGTTTTTGCATTATCCTGAGTAGGGAGGAGTACAGTTGAGCATTGTGGGTGCTGACACTTTGTGTTCTCACAGGTGCAGTGGTGCAGGTGAACTGGATAGGAATGGGTGTTGAGGGCTGCAGCATGCAGGGAATAAGAAGTTTTACTGGCACACACAGTTTTACTAGCTGTGTGTGCCATGACCCTTTTTCCCAGACAGACCAAGACCTGAGATGGGCCATTTCATGCTCTACTGCTAGTCACAAGGGCCTGTCAGTGGTTTATGAAGAAAGGCAGCAAGGAGCTGTGATGACATGGATCAAGGGGACAATGTTTTCCCACTGGTGGTCTTGATAAATGTTTCAGACCTGATAGCGAATATGCTCCATTGATCCAGTTCCAGAGTATGGTCAGTGAAGCTGCTTTAGTTGACCAGGAGGGAGAGAAAAGCTGAAGAGCTGCCTCTGTTTCTTGGGAGGAAAGGCAGGTTGTTGCAAAGCCATGGCTGCCTGCTAGGAGTGGGGAGGAGCGTGCACTGCTCTGCTGGAGCTGTGCCTCTGAGCTCTGCCTGTGTGCTGGTGTGACCATGTGTGGTGGGACAGAGCTGTAGTAACTGAGAGTCTTTTTCAGATTGATGAGCCTAACACTGACAAGGACACTGCTGCACTAGTGCCTGGTGAGTATGTTGGGGTTTGGAAAACCTTGGGTATTAGGGGCTGTTCAGAAAAATCCACTGGTACTGCCTGTTGCTGGAAGGACTGTTCTTTGTGGTGCTCCACTTGGCCTGGTGAGTGTGTGCTGATGGTGAGGCACAATACTTCTCTTACAAACAGGGCCTGAGCCCAAGTCAGAAGCTTCTCCTAAACCAAGAGCTGGAGCTCCTAATACCTTTGATAACTTTGTGCTGCCTGAATTGCCATCGGTGCCAGACACGCTGCCAACAGCATCTGCTGGTGCCAACTCTTCTGCCTCAGAAGACATTGACTTTGATGATCTTTCACGGAGATTTGAGGAGCTGAAGAAGAAAACGTAAAATTTCCTGGGCTGCAGGAAGGAGGGGAAGGAGCTGTGGCGTCTTCTCTCTGAAACAGACTCACTTTGAAATTGGTTTCCTGTATTAACCTCCAATGAACGTACTCTTCTTTTTGAGCTCTCTTCCTGCTGTACTTACACCAAGTGCTGCCACTTTCCTGATCTTTGCTGCTCCAGGAGATGAACTGTGAGGAATGTTGTGAGAGTGAGGCAGGGAAGCACCCGTCAGTCTGGGAAGCTGTATGGGGAAGGCTGTGCATGATGTTCTGGGCACTGTTCCTGGCTGCCTCCATGATGGCTCTGTGCCTGCCAGTGGAGGCTTTCTCTTGGGGAGCCCTTGCTGGCCTTCATGGTGTTTTAGGTGGGGTCTGTTTGCAGTTTGCAGAAGGGTGGCACTGTCTGCCTGGGCCTGTTGGGTATGCGACTGGTCCCACAGAGTGCAGAGTTAGGCAGACTCTGCTACTGCCTCGGGGTTTTGATGTATTAGCTTTCCTCCCGGTGCTGGGCAGCTTTGGACTACCGACGTGTGGGGGCGAGGCATGGAGGGCACTCTGACGGGATACACAGCAGCACCTTGTTTACCCTACCTGAGCCCGAGGCATCCCGGGAGTGTAACGTACCTGTTTGTGGCACTGTCTGCAGCTCTACCACAGCTGTCCGTGGCGCTGCCCGCGGCTGTACCCGACCTGTCCCGACCCTGTCCGCTTCCCCGGGCCTCGGGGCGTTTGTACCTGGTTTAATAAAGCGCGGTCCCGGGTCCACCGTGTGCGCGCATCGCCTGGTGCCTCTTGCCGCGACCTGTGCTGTGTGGCCATTGGCTGGAGGCATACGGCCTCCGCCAATCACAGAGAGGGCCTCCGGAAGTGCTTTCACTTGGGCTGAGCGCGATGGCGGCGTCGCTGCGCGTGAGCAGCCGAGGGGGGACTCGGGGCCATCCTGGAGGAGGCCGCTCATGGGACCCTGGGGACAGCCGGGTTTGGCCGCTTGGAGCGGGCCGGGATGGGAGGGGTGCTGTGGGATCGGGGCCGGCATACTGTGAGGGGTGAGAACGGGATGAGATCGGTACCGGAATGGGCTGGGGTGGGTGTGGTTGCCGGTGGGAGATCACTGCTCGTGCGTTGCTGACGACCTGGCGCAGGGACGGCTGCTGGCGCTCGGAGGCTGCGGGCTGCTCCTCGGATCGGCGCTGGCGGCAGGCGACGAGCGGCTTTACAGGGCGGCAGTGATGCCCGCGCTGCGAGCGCTGCCCCCTGAGGCCGCCCACGGCCTGGCTTTGCGCGCCGCCGCCCTCGGGCTGGTACCCCCCACCCGCCCCGACGCCCCCGAGCTGGTGCGTCTTTGGAGGGCGGAGGAGGGGGAACGGCAGCGGAGCGCGGGGACCAGGGCGGGGAGTGGGGGGGGGTCGGAAGGATGGCCAGAACGGAGGGATAGGGAGTGCGTCGCCTGGCCTGGCGGGATGTGCATGCGGCCGGGTCCCCGGCCGGCACTCCATAAGGATACCTCACAGGGCAGGGGAGGCGGCCGGGTCTGTCGGGAGGGGTGCTGCAGCGAGGCCTTGGCAATAGTTCCTGGAGTCTGTGGGTTCTGACCTAGCCCCAGCCCCGCAGGAGGTGCAAGTCCTCGGGCAGCGATTCCGCAACCCATTGGGCCTGGCTGCCGGCTTCGACAAACAGTGTGACGCTGTGGATGGGCTGTTCAAGATGGGCTTTGGCTTTGTGGAAGTAGGGACTGTCACCCCCAAGCCCCAGGAAGGGAACCCCAAGCCCAGGGTCTTCCGTCTGGCAGAGGACGAGGCAGTCATCAACAGGTGAGATCTGAGGGCAGCTGCTCTGTCATATCCCACAGTCTGCCCACTGTGAAGGAGGGTGCATATTTGGGTGGTCCCAGGTTTTTGTTTGGTGCTGTGGTGGCTTTTGGTTGGATGTGCTGAGCAAAGCTACAGAGACCACATATGTGCCTTGTGTTTCTTGCATGTCCTGTTGAGGGCTTGCAGACATAACCCAGCCTTGAACCCCTGTCCTGATGCAGGTACGGATTCAACAGCCATGGCCATGTTGCGGTGGAGCGCAGGCTGCGGGCCCGCCAGGAGACGCAGATCAGGCTCACTAGGGGTGAGACAAGCTTGTAAGCCTTTGCTCTTGGGGTCTGCAGGGTAGGTTTGGGCATCTCCTGGGTACGTCTAGGCCAGGATTGGTGTGTAATGCCAGTATCCACGCACAGAAGCACCTCAGCTGGAGCAAGGAACACTTGGACAGCAAGACTCCCCTGGGGCTGTAGTCTCACCCCTGGCATTGTGCCTAGGCGCATTTCTCCTGCTGTTTTCTCTGGGATCAAGCTCCACTTGCTGCTTTGGGCAAGATGTGTCTGCTAACATAGCCAAAGCCAAGGGGACCCCAGCTGGGCAGATCCTGAGGACAACCTCTGCCAGGCAGTGATGCTGGGAAGTGCTGACGAGTGGCTGTGGCAATGCTCCTGTGGTTGCAGGATAGTCCCAGGCCCATCCTTATGAAATACATGGGCTGCATATCATCATCTTAACTTTAGCTGGTCCTGGGACCTCCTTTTTCAGGTGCTCTGGCTGTTGGGTGGTGGTTGGTCCTGCTGCCCTGGTTCAATTGTGTCTGTGTTCCAGCTGGAATGCCTCTTGGAGTAAACCTGGGCAAGAACAAGAGCTCTACTGATGCTGCAGCTGACTATGTGGCTGGGGTTCGGACACTGGGCCCTTTGGCTGACTACCTCGTTGTGAACGTGTCCAGCCCAAACACCCCAGGGCTGCGGGACCTGCAGGGCAAGGCTGAGCTGCGGGACCTGCTGAGCAAGGTGGGTGCCTCCCCCCAGCCAGCCCAAACCACTGCTACAGCACTGGATGCATCCCATCTCCTGGCAGCATCTGCAATGCTGCAGCCAGTGGATTTGCCCAAGCACAGAGAGAAGTGGGGGTGGCTTTCCCGTGGGGTGGGCAGGACCACTGAGATGTCCCTGTCAGCTGCTGCCATGGGGTGTACAGGGCACTGTATCCCAGAAGAGGGCTCAGGACCAGTGAGGCATTGCCCTCCACTTGCTTCTGCATGAGGCAGTGAGCCATCCACCCCACAACTTCAGGCATCGCTGGGCTCCTGTGCCTGCTGTGTGCTCCAGGCCCTGTGCCAAGGGTGCCTTTCCTGTTCTTGGTGCCATGTACAGGAGCAAGGCCTGTCGCTGTACTGCCTGTGGTGGTGGGTGTCTGTAGCTCCTAGCTGGGGCAGGAGACATCTCCTTGCCATGCACTACCATGTGCACCAACAGGTGCTGGTGGAGAGGGACCTGCTGCCCTGCAAGCATAAGCCAGCTGTGCTGGTGAAGATTGCCCCAGACCTCACTGCACAGGACAAGCAGGACATCGCCAGCATTGTCTGTGAGGTGAGGAGGCAGGAACAGGAGGCCACCGGAGGCAGGACTGTGGTGGTCCTGGCACATCACCTCTCTGGAAGACACGTACGCCTGCAGCTCTCTGGCTGCTGTAGGGATGGTGTCCCGGCTAGGTCAGACTCAGCGAGGGCCCTTGTGTGTCACCCAGGCATTTGGGTGACCCAGGCAGTGAGGGGCAGCTTTGTCCCTGGGCACACTTCTGGGTTGTGTGCTGGGAGGTCCTGACCTGGCAGGAGGGGAGGGGAGGGCTGGGCTGATTGTGGAAGCTGTGTCCTCACACTGCTGCTTCTACAGATAGGTGTGGATGGACTGATAGTCAGCAACACCACTGTGAGCCGCCCCAGCAGCCTCCGGAGCAGGCAGCGCACGGAGCCTGGGGGCCTCAGTGGGAAGCCCCTGCGGGAGCTCTCCACACAGACCATCAGGGAGATGTACGCTCTCACTCAAGGTGATGGCAGAACAGGGCTCGGGGCTGCATGCCAGCATCGCCTGTGCCATCCTGACCCTGCGCCCTGCCCACAGGCCGGGTTCCCATTATTGGTGTGGGTGGAGTGAGCAGTGGGCAGGATGCTCTGGAGAAGATCCGTGCTGGAGCCTCGCTTGTGCAGCTGTACACAGCACTTGTGTACCACGGGCCACCTGTGGTGGGGGCAGTGAAGCGGGAACTGGAGGAGCTGCTAAGGTGAGTGGAGCCCGAGCACATACCCAGAGATCCCCTGGTCCTAGGACAGCTCTGAACAGCTGTGTGCTGGTGCCCAAGCAGTGGCAGTGCAGGGCTGAGCCACGGGGCCAGCCCAGTCCCACCGCACACTGTCACTGGTTAGGGAGCAGGGCTTCAAGAACGTCATGGAGGCAGTTGGAGCAGATCACCGCTGCTGAAATGTAGCAGAATGAAATTCTAGCTGGGAGGAGCCATGACTGAGCACAGATGGGTGTGACAATTCCAGTGCTGGGACTGAGATGAGATCCTGCTTCCAGCCCCTGGAAAGGGTCTGATGAGTGAAACAGGCTGCATTGGTGGGGAGCAGGGGACAGGGCCTTCACAACAGTGCTGCTTTTCAGGGCTGTGTTTTGGCTTCCCTGTAGACAGCAGAACTGAGTGTCAATAAACATTTGGCTCACCTGGTCCTGTGTGCTGCTCTGGGGACACCCCATGGGCTGAAGGAATGCAGCTTAGCTCTTAGCTGTGCAGGATCAGCTTTTGAAGCAGCTCCAACTTTTCCTGGTGGGAGAAGCCACCAGGGTCACCAAACTCTGGGATGGAGTGACAAGTGCACCACGCCTCCCCTGCAGGGAGTTCGGCCTGAGGCGAGGCCCTTGGAGTGGGGTGGCAAGGCAGTGATGGTGCTGGGCGCCAGTACACAGCTGTTTGGAGATGGCTGTAGTCATGCCCTTCTCAGTTGTGGAAAGGGCCTGATCAAAGGTGCTTCTGTCTGTTGGTTTTGTGCCTGGGACCTCTGGTGCTGACTTTTCCTTTGTTCCGCACTCACTGCTGTCGGTGGCGCGGTCCCCCGGGGTGGCGCTGTGCCCGCCGGGACTCCGCCCACGTGACCCTGCGGAGGTTGCGTACACCGGAAGTCCGCCCCGGCGGTGAGTGTGGCTTGTCTAGCGACATTGGGACTCTATGGTGGCGGCTTTCCCATAGGCTCTGGCCGCCGTGTCTATGGTGCACTCAGCTAGAGGGGCTCCTCCCGCCGAGCACTGTGGGGCGGCTATGGCGGCGCTCCGGGAGCCGGGTTACCGTCGTTGAGGGACCTGGGGAGACCGCGCGGCGCTGCGGCCACCATGGCTGCCGCGAGCGAGGAGTCTCTGCATCGCCTGTCGGGGACGAGCCCGAGCGGCGAGGCGGGCGGACTGGTACTGCGGACGCGGGGCGCCGAGCAGCACGTCTTTAAGGCTCCGGCCCCGCGCGTCTCCCTGCTGGGACTGGACGTGCTGGCGGCGCAGAAGAGGCGGGAGCGCCAGGAGGAGGCGGCCGGGGGGAAGCGATCCCGTGTCGCATCCTATAAGGACTGGGAAGAGGGTCGTGACGAGGCGGGCAGCGCCGAGGACGAGGAAGAGGACGAGGCCGACCGCAGCAACCGCAGAGCTCGCAGGAACAGGTGGCGTTTGCAGGGGGGTTCCTGGTGCCGGCGGTGGCCGCCTCCGGCCGGGTAGGGAGCGCAGGGTGAGCACGGGCGGGGCCGCAGGCTCCCGTGTGGAGAGAGAGGGACTGCGGGGCATTATGGCAGAGGCTGCAACTGGAGCTGTACGAGACCAGCCGAAGGGCAGCACTTCTGAGCATTTCTTCTTTCTGCTCTGCTTGCCCAGACATTACCGCTCTGTCCACGTGGAGACACCTTCCTACACAGGGGGTGTCAGCGAGGAGTTCTTGGAACGCAGCCGGCAGCGGGAGAGGGAGCGCCGGGAACATGGAGTCTTTGCCTCTTCCAAGGAGGAGAAGGACCGGAAGAAGGAACGCAGTAGGGATCGGGACCACGATCGTAAACGAGACCGTGGTAATTGCTCAGAGATACTTGTGGTGCTTCTTGGTTTGGGTCTGGGCTTGTCCTTTCCCTTTTTCGTAGTCTTTGCTAATGTTCGTGGTGATTTTTGCAGGAGATATTAGGCAGATGATTCTGTTTTGTTTTTGCAGAGGAGCGGGACAGGAGTCATCACAGCAGATCCGAGAGGGATGGCTCGTCAGAGCGGAGTGGCAGGAGGAGTGAACCTGAGAGCCCACGACATCGCCCCAAAGGTGGGAGTGGGACCCAGTAGAGCTCTAGTGTGAAACCTGACAGGGAGGGGCTTGGAGTTTTTATGCTTCCTGCTGTTTTTGCAGTACAGGGGTGGTAGAAAAGTCTGTACCTTGTAATGTTTGTGGTTAAGACAAGCATAAAAGTCTCAGCTCAGTTTGGGTTTGGGAGCAATGTGCCAGCTGTGTGTGTTTGAAACTCTGGCAGATCTCTGCACAGTGGGGTCTGTTCTGGGTCTGTGTGATGGAAATATGATCCTTTGGAAATTCCTTGGAATCACTGAGTCAGCCCCTTCTCTTAGAAGGAGGGCCAGTGGGTACCCTATCTGCATGCTCCTTTCTTAGAAGATGGTAGGTGGCTCCAGGTTCCCAAGGCTGCTGTTTGAACAACAGGTGTCAAACCCCATCTCTTCTGCCAGATGCAGCCACACCATCTCGCTCCAGCTGGGAGGAAGATGATGGTGGCTACAGCAGTGCCCATCGCTCTCAGTGGGAATCTCCGTCTCCCACACCTTCCTATCGAGACTCAGAGCGTAGCCACAGACTGTCATCGCTGCGAGACACGGACCGGCGGGAGCGAGACAGGTACCAGTGTCTGAGGCTGTGCTGTGAGCTGTGGAGCTGCAGAAAGGGGACTCTGTATGTATGAGAAGGGTCTGGCTGTGGGCACCAGTTCCTCCCATCTGCTGTGCTTTCAGGTCTGTGAGGAGCCGGTACTCTGATAAGACACCATTGCCAACCCCATCATACAAATACAATGAATGGGCCGATGACCGGAGGCACCTGGGCGCCACGCCACGCCTGTCCCGGGGGAGAGGTGAGCAATTTGGGCTGAGCTGCCCAGGGTGGGCAGTGTGTAATCCCCTTTCCTGTGGTATAGACCTGGGGTTTCCTTGGGAACGTTCTGGACCATCTGGCTCACCCCAGGGCGGCGCACAGAAGGGGAGGAGGGCATCGCCTTTGAGACGGAAGAGGAGCGGCAGCAATGGGAGGATGACCAGCGGGTGAGAGTCTGGGATGGGCCGGGGGATTGGGGCCACCAGGCTGTGGAGGGTGGGCAGAACTCAGTGCTGCACCTCTCCCTTCTCAGCAAGCTGACCGGGACTGGTACATGATGGATGAGGGCTACGATGAATTTCACAACCCTTTGGCTTACTCCTCTGAGGAGTACGTGAAGAAGCGTGAGCAGCACTTGCACAAGCAGAGGCAGAAGCGGATCTCGGCACAGCGGCGACAGATCAATGAGGTAAGGCTAAGACTCAGGGTTGGCTGCTCTGAACACATGGGGTTTGCTGCCTCTTGGAAGATCCATTTGTTGAGCCCTTGCTCTCAGGTGGAGAAGGATGCTCTCAGGCCAGGCTGAAGGAGTGCTCCCAGGGAAACTGTGGTTGAGTTCCCCTGGAAGATCCAACCCTGCAGCTCCTGTATGGGCAGAATTCTCATGTTGGAGTGGCTGGTTGATTGTAGTGTCCAGGGCAGTAGGAGTGCAGAGGACCGTGCTCCTGCTGTTCTGAGTGCAAGGTACATTACTGGGGCTGTCCACTGTTGTCCCAGTGGATGCTGGGGGCAGCCGCTCTCTTTACATAAGCAGGACTGTGTCCAGGCTTCCTGATGTATTCTGAGTGCCTGGCAGGCAATGTCCATTGTGCATTTCTTCTGAGACAGTCCTATTGACCATGTGCTTCAAATGGGCAGTTTGCTGTACTCTATTGCTTTCAATTACTGTCCCTTCCCTTGTGCTTATTTCAGGCTTACTAGTTTTGAACAATCCTGTTGCCAGTGCACAGCCCAAGCCCAAGCTTGGTGTTCTGGTGTGATCTTTGTGACTTTCTGTGGGGTTTCATTGTGTTTCTGATATGTTGTTTCCTGCAGGATAATGAGCGCTGGGAGACAAATCGCATGCTGACCAGTGGCGTAGTCCATCGGATTGAAGTGGACGAAGATTTTGAGGAGGATAACTCTGCTAAAGTACACTTGTTGGTGCACAATCTTGTGCCCCCTTTCCTAGATGGAAGAATTGTCTTCACCAAGCAGGTAGAGACTGTGGCTGAAGACACTTACAGCAGGGAGCCCCATACATGTGAGGCCTTTTTAAGTGAAGCAATGCCTTTTTCCTCTAGCCAGAGCCAGTCATCCCTGTGAAGGATGCCACCTCAGATTTGGCCATCATAGCTCGGAAAGGCAGCCAGCTGGTGCGCAAGCACAGGGAGCAAAAGGAGCGTAAGAGGGTATGTTGCAGCCCTTTGGCTTACTGCCCACCGTACACATTTTGTAGTTCCTCACAGCCTTGTTTGGATTCTGCAGCATTCAGGCTTTGGCAGCAGTGATGATAAAGGAGTTCATATTTTTGTGACCTGGGACATCCCGGCAGTCCAGCTTACTGTGTTGCCTCATAGCAGCTGCTGTGGTGCGATTTTCTTGGGCGCTGCCTTGGGACATGAATTACTGTGCATTTCAACATTTGGATTATGGGAGAAGGAAGCAGGTGAAAGAATGCCAGGTAGCTTAGGGACTGTCAGCAGGCAGTATGGCAGCAGGATGTACCTTGTCATGTCTCAGCAGAAAAGTTGTGAGGAGTATGGGGTAAGGTAGCAGATGAGTTTTTGGGGGTGTTTTCTAGGGACTTTCTCTGAAGCTCACACAATAGCTGTGAGGAAAATACAGATGTGTTCCTTGTACATTGAAACTGGGCTGGATTTGACCTACTTACACTATGAGTGGAATGGTGGTGGTAGGTAAACTTATAGCAGAGGTGGGAGTAAAGCCTCTTTGAGTGCTTGGCAAGGGCAAGAAGATTATCTCTCGTTCACTTGTGTGTAGATTTAAGTTCAAATTTCATAGGAGGGTCAGGAGCTGGAATTGTTTTCATAGGAGTTAGTTGTCAGACTGCCCAGGAGTTCAGACTCTGCCAGATGTCTCTGCATCCATCCCAGTGTCTTAAAATTCTGCTCATCAGTTCATTTGGAAGAGGGGAACCTGATGTAGGAGTGGAGTGTGCGTGCTGCATTTGGGGAACTGTGGTACTAATATCCTTTTCCTAGTCTTAGGAGTAGGAGTGGGGAAGAATTTTGTCTGTGCTTGCTGTGGCAGTTATGCCATTCCCTCTCCTTCCAGGCTCAGCACAAGCACTGGGAGCTGGCAGGCACCAAACTGGGAGACATTATGGGGATCAAGAAAGAGGAGGAGAAGGACGAGATGGTGACAGAAGATGGCAAAGTGGATTACAAGTAGGAGCTTGCTCTGGTTTACTCTGCTCAGCTGGTTACAGGGGTTATGGGCATAGCAAAGTGTGGAGACGCAGTTTCATGACTTGTGCTGTTTCCTTAGAACAGAGCAGAAGTTTGCTGAACACATGAAAGAAAAAAGCGAAGCCAGCAGTGAGTTTGCCAAGAAGAAATCAATCCTGGAGCAGAGACAATATCTACCTATCTTTGCTGTACAGCAGGAACTGCTCTCTATCCTCAGGTATGGCTGCCAGGGCATCCCTAGGGCATTGGCCTATGTTTGGGAACTCAGTTGCAGAATTGTATAATCATGACTTCTGGGAAGCTGTACTCTCAGGAAACAAACCCATTGCTTTGTGTTTGCTCAGCTGTCCTGCCTGAGTGGGATGATGCCTAGCTAGAGAACATAAAAGCCCTTATCTGAAAGTGTATAAAGAAAAATCTATTCCTTTTCCTCAGAGACAACAGCATTGTGATTGTGGTGGGGGAGACGGGGAGTGGGAAGACAACTCAGCTGACACAGTATCTCCATGAAGATGGCTACACCGATTATGGCATGATCGGCTGCACACAGCCCCGCAGAGTGGCTGCCATGTCGGTGGCCAAGCGGGTCAGTGAGGAGATGGGGGTGCGTCTGGGGGAGGAGGTGAGTCTGCTAGGGACTGCAAGGGTGCCACCCAATGACAGTGAGTGCATAGGACTCTTGGAAGACTTCTGATGTCTCTGCCCTCCCAGGTAGGCTATGCCATCCGCTTTGAGGACTGCACATCTGAGAACACGGTGATCAAGTACATGACAGATGGGATCCTGCTCCGTGAGTCACTGCGGGAGGCCGACCTGGACAACTACAGCGCTATCATCATGGACGAGGCACATGAGCGCTCACTCAACACTGATGTGCTGTTCGGGCTGCTTCGGGAGGTGTGTGTCGTCCCGGGCTAGAGGACAGCGACAGGGGACACATGATCTGGGACAGCCCTTCTCTGCCAGGCCTAGGAGAGGGAAGCAGAGCTACTCCATCTGTCTGTGCTTGACTGCTCCAGCATCCTGCTCCTTGGTTCTGGGGGGTTAAGTCTCCTGTAGTGCTACCGGAGTCTTGCTGGCTGAATGTCAGAACTGCTGACACAGAGGTCTTTGCTGGATTAAGTTTTCCTGGACTGAGGTTGGCAGGTCTTTTTAACTGCACTGACCATAGAGTATCAGTGTTCCCTGGCATGCACAGCCACTGCCTCTGGAGTAAAACAGAAGCTCTATGCTGTGCCATTGTCTCAGTAAGAATGAAAACACCCCACAGCCATGCATGAATGTGCCTTCCATATTGTTCCTTTCATCTGCTTCATAGGTGGTCGCCCGACGCTCGGATCTGAAGCTTGTTGTCACTTCGGCCACCATGGACGCAGATAAATTTGCCTCCTTTTTTGGGAACGTTCCAATTTTCCACATTCCCGGGCGCACTTTCCCTGTGGATATTCTTTTCAGCAAGGTATAGTTAAGCTTGTGGATGGAAATTCTGTTGGCAGGAGAGGGTTGTGATCTAGGTGTGCTGTACCCTGAGGGGAACACACAGGACAAAGTAGGAGTGGCTGTGGTGTGCTACAGTCTTGCACACAGGACAGGGCAGGTAAGGATATTGGTCCAGATTAACCTGGGCTGTGCTGTTCAGACCCCACAGGAGGATTATGTGGAGGCTGCAGTGAAACAAGCCTTGCAGGTCCACTTGTCTGGTGCTCCTGGGGACATCCTTGTCTTCATGCCTGGCCAGGAGGATATTGAGGTGAGTTGGAAGAACAGGCACTATCCTACCCCCTTGTTTCAGTCTGACGTTTTCACCCCTTTTTGTGTCTAGGTGACCTCAGAGCAAATTGTGGAGCACCTTGAGGAGCTGGAGAAGGCGCCTGCTCTTGCTGTACTTCCAATCTACTCTCAGCTGCCCTCAGACTTGCAGGCCAAGATCTTCCAGAAGGTGCCGATGTGTGCTTTGTGATTAGTGTGGGGACAGGGAAAACTGGAGCAGGAGACAGTACAGAGCACAAGTGAGAGGTGTAGATATACCTTGGTATTGCATGTGGAGGGTGAGAGAGCATGTGCCCTACCCCACTTCCCAAATTACCCCTGTCTCTCTGCTCTGCACTCCTCCTCAGTGGAGCAGAGCCATGCCCAGGGGCATGACTGATATGTAGTGTGCTTGCAGGCTCCTGATGGGGTCAGGAAGTGCATCGTTGCCACTAACATTGCAGAGACCTCACTGACAGTGGATGGTATCATGTTTGTGATTGACTCTGGCTACTGCAAATTGAAGGTGAGCCAGCGTTTTATGTACTGTCTGTCTTCTGATTTCTAGGGTATGTTGAGGGAGTTCTGAGGTCATGATCCAGCCTTCCTCTTACTTCTGTCTGATATTCTTGTGCCCTGAAGGTTTTCAACCCTCGTATAGGCATGGATGCACTGCAGATCTACCCCATCAGTCAGGCCAATGCCAATCAGAGGGCTGGCCGAGCTGGCCGGACAGGTCCAGGCCACTGTTTCAGGTAGGTATGTCACTGGTGTTCCTGTTCCTGTTGTATCCTCAGCTTGGCATCAGGTTATGTATATTTTTTTCTCACTGGAGTTGTACGTTATCTTGAACTTTGGGGGCATGTGGGCAGTAGGCAGGCCTGAAGGCGTTCTTTAGACCCAGTGCTTCTACAGAGAAAAGGATGTGCTCCACTTTCTTCCTGTACTCATATTCACTTGTGGCTGGTCTGCCCTGGATGCCATCAGGATAAGAGCCAAGCCAAAGGCCTTTCCCACGCTATGCTGTAAGACCAGGGAAGGGTTGTACTTTGTATTGTGCTATGCTGCAGCCCAAACACCCCAATGTGCTGGGGAGACCATACTGGACTATAAGTGCCTCCCCAGGGTTGTGCTGCTGAGTGCCAGGTTGCTGCCCTGGGCTGGGCTGGACAGGACAGAGACTGGCAAGTCTGTCAGGAACGCAGTGGCCAGAACAGGAGGAGCAGGCTCTTGGCATCTCTTCCCAGGCTCTACACCCAGAGTGCCTACAAGAACGAGCTGCTGACAACGACGGTGCCTGAGATCCAGCGCACCAACCTCGCCAATGTAGTACTCTTGCTCAAGTCCCTGGGTGTGCAGGACCTGCTGCAGTTCCACTTCATGGATCCACCCCCTGAGGACAATATGCTGAACTCCATGTACCAGCTGTGGATCCTGGGGGCCCTGGATAACACAGGTATGGGCTGCTGGGGTAAGCTGCCAGCCCATGGAACTGGAGCCTGCCCAGCTGCTGATCACTGATCTTTGTTCGGTTCCTACAGGTGGTCTGACCTCTACAGGACGTCTTATGGTGGAGTTCCCACTGGACCCTGCACTCTCCAAAATGCTCATTGTCTCCTGTGACATGGGTTGCAGCTCTGAGATCTTGCTCGTTGTCTCCATGTTGTCTGTGCCTGCCATCTTTTACCGGCCTAAGGTACAAGATGTTGCTGTTCCAGCGGCTCAGGGCCCTTCCCTTACCCTTTGACTAACTCATGTCTTCTGCCTACCCTTCAGGGCCGAGAGGAGGAGAGTGACCAAGTGCGGGAGAAATTTGCTGTTCCAGAGAGTGATCACTTGACTTACCTAAATGTTTACCTGCAGTGGAAAAACAACAGCTATTCTACCCTGTGGTGCAATCAGCACTTCATTCATGCCAAGGCCATGCGGAAGGTGAGGCTGTGGCCATAAGGCCAGGGGAGACAGCCTTATGCAGAAGAGGGATGTGACCAGCACACACCTTTGCAGGTGCGGGAGGTGCGTGCCCAGCTCAAGGACATTATGGTGCAGCAGCGAATGAGCCTGGCATCCTGTGGTACAGACTGGGATGTTGTCAGGAAGTGCATCTGTGCTGCATATTTCCATCAGGCTGCAAAGCTGAAGGTGAGAGGTGTCTGAGCTGCCTGGGGGCTGCAAGGCCCTGCTTGTGAACAGGTGGACTAAGCACAGTTGTCTTTGCAGGGCATCGGGGAGTATGTCAACATCCGCACAGGCATGCCCTGCCACCTGCACCCCACGAGCTCTCTGTTTGGCATGGGCTACACACCAGACTACATTGTGTACCATGAATTGGTTATGACTACCAAGGTGAGCTTGAGCTGAGGGCTAGCAGAAAGGGGGATGAGTGCTCCAAGGGAGATGGGAGGACTTTGCTGTGAGACTGAGATCCGTCTGAGTGGCAGGTATCAGCCTTTCCCATTTATACCAGCTAGGCATATCTGTGTCATCTGTTTGTCCCTTCCCCCATTATTTTTCTCTGGCTTCAGTGGGATATGTTTGATCCCCCTTGTGGTCTCATCAAACCCAACCCATAGCAGCTTCTGAGGCCAGGAGGAATTGTCTGGAAGGGGTATGGTCCCAGCCTGAGAAGTGCCGTCAATAACTGGGGAAAGGGAGCTGCTGTGACTCTGGGAATGGTGCCCAGCCCCAAGGCTGCCATCCTGCTATCTTGGTCTTTCTGTCCCTGCAGGAGTACATGCAGTGTGTCACTGCTGTGGATGGAGAGTGGCTGGCAGAGCTGGGCCCCATGTTCTACAGTATCAAACATGCTGGCAAGTCACGCCAGGTAAGTATTCTGTGCTGGATGAGCTGGCAAACTGCTGGGCCTCTGCATTCTTGCTGCTGTGTGTGTTTTGACATTAAGGGAGCAAGCTTGTGGGCCTGCAGGGAGTCTGCTATCCCTGACCTGTTGCTGCCTTGCTCCAGGAGAACCGCCGCCGTGCCAAGGAGGAAGTGTCTGCCATGGAGGAGGAAATGGCTTTGGCAGAGGAGCAGCTGCGTGCCCGCCGGGAGGAGCAGGAGCGCCGTAACCCACTGGGCAGTGCAAGGTGGGTGATAGCCCTGCCTGCCCATGGCTTGCTTGTGTGGAGGATCCCAGATTGCCTCTGGGAGATCTGGGGCAGGAAAGGTTGCATTTTCCATTAATTGCCTGTATCCTCTTTGACAGATCCACTAAAATCTACACCCCGGGACGAAAGGAGCAGGGGGAGCCCCTGACGCCACGACGCACCCCAGCCCGCTTTGGTCTGTAGGAAGGCACGACCTGTTGCTTTGAGGCTTAAGGTAGTGCCCAGCTACTCTGATCAGTGTATTCTGAGGTCTCTACAGCTTGTGACCCTGGAAGGCTTTGGTGCTTGGCACTAATTTTGCTACAGAACAGAAAGAATTTTATTTGTTTAAAGGTTGTCAGTCTAATCCTTGCTTTGTTCTGCACTGCTTCTTGTCCTGGAGATGGGTGTTGGGTGGAGAATCATGCAGGGCTGGTGCTATCAAGTTGTTGCCCTGTAGAACCTGGAACAGGGCACAAAATTAAAGTGACCTGGAGGACAAATACAGCCTATCCCTGTTTCGAGCCTGGCCCATACTCCTGCAAAGGCAGTTCTCCCACAGCCCATGTCCTGGACTGGCAGCTGGTGCCCAGCTGTCACTGCACGCCTGGGACCATCAGCCCAGCCCTGTTTCAGGCCAGGCTATGCCAGGAATTCTGCTCACTTTTTCAGCTGCTCTCACCTGTGGAGCTGCTGAGGTACTCTGAACATTAGGTATGGGTCCTCCTTCTGCATCCTGCCTAGTGTGTCTTGAATGCCTCTTCGTGTCCTGCACCTGCTCTGTCATCTTGCTGAGCTCTTCCTTAAGGAAAGCCAGCTCCCCCTTGCAGACAACCAGCTCCTCTTCTCGCCGAGCCAGAGTTCGCTCAGTGTCCAGATGCAGCTGCTGCCAGTGTTGGACTAGGTTGCTCAGCTCCTGCAGCCTCTCCTGGAGGGTGTAGGTCTGCACATAGCACAGTGAGAGACACAGGCTGAGCACTCCTGCTTTTTCACAGGAAGACCTGAAACCTCCTTACCTCCTGTTTGCTCTGCTCCTTGAAGCTCTGCTTCTTCCTCAGCTCCTGATGAAGCTGCTGCCTGTGTGTCTTGTAGGCTGCAGTCTTATCCACCTGCTTGGTGCTCTCTTGTCGGGCTTTGGCCAGCTCTGCCTGGAGGTTCTCCACGTCCTGCACCTGCCAGCAAAGCTGTGGGGCAGGGAGGGTGATTGGCCATGGCTGAGCCTCTCCAGAAGGCAGGAGAGGGGACTGGGACTGAGGCTTCATCCCTGTCCTGTCCTATCTTGCCCTCACCTGTTGCTGTAGCTCTGCCACTTTTTGGTGTGTTAGCTCTGCCACTTTTAGGTCTTGGATGGTGTCTTTGGCTCTGCTCAGCTGCTGCATACTCTGCTGCTCCTGGGCCTGAATGGCTCCCAGTTGCTCCTGTAGCTGGGCTGGGCTGTGCTCCAGGCCCTGGCTCAGCTTCTGTGTCCCCAGCTGCAGAGAAGGCGGTGGTTGCTGGGTTGGCCTTGTGCTGTGTGCCCTTCCCTGAGCACAGGCACAGCTGCCCTCTGTGTGCCACAGGACTCTCGGCTGGCCATTGCCCGGCTGTGTGAGGTGGTGGGGGCAGGCTGGCATTGTTGCCTCCCACCTGTCCCAGGGCTTCTGGGGGAAGTGGAGCAGGGATCAGCCCTGCAGCATGGTTGTCATGGCTCCTGTGCTCCCCTGGCTGCTTGCCCTTAGGCTTGGTGCCCAGTGGCTGGGGGGCTGTTGGCACTGACCTGCTTGAGCAGCTCTCTGCTCTCCTTTGGGATATCATGGCTGGTGTCAACATCACTGTGGCCAGTGAAGTAGGAGGTGACCTCTGTCTGCATTGCCTGGTCCTTCAGATGGTGGGGTGTATCACCGACCTGTGAGTACCCAGCAGGGTGTGGGATCACCCTCTGCCCCTGCTGTGAAGAGCTGAGGCTGCAGAAGGAGCCTTTTTGGGACAATCCATGGACAATGGACTGTTGGGCAGGGCCTGTGACAGAGGAATGTGACCTGCACCAGGTGGGAGGCAGGAAGGCTGCTGCCCCACAGTGCCCTCCCTGTTGGACACCCAACAGCCCTGGAAAGACATTCCTGTGGCTCCCAGCCAGTGGCAGAGCATGGGCACAGGCAGAGTGGTGATCCCAGCTCATTGGCAAGGTTGTGGGCTGCAGCAGTGCCACCAGCCCTGGGACAATGCCTGGAGTGTCAGTGGGGCTGTTAGGGTCTGCATTCTTCCAGCTCTGCTCAGCTGGGTGGACTGGGCTGGGCCAGCCAGCCTTGCCTCGTGGCTAGGCTGCTCTGTACAGGTGGTGCTAGAGCCATGTGTGGCTGGCAGGATGTTCTCTACCCTCGCCTGGGTGGTCACCAGGTGCTTGCACAGGCTCTGGGGCAGGCATGGTGCCTAGCCTGTAGTGAAGTGGCAGTGGGGGACACATGCAGCTTGGTCTGTCGCTGCTGTGCCCAGCACTGGTACCTTGCCCATCAGTGCCTGGAACTGCTGCATCAGAATGACCAAGTCTTGGTGCTCCTGGTCCACTGCACACTCCTGTTCCTGCAGCTGGACCAGCTGTTTGTGGTTTGTGCTCATGCAGAAATCCAGATCCAGCTGCAATGCCTGTATGGTGGCCAGCACCTGAGCTGGGTCCAGATCTTCCTGCTGTGTGTCCTGGCATGCTCTGGGCTCCCCTTGCTGTGGCTCCAGCACCAATGCTTGCCTTTGGCCCTAGGACATGGCATGAGCAGCATCTGTCCAGCTCACTGCTGTGGCCAGCTCATCTTGTAGCTCCTATCTGGGCAGGCACTGGGGCTGGACAATGCTGGCAGTCCTAGTTTTGTGCAAAACAGCAGTGTATTGCCAACAGGCATGTACAGCCCTTCCCCACCAGGCAGCACTGCCCCATGCAGTTCCTTTGGCCTCACGAATAGCCAAGCCCCTGACACCAGTGGCCCTCCACACTGTAGTGAACTGTGGCCACAGTAGGAAATGGTGGCAGTGGGACCAGCGCAGCCACAGCAGGACTGGATACACCTAAGCTCTTGTGCTCTCCCTAGCCCTGGGGAAGAGGGGTCTGGTGGTGCAGACAAGGGCTGGCCAGGGCCTTCTGTACCCCCTGGCCACTAATCTGTGGCTATGCAACCAGTGCCTGGGTTGAGCATTTGGTTGGCACTGCTCACCTTGGATTGCCCAGCCTCTGTCTCCTGCTGATGCTGCTGGATGGAGCTGGTCAGCTGTGGTGTTGTCTCCTTTGCCCCTGGCAGACCTGTACAGGAGCCTTCAGGCTGATCCTGAAGTGCAGGAACCTCCCCGGCTCTGCCAAATTTTGGCCACTCTCTCACTGTTGGAAGGATCACAACCTTTCCTGTGGCCCCAGACAACCCCAGTCCCGTGGATGTCACTCAGCCCTGCCTGGGGCATCCCCACCATCCCATGGTATTGGCACTGCCACTCCCTGTCTGAGGAGCAGATGATGCCAGCAGGAGAGGTCTAGCCTGGGGCTCCTGGAAAAGCAGGGCAGAGTTGTGTGAGGCTGTGGCCCTCTCCTCAGCAGCACCTGATCCTACTGTTGCCCACAGTCCTCACCACAGCCTTCCTGTGCCATGCTCTTCACCATCTTGTGTCCCTGGCATGCTGTGTGATGCTACCGCCTATGCCACTGTGAGGTCACCATGGCCTGGGCATCATTCTCAGAACTGATCCAGGACATGGCAGCACCCCTGGGTCAGGGCAGGGCCTTGCCACCCTCGTGCTGCCCCTGCACCATCCTCAGGCCCGTCGCAGAGCACACCGCTGGGCTGTGGCCAGAGCCAGGTGATAGTGGGGAGGGCAGCAGTGCTGAGCTCAGGGCTGTGCCCTGTGCTCCACCACCCACACAAGGGACAGGGCTGGGGGGGACTCACTGCAGGGGCACATCCTGACAGGGCCACAGGTCCCTAGGGAGGCTGGGCGTGTCCAGGGGAGGCCAAGTGTGGACAGTGGAGGCTGAGAGGGCACGTGTCCTGTTGTCCCGCCCTGCCTGGGGCCACCCCACAGTGCCCATGTACTCGGATCAGTGACATGAGTCTCTGTGTGCCAGTAGTGCCTTGACTGTGGATGCACAGTGATGGTGTGAGCATAGACCTGCTGCTGGTGACATGGGACTCCCTGGGCTGTGTGTGATCCCTTGCCAAGGCTCAGTGCAGTTTCACAGGTAAGTGTTATAACTGGAAATTTCCAAGGCTGAACTGGGTCCAGAAGGTGAATGCAGATGTACTATAGGAGAAATCATCAGTTGCCATGACGACCTGCTCCACCAGCAGGTCACAGTCACGGGTGATGGGAGCAGGCACAGCACCGACAGTCCTGTGAGTAGGCTGCTGAACCCCCTGCTTCCAGAACACAACTGAATTTGGTCACTGTTTCTGCCACTGCAAGTAAATAAAATTTCTCTGCAGACTTCAGTCTCATTCAGGCAGTGACAGCCAGGACACAGAGCCTTTATGGGACAAAGCCTCATGTCATGTGTGCTGTGCCATGCGCTGTTGCGTGGTGCCACAGGCAATGCTGCTCTGTACCACAGATACGCCACACCGTGCTGAGCTGCAGGCAGCGCCTGCCTTGAAGGGCTCAACACTGCTCCAGCTCCTTGTAAGCACGTGGGGCAGGCCCACAGCCCTGACCCACAAACTGCTTGCCCATACTCAGCCGGACCTGGGAGCATGGGCGGGTCAAACTGGCCCCTCCGCCGTGTGAGCACAGTCCTGGGGGGGGGTTTGTCTCACTTTAATTACTGCCGTAATGTTACTCTTTTCAGTGCCACCTTAATTGAAATTAAACAGCTGCCGTGTTCAGGGTAGGACAAAAGTGACTCCTTTTTCATTCTCCTCCGGTTTAATGAAGACTGACATGCTGGGAGAAAACAAAGGCGATCCAGCTGCTGCCTCTTGCTGGCACATGCATCAGCAGTTACCAGTGACCCTGCGGGCCGGCAGAGACACCGAGACCACCCCGCAGCCATCAGCCCCAGGCAGCCCAGTCCTGTGTCTTGTAGAGCTCCTGCCCGAAAGGTCTGGCTGGGGGTGTGTAGGGAGTGGGGTGCCCACAACATGGGGCAGGTCAGCACGGGGGTCTCAGTGCCCAGGTTCTGTGTCCAGGCTTTCATTCCATCTGTTAAGTGTCTGGCCACCAACCGTGACCCAGTGTGGCCCCTCGAACCCCCATGCTGCCAGGGTCCCACCATCCGTGTGGCCTCAACCAGCTTCAGCCTCACAATGTTCACAGTCACCAACTAGCCCACGCAGTGCCTCAGCCTCAAGCCAGGACAGCAGTGTCAGCCCAGGAGTCCTCTCCATCTTAGGGTTTTTTCTGTTTTAGGACAAGGAGTTTGCTTCATGCCATTCAGTACTTTAAAATATGCAAAATGAGGTGCTGCTACAAACCTCATTAACACCCGCCTCCAACATCATTAAGATGTTTCCAAGAAAATTAATTGAGAGACTCATTAAAAATAAATTAAGAAAAATGTGTTGCAGAGCGCCTGCTCCGAGCTCGTAAATCACGGCTCAGAGCTCCAGGCCGCTGCACAGGCAATTAACGCCAGCCAATTTGTTTTATCCTGGCTGCGAAAATTAGAAAGCAGACATGGAGATTAGATTAGGCATGTCTGTCAAGCGGAACTTGGAGTGAATATTTTAGGATACAAAATGGAAATCAGAAAAACAAAGCTGAGACTTCATTCAGGAGAGCTGGCAGGCAGAGGGGGTGAGCAGGAAGGAGGTTTGCATGTTCTCTGTGCCAGCTCTGTCCTCCCCTGCACATTGCCCAACCTTGATGGCTGTGCAGACACCAATCACCGCTCCGGGGGTGCATGAGCTCGCAGTGAGTGTTCTGAGCTGATGTGTGTGACACAGCCCAAGTCAACACGTTGCCTGCATGTGCTGATTACACACTTGATTAGCAAACCCAGTGCAACTGGGTGAGACCACTGCTTGGGCCTCCATCAGCTTTAGGCTGTTGGTGCCCCTTTGTCCATCTCCAGTACCTTGCACCACAGGAGTTCAAACCACCTGATATTCATGAACCAAACTTCAGGGCTCCTCTGCAAAACAAGTGCTGTGATCCCTGTTTCACACAGATGAGCCAAAAAAGAGATGGCTTAAGGTCTTGCTTGTACTTACATGAATGTACAAGCAGCTCATGCAGCAGCTGCTGCACTGGCACATCCCAGTAGCGTGTGACACGCTGGTGGCTGCTGTGCAGCCAAATGTCCAGCTGCAGCAGTAGCATGGCCCTTCATGGCAGTGGGAACCTTCATGGCAGTGGTAGCACACTGACTGTGTGCTACCAGTGTGCATGGTGCAGGGGGACCATGGAGCTCTAGGAAAGGTGCCAGAAAGAGCCATGAGCATTGTGTCAGCCTGCACAACTCAAGTGGTGTTGTGTGAGGGGTTTAGTGAAGAGCAAGCAATAATGTACACATCAGAATGCAAGAGGAAAGTTGCAACAGAGCAGAAGGAGGCTCTTGCATCAGCAGGCAGAAGTGAACCCCGGTCTGATGTCTGTGAGATGACAAACCAAACTGAAACTGAAGGAATGATTGCCTCTTGGCTGAGCAAATTGAACAACTGTGGACGGGCCATCCATGGCCACTTGGAACCAAATCTGGATGGCTCATTTCCAGCTCTGCCTATCAGTCCCTGCCCTGATCCCAAAGCAGACACTGATGCTGGTCCTGTGGTTGGAGACAATGAGGTCTTCACTGCCCCGCTGGTGCTCTGAGCCAGGATTCGCCATCTGCTCGTGTCGTTTCGCTCCCTGCCATGGGCAGGGACACCTTACACCTTACAGGCTGCTCCAAGCCCCGTCCAGCCTAGCCTTCGACACTTCCAGGCATCCAGGGGCAGGGACAACTTCCCTGGGCACCCTGTGGCAGTGGTGGGCGAGGGCTGAAAGGGAGCGGAGGTGCCCGGAGTGGCTGAGAGGGCCTGGGGGTGCCCGGGGGTCGTCACTGCCGGCAGCTGCGGGCGGAGCTTCGCGCATGCGCGCTGACAGTCTCGGCTCCGCCTCGTTCCCGCCCGGCAGGGGTCGCTCTCGGCCCGCGCGGCGCTGCCCGTGAGGGCGGCTCCGCCCCGAGCACCCCCGGGCACCCCCAGGACACCTCTCGAGCATCCCCAGGCACTCTCCCCGCCATCCCCGGAGCAACCTCTCCTGGGCGCCCCTCGAGCATCCCCGGGCACCGCCTGGGCACCCGCCGAGCACCCCTCGAGCACGCCCCAAGCATCCCCAGCACCTTTGTTTTGTCGCGGTCCCGGTCGGGGCTGGGCGTGGGGCGGGGACCGCTGACCGGGCCGGGGGTGCCCGGGCCGGCGTTGCCGAGCCGAGGTTCCCAGTGCGGGGTTGCCCAGGGATGGGAGTGCCCGTGCCGGCGGCTGCCCGGAGCAGGGGTGCCCGCTGATGGGAGTGCCCGTGCCGGATGTTGACCGGTGCTCCCGTCGCAGCTCAGCCGCAAACCAAGGAAGGTGGAGGGCTGGTAGGTCCTGAACTGGGAATGGGATTCATGATACGGGGAAACGGAATCAACGTCTCCGTCGGTAGAATCTTAATAACCCTTAAAGGTTATTTGTGGGCGGTTCCAGTGACGGTTCTCGGCCCTTCGTGTTGGCAGGGAGCCGTACCCCGGCCCGATCCCAACCGGTGCTGCCCGGGGCACGCTGCTGTGTTTGGGATGAGGAACAGCGACATAGGCACTGTGGGCACAGTCCACCGGGAGCGACAACAATCGGGCCTTGCAGGGTTCTGCATTCCGCGGTGCGAATGATCTCATTATCCTTGCGGGGATCCCGGCCAGCTACTTGAAAAATACTTATTAAAAAACCACAGCAGCTTTAGGGAGAGGGTCCCCGCCAGAGAAGGGAGAGAGAACAAACTGGATGTGTAAAAACAGAAAGGGGGAACAGCCACAGTAGCGATAATGGGTCAGGACCTGCTCTGCCGTACTGTCTTCCTGGTGGAGGCTGAAAGGCCATGACACATCCCAGAGTGCATGAGTGGTTTCTCGTGATTCTGCTTTAGTCCTCTACCACATGTTCCCATGAAGCCTCTAGTGGGGAGTGTTGGTGCATGAGGAGGCCCACCCAGTGCAATCACATGGGAGCCAACCTCTGACATTCCCACTGCTGAAACACTGGGTCACCTGGCTCATCCCCTTGTCCTGCCCAGGCAGCATCAGCCAGAACCTCCCCTCCCCTCCCCGCCAGCACTGATTCATCTGGCTACATTGGCATTCCACAGCGTTACTCAGCCCCTCAGGTGGGCAGACACTAGAGGTATATCTGTCTGGAAGAGGCCAGGTCTACTGACCCAATATAATTTCTTCTCTTTTTTTTTCAGATGTTTAGCAGCTGTCCCCAGTCTCCAAGGTATGACACAGACAGGTGGTCCTAACCTTGCTGAAGGTCTGGGGCTCTTGCACCATCTTTCTCACAAGATCTCACTGCAGTCTCAGGTACTGTAGCTCTGTTCCTCCTCAGGAATTAGGATTTGGGGCTGTGGTGGAATAAAATCAGATGAAGATGGAGAGATGGATCTGTGGAAACGTTTGTTTAGTGCCCAGGAGCAGCCCAAAAGGCAAACTGACAGTTAACAATTATCAGGAAAATAATGGAGAGCAGATCACAGTTCTGTCAATTAACAGATTCGTAGTGAAAGCTGCACTGTGATTTCTATATGCAGCTCTGTCTGCCTCTCTCAAGAAAAAGATTTGGAAGTGTTTCATAGAAGGCCAACAAGGATGATCAAATACAAAGAGTATTTTCCATGTGAGGAAAAAGTGGATAGTCTCTTTAGGCTGGAAAATAATAGACTGAAGAGGATTATAGTATCAAGTTTAGCAAATAGAGGTTTGCCTGCAGTATGATTTCTCATCATCCCTTCAGTATAAGAACTTGCAGCACTCTGCAAATTAGCAGGTAATAACAAAAACCCAAAACCCAAATCTTATTTTGAATGTCATGTGCTGTGTCGGACTGCTTCACACAGAGTGTGGTGCAGCCCCAAAGCTCATATGCATTCAAAAATAAATTAAACATTTTAATGGAAGAAAAATATCTACTCACAGTGATGGAATGCAAGACCCCATTTCTGCTTCCGGAGCCCATGAGCTGTGAGTGGCTGAGGATGGCAGAGTGTTCCGGGAAGCGCTGCGGGATCTGTGGCCTCTATATACCCCAGCATGTATGCACCAACCAGACTCTAGGAATCAGTCATCAAATTGCACTGACTTCTCCTGGAACAAGCTACCAGTGGAGAAATAGAAAACGGGGGTTTTGTAGCTATACTGAAACTTCACAGTTGATTTTAAGCCTCTTAGACAGTATAATACTGACTGCAATTTCCTGCTGAGGGCTATCGACTCCAGCCTGTGCCAAGCTGCAGGGAACACCCCGTGCCATACCTGCTTGTGATAGAGCATGTCTCTGCACCAACAGCGTGACTGACTCAGATCAGAAACCAGATTCCTAGGATTCCCCACCAGCATCCTTTCAAACTGCCATCCAGCAGCAGAGATCTGTGCCTCCACGAGGTCACAGGCACCAGAAGACAGCATCATCTTAAAACCACATGAAGGGATTAGTGCAGGCTGGAAGCAGTCCCCTGCTGCCCTCTGTCCAGGGTGGGACACACTGCCTGGTGGGCTCTGGGGAAGGAGGAGGCTTGCACTTCAGAGGTGGCTTTCCCGGGTCATGTGCTTGTAAGCAGATGCCGTGTCAAACAAATTGCATGTTCTTGTGGTGTAAATCTTGTGCTGGTTCTTTTGAAGCATCTGCTGTTGTGCTGCTGCAGTGCTAAGGAATGTCTGCATGATGGAATGCAAGGCTATACCTTAAGTACTTCAAATTAATTGAGAGCAGTAGTGTTTTGTGCTGTACCTTCTACCTCAAGAAGGAAGAGGCCAATACTGAGCTGCAGTGAATGCTCAGCCAGCATGGTAACCAACCAAATTCAATATTAGCAGCATGGTTTAAATATCCAGCCTGCTTCTACATGGTGATCAAAACCACAGGGAGTGGAAGGGGCCCCTGCTCCAGTTTGGTAATGCTCCCCTATTTCTAGAGTTTGTTAGCATGATATCAAAATTACAAACCACAACACTCTCCATTTCTTACTTTCATTTTGAATTAAAGACCTTCTATTGAAGACTCTCACTTCAAAAACCAACCAGGCACTTGCTAATATCAAGCAAAATGCCTGAAGAATAAATTGCTCCTATCAGAAATAAAGGATTTTAGTTCTGCCAGAAGCAGAGAGATCTGTGTTTCTAAGTCCCTCCAAAGGCAACTCCATCTTTCCTGTTTTCCTCTCATTTTCTTTTGATGCACAAAGCCTGCACATTGCAGTGCTGTGATTGGATTCAGCTTTGGAGCAGTGTAATTGTAAATATTCATTGGAATCCAAGCTAGTTTTCCCAAGTCTCTCTTAAAAGCTTTGCAGTTATACAAACAGCCATGGCTCTGCATTAGCCTCACAGCCTGGAGGCTGCCTATTCCCCCCCAGCCCCAAAGTCTGCTCCATCAGAGGCTGCATGGAGAGAAATCAGCCTTGCCAACCATTTTAATCAATGCTCTATTTTTTCTTTATTCCCTCTTTAATGACTGTGCTGTAGAACTGGCTCTCGATACAGGCACCCAGTGGGGCTCCTCACTGATGTGTACACAAATAACATGGCTCACCTTGGCTCACAGTTCACCTGACTGTCCTGGCCATGTGTTTCAGTCCCTGTCTCTCTGCTGATGTTGACAGAGTGTCTGTGAACAGCTCTGAGTCCTGTATATGGTATACAGTATGGGGTATATGGTATAGGGTATTCTGCCTGTGACCATTCCTTCCTCCTCTACGAACACTCCGTGGCTGCTCTTGTACAGTGGGGCAAGACAAAGGGCAGCAGACTCCTACAGCCCCTGAGGAGCTGAGGCAAGCTCTGTCCATCAGCCAGACCCTGCCCTTGCCTGCCCAGCCCTGCACAGCCAAACTGCATGCCCCAAGCGGAACGTTGCTTTCCAGGTGGTCTCCGATTGCAGCCATGTCCTGCACAACTAATTTGCAGAGCAGCACATGTAAGAAACTGCACACAGCTATTCTGCTGACAAGGGAAATTGAATCCAAAAGTTCTGATAGTATATCTACACTCCCATCTCTGCCTCATCCACTCATGTGTTCCCCACCATGGACGGGACTCTGGCCAAAGCCTGTGGCACAGCAGCACATGTAATGCAGATGGTGGTGTTGGAGTCTTCATCACCCACTGACCTCCTCCAGGCACTGTTCAGCATGTGTTACAGCCTCCCAAGGAGCCTGGGACTAGGCAGGTTGGCAGTAAAAGGGGAAACACTAAAGGAGACTGTGGTGGGACTCTGGGAAAAGCAGAGCTGCATTACAAGGTAGGAGCAGGGATAGATTTAGGAAATGAGCAATGCTGGTGTGGACGTCAAGAGGCTGATTGTCTTCCAGTTCTGAGACAGGGGAACCTAGAATTACTCTGCATATTGTATATCTGTCCATAAAGCTCTCCTGTGATGCAGGATCCTTGGGCCCTGACAGTCTGCTCACCTGCTCTGTTCTTCTTCCCTTTAGAAAACTGTTCCTAACCCAAATCTTTCCTGATGGAGGCTCTGACCAGTAGTTCCTGAGTGTTCCTTTGTGGATATGGAGAGCAGATGGCTTTTTTCCTCTTTCCAGGAGTTTCTTCCATACAGCTGGCATTGTGATCAGGGTCTCTGGTGTGAGAACACACTGGTTCTTTTGCTGCACAGACCTGGTGCAGAGGAGTCTTCATGGCATGAGCTGGAAGCACAGTCCTTCCCTTCCAACTCTATTTTGCAAAACAGCCAGAGCACTGTTTTTCAGTGCTCCTCCTTGGATGATTTATCCAGGTCACGGGGAGGACAACTGGCTAACTGAGGTTAACAGCTTTCTCGGTTTCATTTCAAAAGGACATTAGCATGAAGCTGTATTAAAGGATGATATGCCAAATCTTAATTCATTCACTAGGAGAGCTCATGATCAGGTGGGAGACTAAGCTGACAAACAGGGCTGTGCTGCCAGTCTCTCTGTAAAGGGCAGGACCATAACTCATGCTCTCAGTGCTAATTTACACCTGGCACTCCTTGCACAGGAATCCTGCCTACTGCAGGGGCCCAGGACCCCACAACAGGAAATGTATAAGCAGCTGGGGCTGGCTCAGAAAAATAGATTGGAGTCCTTCTATCTGGAAGAAGGATACTGGAAAGAAAATACAACAAAGATCTATAAAATCAGAAGTGTCACAAGAAGGTGATTAAGGTGTGACTGTCGTGGCCTTTTCCAATAAAACAGTGGAATTTGTCAGGGGACAGGTTCAAAACGAACCAAAGGAGGTGGCTTCTTATCCAAGTGTGGTCAAGCAGGGGAACTCACTGCTACAGGACTTTGCGGAAGCTGGATAAGTCTGAGTTACAGAATTAGTCTGACAAGTTATGAATGAAAATTCCTCAAGGGCTGTTAAACACAAAGGCTCTCCCTTGGGTTCGGAAAACCCCTTCACCACAGAAGGTGGGTGAGCGTCTTGATGAATTTCACAAGGTTCCCCTGTTCTTCCCAGGGGAAAAGAGCTCTTTCCTAAACAGGGCAATAAGCCACTGCTGTACACAGAGCCAGGTGGAACACTGTTCTGTCACAGAATAGTGTTATATTTTTATATAATGAGGCTTGATGCTCAGTACTTTAATTGGAAGGTTTGTAAGAGAAAGTTGAGAGCTAGGCTGTTTTATTTGCCACTTTCACACTGAAATCAACAGCAAGGCTCAGCTGAATTTGGTATCAATGAGTGGAGAGATGGGAAAGGAAGGGAAGGGAAGGGAAGTAGGAAGAAGCAGAGTGTCATTCCCACCCTGCCATGCTGTCCTTGCACAAATCAACACACAGTCGTCATCCATATGCATATGCAGAACAAAACAAAGGCTCATGCTGACCCTCTCTGGCATTCATCCATCTGCCACCATCCACAAACACAGACAAAGGCACATACATCCTGCTCATCCTGCTCCCACCTTCACTGTGGGCAGTTGGAATGCGGGCTTGCCACGCGTGGCTCAGCCCACATGCTGGGCTGGCTCCTCACACACAGAACAATGGATGATGTGGGAGTAAATAGAACAACATCTTGTAACTTTCCTTCAAATGCAATAAATGTAAAAAGCGTATTGCATTCATATATATTGCAACGCATGTATCTTTAGATATATGAATATATTCATAGGAATATATATATCATCACAACATTAAATGAAACAAAATGTCTCCACTTTGCCTAATAAGAGGGACACCCCCAAACCTATTTTAAATGCTCCTCTCTGAGCTGCTGCTTAGACAAACCAGTGGTGCTGAGTTCATCCTGTCTTCCAATATGCTGATACCTGGTGCTCCAATGTAGAAAGTACCTGGTTTATTCTACCAGAACCCCAAGCATATTTCACTAGCAAGTCGTTAAATATAGACACGGTTTTTTTAATGGCTTATGTGGTGCTGAAAGGGATGACAAGTGGATACAAGGTTAAGCAAGTAATACTGCATTGTGCGGCAGCAGGAGCTCCCCAGGCTTCCAGGATCAGCTCTCCCAGCCCTATTTGCCTTGTGGATCCGAATGAGACCTAGTGGTTGGAGTCCTCTGAGGAATGCTGGTGCCTGAGCAGACATCAGGCAGACAGCCTGATGGCTGCAGAGGTAGGAGCAATGTGCTTTCCCAAGCCAGGCTCACAGGCAGGGGAGCACACTGAGCAAAGGGTCTGACTTATACAACTTCTGTAATACAGAGGTTGGTGGCAGGGCAGGAGCAAACAGATTCAGCATGGGGTAGACTGGCATAGGCTGCCCAGCAGGCCTCCAGCAGGCAACGAGGGTGCTCCCACTCTGATGTCCAGAAGCAAGCTGACAGTTTCGTCCACAGCAGCACGGCTGAACAGGTCTGAGCAATCCCAGCCTCATGGCTCACAGCATATAAATGTCACCACTAGCCAGGACAGCTCTGTCCTGAGGCAGTGTCTTTGTGGCCATCCTCTTCTTGTCTCTCCAAGGTCAGCAGCAGGAGCAACACCCACAACATCTGTGCACGACAGCCATCACACCCCCACAGCAACTGCAATCCCACCACCCATTTACAGCCAGCAGAGCTGTAGCTATCTCCCTGCTGCCTCTGACCTTCCCCTCCTCGTTAAGAGGTGACAGACTCTACTCTCACATCTTCAGCCCTTCCTTATGCTGCCATGTAAACAAGAGCCGCAGATTATCATTATTGCTGTGAATACATCAAAGAGAGTTCCCTTCTCAGCCTGGGCTGGCGAGCTAGAGTGGGCTGGTATCTTCTCCTACCTGCTCCAAGCTCCCTTCCGTAGCTGGTGGCTGGCCCCCACGTCCTGGCTGAGCTGCTGCTCTGGCTGCATTTCTGCTCCAGGTCTGCCTGCCTCTCCCTCTGCTTGGTCTGCAGTTGATAGATCCTCTGCTCTTGAGCATCCAGCTATTGACCCGCCCAGAGAAAGAAAGAAAAAATGGAAAAAAAAATCAATTAATACTAAACAGCTTAACAAAACCCCGAACAGCACAGACCTGATGCTGCTGGGGGTGGGGATTGGCAGGAGGAGACACCCCCCGCACATTAGCTGCAAAAATCTGATGTTCTAGGGACAGGAAGCCAATATGGTAGGTGTGATTTGACATGCTTGCCTGCAGCAGGCAGACATGTCCAGCTCGGGAAAGCAGAGACTCTGCTGACTGGGGCACCTGCCTCTGCTCACAGAAGGGGTGTCGGACTCCCATGGTGAGGGACGCAAAGAGCAGCTGAGCAAGACCAAAATTATTCTAACCAGTAACCAAACGCCCAGCTCATGTTGCAGCTTTGTGTTGAGCTCTTCAGGCATCTTCTGTGTCTGCTGTCCTTGGAGCAGAGCAGAAGGGGCTCAGGTACCCCACAGCCTGTCCATGTCCCTCCCGTTCTGCCTGAACAGAAGCAGCTCTAAGGGTTCAGTGTATTCACCTGGTGTCCCAGCTCTAAGGTGCTTGCACAAGACAGGAGCAGAGAAGGATTATAAATGTCAACCAAGGAGCATTAGCATGACAAGACTCAAGTATCGACCCCAGCACAGAGCCACTCTCCCTGCTGCCTTGGCCATTTACTCCTCAGGGATGCTGCTCATCTTCTTGTGATGGGTGAGAGAAGCTAAAGTCAGCAGGCACTGCATGGGTCCTGCTCTGCCAGGGATGGGGAAGCAAGAGAAAATGCTGGCCACACAGCTTAGGAGTTGGTCTGCTTGGTGGTTTAAATTCAGCAGAAGAACTCCTCTGCATTGCTGGCTGGGCATTGTGCCATGGGTCCTGCATGCAGCAACCTGGTCACTGCAGGTGAGAACACCATCCTGCTTCTGCTGCTCAGATATAACTGGAATCAGTCCTGTGTCCTGGAGGAAAGGATCTCCAGAGCTTCTTGCAAGCACTGCCTGGCTACTACCACCTTGGCTCAAGCTGGCAGCCCTCCTGCCCTCAGGAGGCATGGAGGGGCTCTCCCAAGAGCAATGTTTCCCAGAGGGAGAAGCCTCTGGGCATGTGTCCATCCGTCCATCCAGCACTGCCAGTGCCCTTGGACCCCCCAGGGCCCACTTGTGTTCCACACCGCTGCCAGAAACAGATGAGTGCTGCCAGCAACAGTGCCAGCATCCAGCAGCACTGGCAGCAACAGAGGGGCCTCATCAATGTTCACTGACTTGCTAAACCTAGAGAGGATTTTGATATTAATTAATGCTAACTGATTAGTAAAACATATTTATTGAAGACTGTCACCCAGCTGTCAACATTCAATAAATATACTAACAATCAATTTGCATGTAATTACCATGAAATCATGTTAATGTCTACATTAAAGATGTATTTCAGCACATACAGGCAATGCACAGCCCATGGTGCCAGGTCCTGGCTTCCACTGATGGGGGGCTGAGTGGTGTGCCAGGTCACAGAGAGGGCACTGGGAAGTCCTTGGCAGAAAGGTAAGTATCCACCAGCAGCAGCAGACTGGATAGATTCCAAAATCATTGGCTCACAAAGCTTTGTCAACAGCTTTGTAATGAGAGATACATTAGAGATGGAGAGGAGCTGATTGATGTCTCCTCATCACCCGCCTCCCCTCAGCTGCCAGGCAGGTGAGTAGGTTTGGGAGGCAGAGTGGTTCTAGGATTTTCAGTGCAATGAAGCTCCCTGCCAGCTCTGGGGCACCAGGAATGCCTGTGACAACAGGGCTGTCACACGGCTCCATGGAGCAGCATCTGCCTGTGGGTCCGAGGTCGCCAAGGGGTGCATCCTGCCCAAAGCAGCACTGCCTGCCCTAGCTTCCCTCCTTCCCACGCCACTCAGGCAAGCCCACCTTTCTTCTATCCCAGCACAGCCCCATGCAGCGATGTGCTTGCAGCAGGAAAGAAGGTGGCATGTTTAGGGTGAGCATCCCCCACCCCCACCCCTTCTCCTCTCATTTAAGTGGAATCAATTGTGCCATTTCTGCTTTGCTTTTCAAAAGCAATTACTTTCATGTCATTTTTACAGACATGCACGGAGAGTGAGAGAGTGAGGGCTTGATTATGCCCCCTCCCATCCCCATCGTATGGCTTCCGCAGTGGTGGTGAAGTATTAAATTAAATGAGGTATCTATGGAGCGGCGATGGTTTCAGGTCAGAGGCGCTATGGAAAGCTGTATGCTGCACTGCTCCTGTATATGTAAATGGATATATTAAAACCACTGATGTCAACTTGCAGCACTCATCTCTTCTGCTCTCGGGTGATCAAAGCTGATTGCAGAGGCAATTACTGCGAAGGAAAAGAAAATCACGGCCTCCTGCTCATCCCTGAGCTACTGGAGTTTAATTGCTTAGTGTAGCTGAAGCTGCCTCTCCATCTCCCTGGTATGCACACACACATGTGGGAGCATCGCACGCCTAGAGACAAACAGGAATGGGCATTTTTGGGGATGGGCGGGGAGAAGCACCCAAGAAGGGAAGACCACAACGTGAAAAATAATGATGCTTAAAAATGAATTAGACCACTACAGCAGGCAGGGCCGTATCTTAGCAAGCCGCTGGATCGATAGCACAGGGAAACAGGGCAGCATAAATACATGCCTGTGAGACAGCCTCTCCTGTTCTGTGGTCTCTGGTCCAGGATTTACAGTAAGGCTGCTTCAGTCTTCTACAGGATGTGGCTAATCAGACTCCAAAATTCTGGTGACACAGGTAAGAACCATGACCCCTGTTTTACTCCTGAAATCACTTGAAGGGAAGGTGTCAGTGCTGTCGTGAGGAGTCCCAGCTCCTCACCCCGGTCTTACCTTTGTGTTTCACATGGGATTCTGCAGGTGCACCATGAAGGCAGAGGACACTTTTTAGGCAGGGAACACTGTAATGCAAACACAACACTTGGCCAAGTTGCCATCAGCCCTGTGCCACACACCTGCCCAGGTTGCCCAGCTGTACCATGGGATCACCTCAGTGCTGGTCAGGCTTTGGCTGTGGAGTTTGACCTGTTCTGAAGCAGGGCTGAGCGTGTGCTCTTTGTATGCACACCTGCACCTGGCCTGAAGCAGGGCTGAGCAAAGTGTAAGGCATCACATATGCCACTAATGTCACAAGGGAGCAGAGGGGCAATAAAGAAGGTGGGGAGGGGGTAGACAAAAGACCTGCCACAGCGACCCTGTGGCACCGTGGAGGCATTGGCACCACACTCACACGAGGCAGGAGAGACCCCCAAAGCACTGTCTGCTGTAACCCAATTATCTCTGGTGGCTGTGGCTCTTGTTCCAGCCTTGGCCGGGATGAGTGCTCCTGTGAATCCATCCTCACCTGACACCTGGGGAATAGGACAGATCCAGAGAGATGCGGGTGCTGCAGTGTACAGCCAGAGCAGCCACCAGCAACACTTCCCTCAAAGGCAGAGGAACAAAAATGCCTAATGTTGAGAACAGTTCTACCATCCCACAGCTATATTTAGGAACAATGAGTCTGGCCCCCAGCAGAAAGTGTTTACAAAATTATAAATGCTAAATAACTTGTTCTGAATTTTTGACCCTTGAGGATTTTGCTTTTGTGCTTTTCTCCTGAAGCACTGGAAAGTGAAGGATAGGGCTTTTTTTTAGTTGCAACCAAAGCCTGGGACTCTGTTCTTCCTGCTTGATTTTACAACCGGAACTTCAAAAAATCAACAGAAAATCAGGAAACCCAGAAGTGAACCTTGTGATCTGCACTGGCTGCAGGAGTGCCAGAAGCCCTCAGCGATGCTGCCTGGCCCCTGCCCATGGGTGGGCTTTGCCACGCAGCCTCCTCCCTGCCCTGTGAATCCAGATTTTCAACTCAAGGATGCAATTCCTTTTTTATGAGCTGCCTGTCTCTTTTTGTTTAGCTGAGTGCTTGGAGCCCTTCCCCCACCTCCTTCTCCACCGCTGCTCTGGTTTTATTCAATTCAACACTTGAGGGAACTGCAGATGAAATGTCTCTGAATCTAAATTGCCAGCGATAGATCTAACAGCCTTTTTCCCTCTCCCCTCCCCGAACTCCCCTCAGACAGAATGCTCCAGCACATTGTCTCTGCTGTGCTCGGCTCCAGCTGCAGAGCAGCAGCAGCAGGAGGGGAGCAGGGCAGGGAGGGCAGGGGAGCACAGCCCTGTCCTGCTGCAGGTGAAGGGACAGCAGCAGCAGGAGGGGAGCAGGGCAGGGAGGGCAGGGGAGCACAGGGGACAAGGCACAGCAGCTGCAGAACGCCCTCGCTGCTGCTCCTGCCTCTACGCCCAAGCAGCCAGGCTTGGTGTGGGCCTTGAGATGCCAGGTGGGTTAATGGTGTAGGAAAGGCTAGGAAAGGATAAACGTTTTACTTCCATAGGGAAAACCCTTGACCTTAGAGCATAGAAAAGTAGTCAGAAGGGAAAAAAAAGAAAAAAAAGAAAAAAGAAAAAAAAAAAAAAAGGCAAAGAGAAAGGAGAAGTCAAAGTTGGGAGACACACAGGAATTAAGAGCCCAAAGGAGTCAGTACATGGGGAAGAGGCTCTTGAGCAGTCCTGCAGAGCAGCTTCCTCCATGGAGCTGGGATTCATGGCATTAATTTCATGCTGGGGAAATAAAATTATTTTTGTCATTTGGCTGCAGAGAAAAATAATAAAATATTGTCAGAATATTACTGAAATAATAATTTTTTTTCCCTGAGTGTAGACACAGAAAGTGAAGCATTAAGTGTAAAGAGAAATTAAATACTTCACTGGACTCTAAAGCCCAGTAATATTGAAACCTAAAGACAACTGCTCTAAAAATATCAACTTTGCAATGTCAATATTATTCTGTGGAAAAGACCAGTTAGTGTGTTAACCCACAACTGCAAATGGTGCCCATTTCCACTCAGACAACAAAAACCACAACTGAACTCTGTCTTGCTCACATAGTCCTTCAGTCCCACTCACTCCTCATACACAGATGGAAAACTCCCTCCCAATGGAAGGAGACATTGAGAACAAAACAACTAAATGGACTATAAAAATAAACATACCAAGAGACATCATGCTGACTGCATTATAGATTTTCATATTTAATTAAAAGAAAATCTGTTAAGGGAACAGAATCCTGCTGTAGAATCTGTGGACTGTCCAGGGTCTGGAACAGTGCAGGTTTCCAGGGAAATCTGGCTCATTATTTGCCGTGAGAGCTTCCTCATCACAAGAGGTTTTTTGCCATGGATCCAGCATTTTTACACCTGTCATGAAGAATAATCAGACAGCCCAGTTTGGTTTGAAGCACTGGAAAGGGAACTGCTGGGAAAATGTGTGTTTTCACACACTGTGTGTGGGAAAAGGAGTGGAAAAGGGATCATATGGCAACATCTGAACACCACCAAGACACAATCCTTCTGGCAGAGCTCTGGATTGCATCAGTGGAAAAGTCGGGGTTTTCTGATGAAACAAGAAATCTGCAACTAGGCAGCTCAGATAATATAAATCTTCCCTGCCTGACATTCCTGTGTCCTGATTTGCTGGGCGAAGGGTGCAAACATGTTCCTCCCACCACTCATTTCCCCTCATCTCTGGCTGGAGTGTCAGGTGATGACACATGGAACACCGGTGACTGGGCACTCACTGAAGTGACAAGACTGTAAAAGCAGACACAGGCAAAGGGCTCCAGGGCGGTGCAACGCAGCAGAGAGGAGACACTGATCTTACTCAGGCTAAAACCTGCTCTGCCAAACAGAGGGACAGAGCTGAGCTCTGGGAGGGAGGACGAGCACGGTGGCAGTGGCCGTGCCCTCGCTGCCCTGCCACGGGCAGGTCCAGCTGCAGGAGCCTGGTGCTGGGTCCCGTTGGGGTGACAGCCCCATGGGCAGGTGGAGGGCTGGCACTGGAGCCCCTCTCCCTCTGAAGAGCTCCAGTGGCAGCAAAGTTCTTGCAGAACCTCATCAGCCATTGCTGACAGGTTTCAAGGTGAGATGGAGAAGTATCACACACCTAAAAGGAAAAGATAGGACGAAGCATTTAACCTCACTCTACAATCATACTAGCTTTGTCAGAATAAAAGTCAGGGCTAAATCCTGCTGCCTCACAACTTCCCACTCTGGAAAGTGCACAGGCACAGACATTTTCCATTGAGTGCCCACTGCAAGCACGAGGCAGAGACTCCAGCATTGAGTCAGCACGGCAGCACCACCACCAAATCCTGCAGCAGTAATAGAAGAATGTCGTGATGCAAAGCAACAAGGTCACACGATATGCCCAAGAGCCCTCAGAAAGGCAAGGGCTCTCAAGATATTGCAGAGGGAAGCTCAGAATTGCTCTCAGTTCATTAGGCCTTGCCTGAGGAGTTTTCTTCCAATATTAACTACAAACAAGCTTAGGGTTTCGTGCATGCAATGCAGAAAGGTGAAGAGAAAGGTTTGCCAAAAGCCATTTGTATATATGCTAAGGCAATTCGTATCAGTTTTTAAAACTCATCAAATATCCTGTGTACTAAGTCCCCTTAAACAAGAACGTTGAAAAAGATCTGTCAATACAACAGCCTCTTTTTCTGCATAGAAATTTTACATCAATGCTGGCAAAGAGTCTGTGCATAAATTACGCATGGCATAACACACAGTGCAATTTCCTTCCCTCCAGGCACCGTCACTGTGTTCCCCTGCAGCCCGCCTGTTCCTCCGAGCTTTATGACCCCGGTGAGATGAGCTCTCGCTGTTTTTTTCCTCGTTACATTCTGATATTTCAAAGCATGGCCTGCTTCTCACTCCCATCTCCCTGCTTCACATTATTAATGAATTGGAAAGCAGACATCATTAGTTTTTGGAGACCATTTCTTTTAGAATTTACAGAACCCTTCATCTGAATCCCCAGAGCCAGTCTGCTGTTCTCATCTTGGAATCTTATTAGCATCATATCTCCTGGATCCTGCCATGCAAACTGCATTGCTATGCACTTTCCAGCACTTGACCCTTTTGCGGACGGAATTAATTTTCTCTTTGAAGCCGGAGTAGCATGCTGTTGTGCTTGTTAAAGGAATAAAACTCGTGGTGGAAGAGAGGAAATAAGCAAAGGTTATTCTCAGTTAAATATAGGCCACAATGAGTTTTATACAGGCAGGCTGAGAGAGATTGGCCAAAAGAAATATTAAATTGATGACGCTTTATTACCAGAAACATTTCCCAAAATAGCAGGCAAATAAACTGATGGATAATACTCACTGGGAATTCTCCTGTTCAGCAGCATCACCTTTCCTTGCAACAATCTCAATCTGCCACCTGCTTCTGTATCCAAAATACTCCCGGACTTCTGGTGAATTAATGGTGACTTTTGATGGCATTAATGTGAAAAATGCAAAGAACTAGAATTTGCTCCCTGCTCCGGGCAATGGAAAGGTGCCCAAGCTCCCTAGGAAGTGCCTAAATTAAAGCCCTGGTAGAAAGAGGTCTTTCTCTAAAAGAGTGTAATATCTAGCACCCCAAGAACATCTGTGTCATTGCTACTATCCCCTTAAAAGGCACAACATCCTTAACACATGAAGTAAAGTAATATTAGAAGATGTAAAGTGTTTGTTGCTCAGTCTGGGCTATTTCTTATTGCACAGGACCCCTGGAACTGAAAAATGTCCCTCTCTCATCTGCAGTGTTTTTACAATTTTGCTTCTGCTGTCTGGTTTTAGCAGCAATCTTTACCATGAGTGCTGTAGGGGAAATTCCTTAGATGAAGCCTTCATCCTTTCCAAAAACTCATCAGGAATACGTTAATAAAAACTGCAGAAGTTTATTTAAGTAACTTCTTGCAAAAAATACAAAGCCAAAGAGCCCAGAATAGCAGAACAAGGCTTATACTTTCACTATCAGTAAAGCCACCAGGCTGGACTCAGAAGCTGGAACGGGTCTTCCGTGGTTCACACAACTGGCAGTGGGGTGGGTCACTAGTTTGAATTAACAGCTGACTGGATTGCTCCTTTCTCATGGCTGGGCAGTGGTCCAAGTGAAAGGAGCAGAGAGGAATCCAGCTCATCCCAATCAGACAACCTTGGAGTCCTGTTCATGTCATGGAGTCTAAAGGAAGAGCTCCTGAGCCAGGCAGGACTGGAAGCAATTCGTTCCCCTCTGCATACCCCTGCCCTGTCCATCAGAGCCAGCCCAGAGATCAGCCCTGGAGGTGCTCTTTGCTGTGAAGGTTGGTTCTACTGCATTCAGCTCACAAACAGCCAAATCTTGACAGCACCATCCAGGCACTTCGTCCAACAGTCCAGAGGCCATGTCAGAGACATACCCAGCGCCACAATCACCTATCCCTCCCCTTCCTATCTTCCCATGACCCATAACATTGGTCTGCCTGGGAAAGAAAAGATCCCAGGCACAAGTGCCCCAGGCACTGGTAGGACATGGCCTCACGGTGTGCAGCAAGCCTGAATGTATTTTCCAGGCCACTGTGCTAGTAACACTGGGTGAGTGAGTGAGTATCACGTCCATTACCTTATCCTTTAACCTGTTCTCCAAAGAGCAAGAGAATTGGAAAACTGGTACTCACTCTTTTCTCCTTGTTTACTCTTCACCTGCTGAAAACATGGCAGAAAATGGTGCAGAATTCATCAGGCAAACGGTGTTAGAGCGGCAGCACGAGTGCCAGAGACAGACTGGCAAGAGCTTATGAATAGCACAGTGGATGATCTATAGCCAAAGCCATGGGCAAGTGCTAGCCATTAGTCTGGGTGCTGGTAATGCACTCCCTGAGTCCATTACTCACCAATCCATCAGGCAGCCTGCTACAGACAGAGAGATTCCAGCACTTCTAAATCTGTAAAGCGATGGCTGGCAGCCTGCACTACATGCCCTAGGTTACAAGGGCATGGAGGAAGACAATTCATTTTATGTCATAGCCAGTATTTCTTCTTCTCCTTTTCTGTGTGTACTTAAGAAATGGACCCTCTATTATCTGCAGATTGATAGCCAAGAGAATGCTCCGGTGTCTCTGATCACATTTACTACTGAGAAAGCTTTCAAAGGACGATGAACTTCACAGTTCTTGTTAGGTGGACTAAGTATGGAAACATGCACAAATGCAGACGGAATTTCTTAATTTGTGAACAGTGCTTACAGTAGAACTATTTCAGAAAAACACTACAATTACAAGACATTATTGGAACACTGCATATGACAGAATCAAGATTGCCAGCATAATCTGGGATCTCCTGCATAAGCATTTGTTGTGGGCTCTGATGTACATCTCACACTATCCTGTACTTATTAATTCATATGTACACAGAAAAGGCATCAGTCAGTGCTTCCTACCACAGCTCAGTGTATGGCTCCAGCTTCAACTTGTATTTAGTGGCCACTTTTGAAACCTCTCACAGAATTTTATTATTAATCTGCTTGTGGAATTACTATGGCATTCATCACTCTCAGTCCTCCAGAGGCAGTCCCTAATCTCAACACTCCTGCAAGAAAAAAGTTTTATCATCTGCTCTTTCCAAGAGCCAAATAGAGACAAAGAGAGACTCAAGCAGAAGACTTGTCCTCTAATTTTAGGTGTTTGGTTCAAAGTGTCTAGTTCTAATTTGTGAAGCACTTAACAACTTCAGAGCACTTCAAATGTTTCAAGCAACACTGTGAGTGCTCAGCAATTCTGCAAAGAAATACATTCCTGTTCCAGCTGTGGAAGACAGGGAGTTATCTCCAAGGATCCTGGCTTGTCCACTGCCTTCAGTAACATAAAAACCATAACAACCCCATGGCTGTATCCGTCACTAAAGGCAGCTCTGAAGCCACTGATTGCCATCCATCAACACTTCCAGGTTCCACAACAGTGGGGTGAGGGATCCTTCACCTTACAACCACGTTTGCCACATGCTGATCCATTTCCAGTGCAGGATCTTTGCACACAGCAGGTCACCAAAGAACAGGCACTCACACCTGAGGCTGGGCTGAATGACACCAGCATGGCAGGTTCTGTAGTTTGGGAATGTAGGTCAGGAAATGGCAAACAACCAAAAAGAGAATCTTTCCACAGAAAATGTCAATCTTACTTTTATGTAACAATATGAGTCAATATTTACAGGTAAATTAAACACAGGAACCTCACACATTACTATATAAATAGGAAATTAATTTTGAATACCTAGTTCTAGGCATCTTTTTAACTTTCCCTTGCCATAACCAAAGTCTGTGATGATGAACACACCAAACCCTCCCTCTTCTCCAACCTGATCCCGTTTTCCCCACCCACAGCTGCCTTGATGTCTGTTTTAACTTTGTATTCAGGAGTCTGAGCATAAATAGGAAATGCCACTCATGTCCAGCACAGGTGGATTCATGTTGCAGTAAGCGCCTGAAATTTCTCATTTCATGCATTTTGAACACCCAGATTTGTAATTCAAAACCACTGACATGTTTTGGTTTGTTTTCCTTTTTGGGAGCCAGTCTGGCCATAGAAGAAAACAGGGAGCCTGAAGCATGAGGTGTGGCCAATGCAATCCATTGGAGCTCCCACTCCCTGCCCTGGCCAGAATGAGGACTGGGAAGCAGGGAAATGGAAGAATGAATGACAAATGGAAAAACCATGCAAAGAAAAGCATATGAGCCTGGCAGAAGTAAAATCAAAGCTTTGTCATCCAAAGGAACGTCACCATCCCAAAGAAGGAGGAAGAGGCACACAGCAATAAAATGGGAGCAGTAGGAATTCATTTGCCTTGGAGGGATCCCTACACATGAACTCACACAGGCACAGAGGAAACCTGGCTCTGCTATTCCTACAGGGAACCCTCACCCTCAGGCTAACCCTAAAGCAAGCATTAACCTACTTATTGTGCCCTGGGGCAGTTTGCAGGGTGAGGAAGCTGCCTGTTTGGGAGGAAGGGGAGCAGATCTCAGTACAATATCTGAGTACAAGATCCTATGGTCACCTGAGAACAACAACATGATCCTCTCGTCATTTCGGCAGAGCTGGGCTGAGGCAGGGCACCCTCCTGTCCTTGTTTTGGGCCTTCTCCTTCCATGAATAGACAGAGTGTAACTTCACTAGAGCAGAAGGGTCACCCATTTAGGACCCCTTTTCTGGGGCAGCTTTGGAACCTTCAGCTTCTTCCTTCTGCCATTAAAGCTCTTTGGCTAAGCAGTGAGGCCCCAGGCCGAGTCACCTGTGCCAGGTGTGCTCTGCTCATCTCACGGGATGGGAGAGGGACAAGGAACGTGACCACCCACCCTGCTCACAAAACCCTCCCAAATCTCAGCTGCTCTCAAAGAGCCAAACACCACCTGCCAAAGCAGGGCAGTGCCAAGACCTCCCTTTTCTGGGCATATGCTCATGAGGTTTGAGCAGCCTTTGTCCCTTCAGAAGATTTCTCCTGCATCACCTCTTTCTCTGATTCACCACCAAACCCTGAAAACCTGCTGTTATTCAGGATCCTCAGGATCCAACACCAGACTTGCATTCAAGTCGATGATTGCAGCAGCAGGAGATACTGCTGCAGTTTTAGCACAGGTCATTGTGGTGCTGCCTTTGGGACACACACAGGTAGGTACTGGAGCAGAGAGTCCCAGTCCTGGGTCAGGGACAGTGACAGTGGCAAAATCAAAGTGAACAGAATCACGGAGCTGGCAAAGTGAGTGGGCACCACTAGGTTGGGCAAAACAGGAGAAAGGGTGACAGAGTGTCTGGGGGAGCGGGAGGCACTGTGTGAGCAGGCAAACACAGGGGAGGCACCAGCTGGCAGTGAATGCTGAGGGACTGTGGTGAGGATCTGTAGGAGAACTCCTGGTCTTTGCTGGAGGGCTTTCACCTGTGCTGTGGCAGCTATGGCCAGTGATGTTCCTCTACCTTATACCTTGGAATACACACTTAAGAGAGGAGCACACAGTTCTAAGGAAGAGAAACACCAGATCTCTCCATCTAGGAGTCCAATCCTACTAAATCTGCTGCTTCAGTAACTGAAGAAAAGCACACGTGGCTGAATTCCACTGTGCCAAGATATTTAACGATATAATTTCCAATCAGAGCTATCTTTACAAGCACGGATCAGCTGCAGTGACCACTGTGGAGACAGCACCAGAGGCACAAACAGGCCTGTCTGATGCTCGGGACCTTAACATCAGGATGAATCTTAACAAGGATCCTGATTTCCACCTGGGAATTCAGCAGCCTGTCCTGTTTTGCTGAAGATGCTGTCCACACAGCACCACTTTGCTCCCCAAGTCTGCAGCACCCCGACAAAATCTGCCTGTAGCATTTTTGATGCTTTTGAGTAATTCTTTTGATATAGAATTGTCTGTATTGCCTCATCTCACTGAATCTTTGCCTCCATCAAACCCAGGACCAGTGGTCTGGCTACCGTCCTGCCACCCTAATTTTAACTACACCAGGAACAAGGGAGCTGCACATTTACACTGTGATTGTTTTAATTTTATTTATTTTCTCTGTCCTGCAAGTGATCAACTTGCTTCTTTTTAAAGCCTGCAGTCAGCTTTAACCTACTTAGCTGGGATTAATGAGAGATTTGTTAAAGATTTGAAGATTTTACACACTTTGCTTACAACTGTTTTTATCTATAACCATCAGGCAAAAAGCCCCATGCAGGTAAGCTGTTCCTAATTCTGGACACATCCATCAGGTGTGCCAAGGCTGGTGATGTGATGCTGATGGTTGATGCTTTTTGCTGGCACGCTGGTGCCCTCATGGACCTGCTCAGTCAGTGCTTAGAGTCTGTCTGTACATCACCCTACTTCTGCAAGTCTGAGTAAGGGAGGGAGAGACCTGCCAGCTCAGAATGTGGGTCATTGCACTGGCATCAGCAGCTGTCACTGCCACAGAGTTTGGCATTGATACGAGTGGAAAACTGGGATTATCCATCCAGCCGAGGCTGGCATTGCCTGATGGTGCATGCCTTACCCAGGAGAGGTGGGAAGGAAACTGCAGTTCCTAGGGGTTATCTGTAACTGCATTACATTATCTGTAAATGCTCAAAACTGCAGTGGTAGTGGAAGAATGGCAGCAGGCAGTGGAGTTACTCCAAGCTGAATGGGAAATGATAACAACAGGTAATGCCAGCAGGCACATGGCTAAGCTGTGGTCTGCTGGGGAGCCCCAGGCACAGAGAAGCCACAAGTCCCTGGATCTGTGTTTCAGACAATTTATCTCATTGAGGGACAGAGAGCAAGTCCTGCAGGCAAAGTCCCCAGGAAATCCCAAGGATGGAGCTGCAGGGAATTCTTCCAATGCCACAAGTGAGGAACCACAGGAGAACACTGGAAGAGAGCAACAGGAATCTGTCAGGTATGCTCTGTTCAGCTGGCAAGAGCCACCACCTCAGTAGAAACCCAGACCATGACTGAGCAGCAGTTTGGGAGATTCCCCATGCACTGTCCCTTGTTACTGACCTACAGAGACCAGACAATCTTGTCTGGCAGATACAGAGGTTTTGGTGCCTGTTCTGGATGACCTTTCCTTCTCCTACCCCATAAAAGCTGTTTAACCCCTAAACATTCACCAGCCCTTGGTGCAGCATCAAAACCACAACAGAACATTCAGGTGTTTTGGTGGTTTCATAAAAATGTCAGAAAGCAGCATTGAGTGAGAGTTGGAGAACCAGAACTAGGACACTGAACAGCCCAGAGCAGGATGGGCACCGGGACCAGCTCCCCGTGCAGCCCTTGGCACAAGGAGAGGGAGCAGGACCTGCAGAGCCCAGAACACAGTGAGGCAGCTCCAGACACAGCACTGGGCTCTTCCCAGACACAGAGTGAGTACCCCCTGACACCTGCAAATTGCCCCACAGGAAGAGCTCCTCCTCCCAGCCATGACCCAGCCTTGGTGCTTGTCAGCCCTGACAGCCTGCCCACCCTTGGTCCCTTCTGGAGAACCACACCAGTCCCAGTGTAAGATCAGCTGGTGCTGCACTGAAGACCCCAACAAGGAAGCAGACATCCTTCTCTCCTTTCCAGCTGCAGGAGCCTTTGTGACAAGTGAAGCAGGGTGGTTTGCTTTGAGGTTAAAAAGATCTCTGTCACCTGACATTGCAGGGCCACTGATCATGGAGCTGTGGGAAATTCCCCATGGCCACCATCCCACTTCCTCCCACTGCTCTCAACCCTTCCTGCTCTCCACAAAGCTCCCTACCTCCAGAGGGACACACCAGTCGCTCCCCAGTGGCCCTGGTCTTGCACCTTCTCCAGGTCAGACTCAGCTACTTTTCTGTGCCAGCAAGGACCAGCATGGGGACAGTTACCCACTGGTGCTGGAGTGACAGTCACCCACCCCTTGGTGTGAGGGCAGGCGCCAACCCTGAGCAGCAACAAGCATAAGATGCTTCAGAGTCTGGCTGTGCTGCTGCCTCTCGCTGGTGTGTCACACAGACTACATGCTGGTTTGCCTTGTACCTGATGTGGAGGGTCTCTTCATATTCCCACACCAGAAATCTCCAGTCACAGGTAAAAGCACAGTCTATGAACTCACCGCTTTGTCCTGGGGATGCACAGTGTGACTCTCACTGTCACAGCCTGGACCTGCATCCACTAAACAAACCACACACACAGCCATAGTATTTTGAAACTGATGTGAAGGGTGAGATTCTTCACTTTTGAGGCATCTAACACCAAAAGTGATTTGGAACCAGGGAGATAAACATTTGGGTTTTACAATTGAAACACAGACTCTCAAGAGCAGCAAATCACAATTTCTTGCCCAAAAGCTCTTTTGGGGACTTCACAGAGCTGAGGAAGGCTGACGCTGAGCTACCCTGACCCCTGGGCTCTCCCATCCTGTCGCTCCTTGTCAGATGCTGCCCAGAGCAGCAGGCTGTGACCCACACAGCTTTCCACAGGCCTGCACATTATTATTTATCCTCTCCCTGTGCAGAGAGCTTAAAACAGTGGCTTGCCCAGGTGCAAGAGCCCAAATGCACTCTCTCGGCGCTCCCCAGATCACCAGACATGCAAAGAAGGGGGAAAAAAGAAAGGAAAATGTTGTAATACCTGTCCTGGTTGTCCGGGTACTCCAGAAACCTTTCCAGTGCTGTTACCAAAGGCTGCAGGACACTCAGGGTCCCTCGCTGGCAGTGCCAGCTCTGCGCTGGGCTTGCGGCTCTCCCCAAGGTCACGGGCTCACATCCGAGCAGGGACTGCACCTGGCACAGCGAACCAGCAGGAATCCCACGGTGCAGCTCGGGAGGGGCTCGGGGCGGCTCCTCAGTGCACATCGTGCCTACGAGCTCACTGACATGAAGAGAGCAGGGGCTCTGTGGCTGCTGAGAGCCCCAAGAGACACGAGCAAGCCTTGCCTGAGCCACCTGTGGGACTGCCTGGCCATCCAGCCCACTGCCCTGGCCCTAGCCCTGCATCCTCAGAGAAGTTCCAGGGGAGCAGCTGGGAGCTTGGTAGAGGGAGAAATGGGAAATAAATAAAGCAAGAAGACAGGGTGGGAAGGGGGGCTCAGTTCTCATTCCCAGACGTTTGCACTCCCGGACTCAAGCAGACTTTGCAAAGCGAGTGTGGACCCTCCTGGCAGGGCAGCCGGCAGCTGCCTCCCCATGCTGCAGTTTTTATAAATTCTGGGAAACACTTTTAGAAAGACACTGGCACTCATAAATTATACAACTCATTTGCATATTCCAGTCATGAGACATTATGCAAATGTGACCTGATTTGCATAATGGATTCCTCTTGTCGCTTCACTTGCTTCATGCTTTTAAAAAACAAAATGAAATAAAATGAAAGCACAGGAAGGAAAAGCAGCAAGTTCCCAGCACTGCTGCGCCTCCTCCTGCCACACTGTCACCCTCACCAGTGACACACTGGGGCAAGGGAGAGTGAAAAACCAAAGCCCTCATGGGTTATTTCCCTCGTAATTACAACACAGTAACTTTCCCGTGGTTTTGATGCTTCACCCCAAGCAACACATCGGAGCCGATTAGGGGAACTGAGCTCTGGCAGGCAGGACAAGCCCGTGACGGCTGGGAGCCTCTGATGCTGCACGCTGCCATGCAGGGTGCTCGGGCTGGGGAGCCGTGTGGTGTGAGACGTTCGTGGCTGCCATGGGGCTTTGGGGCACAGCTGCCCCGCTGAAACTTCAACAGCACCCCTTTTGAAATCAGGTGTATGGGAGAGGCGAGGGGAGGGGTTGTGCCGATCGTTTGCAGCAGAACGCAGCGGTGATCTGCTGGAAGGACGAGGCAGGAGTGCCAGCCGCCCCGGCACGCTCCAACAGGCGACGGCCGCCGTCCATCCCTTGGCAGGGGCCGGTGCAGCCGCGGGCGCTCCCGGCCCCCCTGCACCCGAGCCAGGCACAGCCGTGCCAGGCGGCTGGCGGCCGGACCCTGTGGGAAAACTTAACTGTAATTCTTCAGCTTTTAAAATCAATTAACCCGTGTGTTAATTAACATCAAGTCTACGGGAGGAGGAGGAGGAGGGGAGAGCGGGAGGGAGGAGGGAGGAAAAGAGCTGCAAGGGCGGATGGCAGCGGAGTTGGCACAGTGCCATCCATTCAGTGGCAACGCCACAGCTCCCTGCGATCGCGGCAGCGGGTATATGTTACGGGGGCCCTGAGCGCGGGCCAGACAGTGCCGTAGAGCCAAGGGAGATTATCCAGACCCCCAGGAGCAAACGGCAGGCAGCGACCGGAGGCGCAAGTGCCAGGATTACAGACCAGGCTCCTCCGCCGCCAGCCCTTCCTCGGACGCACACCATGGGGATGGGGCTCCCCCGCCAGCGCCGCACAACTCGGACTTCCAGCACTTTCCCCCCCTTTAGACATCATTCTGCCGCAGTGGAGCCAGCACAACGGATGCTTTCACACCCTGCGAGACAAAGGCCGTCGTCTCCGCCATGACACCGCTCCGTTCCAAGCCGAGGCCGGCATCTTGGAGTCTTTAAAAATAAATGGAAAAGGGAAATGCGAACAATAAACACAGCAATCGAAAAAAACCTCATCAGCAAACCCCTTGTGCCCGCTCTCCATGCCAGGGGCAACATGGGCATCTGTCGCAGCAGAAGGCGTTTGTGTGGGGCTTGCTTTTTTTTTTTTTGCTTTTTTTTCCCCGCAAGCTGTTGGCGTGTTTTGCCATTCAGGTTCGTTTACAATTAATGCCAAAAAAACCCCAACCACACCCAGCCCAGTCAACAACAAACAAAAGGGAGTAGTCGACATGGAGGGAGAAATGCCCAGAGAAGCTGCAAGAATGCGAGCTCCGGCCGATGCCATTTGCCATTTGGACAACCTCAGGGAAAGGTGCCAAATCTGCAGCTCGGGAGGGACCCCGAGGAGGGAACGCGAAGGTCTCCGAACAGCCGAGGGAAGGGAAGGAGGAAGGAATACCGCTCTTACAGGGCAGGATCAGACTGCACACAGCCTCTGCTGGGAGGAGAGGGAATGTTTGACGGTGTAGCGAGATGCCTGTGTATGCACACGCACACGGAACAGTGCGTACAGACACACAGACACACATGCACACAGCGCCTGGGGTCGGTGCAGAGGGGCTGTGTGAGTGCGGGGTGAGGAGATGTGTGTGTGCCTCTGTGTACACACGCGTGCGTCCGTGTGGGGGTATTTATTTGTGTGCACGCGTGTAACACACGCAGGGAGATGGATGTTTGTGTGCCTCAGTGAGAGAGAACGACAGGGAGTGAGGAAGAGGCAGATACAGACACACACACACTCACCCACCGTCAGTATGCATCCCACTTTTTGACCTAGGTGTACACGGAAGACAAAATAAAAATCATACTGGAGCAGCAAGCAGGCAGCAGAGATTTATCTACATTCACTGCTATCACCAGGGAGATGAATGGGGCTGATCTGAAGCCCTTCACGAGATCCACTATGGGAGTGAAGGAGGAGGAGGGATGCCACACAGACATGCACAAACTTGAAGACAGAGAGATTTGGAAGGTGCTACTTGTGAGACCCAGGTGGCACTCGGAGGGCGAGCAAGGGAAGGAGCCGCGCGGGCGCTCCACGGGGTCCGGAGGGCACGGGGGCTTCTGGACAAGGGCGTCAAGGGACAGCTGGCTACTTACGGTGTCTGCGCTGCTGAGGATCCTGCAAGGTGTTCTGTTGGCACTGGGCGCTGAGCCAGGGAAGGGCACTGGAGACAAAAGGGAGACACAAAAAATAAAGTCATACAATGGGAATATTAATTGCCTCTCTTGCGGATTTTACAAAATTTACGAAATGTTTTCCTTTTGCCTGGTGGGTTTTTTGTTGGCTTTTTTTTTTTTTTTTTTTTTTTTTTTTTTTTTTTTTTTTTTTTTTGTGGATTGGTGCACTTCCCTTCTGCATGGAAAATACTACCATGGGATCTACAGCCCAGCTACAGGGCTCGGGATTAACAGTGCTGGCATCTTTTGGGCATATTTTTTCTTTTAATGAATGAGCTTTGGCTGTTAATGAGGAATAATCGTTTGGCTAATGAGCTTTGAAACATTAAGAGAAAAGAGGGTTTTTTCCCGTTAATTGCCCTGGTGCGACCGCATGGATGGATTACAAAAGACAGCAGTAGGAACGCAGTACAAAGAGGGGAAATGTCTCCTGAAGTGGGAAAAATGCAGAGATGGGTGATACATCTCTGCACCTCTCCTTCCTTCACTCTCTCTTACTCCCTCTCTGCCAACTGCTATGGGTTTCCATAACTCCGCAATCAAAGTGGATGCTCGGGGAAGATTATTATAGTCAAACAGTGAAGCGTCGGCGGCTAATGTCTCCAGTGTTTAATCATCATACAGTAGAATGGTTTTATGCATATTTCATTTGCATATCATTAAACCACGCTAGCGCGGGACGTTCAGAGCTGGAGAGGTACAAAGTTGGGGGGAGAGAGCGAGAACGAGACAGAGAGAGGAAGGTCCCTGTGATGTCTATCTTCAAAAGCCAGGGACTTGTTCCATGATCTGTCTTCTACTTTTACTAAAATCATGATGACTTGGAAACCTTTGAAGTTGGATATAACCTTGGATTCTTCTAATTCCAGCAGAGTGATGTATTAGAAAGGGGGAAATGATGCTGCGCTAGACATTTAAAGGAATATAAGCTCCAGTGGAATGGAAATAGGAGCTCTTTGGGGAACGAACTAGCAGAGCCAGCCACAGCTTCACCATTACACTGCTGTGTTCATACTGGTGAAGGATACCAAAGTAATACAAAAGAAATGAAGACAGCATATACATTAAGATGGGGATTATATTTACTCTTTCCCTTTTTCTTTTTAAAGGCACAAAGAAGGATGGGACCAGCGGTAATTTACACGCCAATTAGCAAACTGTTGCCTCTTTTTGTGTTTGTTTTTCTTCTCTGTTTTGGAGAGGGGCGTTTTCACCGCTGAAGTGATTAATCAATTATTTGGTAGCACAGATCCTTCTCCACTGACATTGATCAGGAAGAGAAGGTGGTGGCTGCGGGGGGAGGAACACAGTGGGCTCTTTGTAGATCTTATACATGCACAACATATTAATTGGGGTCTTTATAAAGCTCCCTCAATAGACTATTTCTTTCCTGGAGACCAGCAGCTGGTTAGCCACCATTGGCGACTCTTCAAACATCCCTTTGGCTGGGGGCAGTTCTGCCGCTGTTTGTTGTTGTGCTTTATTTTCTCTCTCCACAGCGGGGCTGCGGGTGTGATGCTCCCCACTTGCCCACGCTTCTGTAGGGAGATGGACAGACAGAATCACTACCAAGACAATCTCTTGAGCTAGATGGGGAACTTTGCTTCCAAATGAAATGCTGTTTTATATTTAAATTGCCTTCCTTTTCCTCCCCACTTCTCTTCCAAGTCTTTGTGTCGGTTATGAATATTCAGATGAGCTGTGATGTGATTACACTGTACAATTACTTGTGTCCGTGGTAGAGGCAAAGGCACTGAGGAAAGACAGAGCCAGATGAGCTTGGAGCTCATTTGGGGTTTGTTTTCCGTATTTTCCCCCCATCTCCGTGGCACTGCGGCACATGCAGATGTCGCTGTTGTTCTTCATAAAGCCCTAATGATATGCAAAAGCATAACGACCCCATTTGGTTTGAGAGCATCAACGAAATATTATTGGGGGGGGGAATCCTAACTGAAGGAATGTCCACATAAATTATTTTTATTTAAATCAAGAGGTGGCAGTGAGGCAGAGGAAGTCACATGAATACATGCATAATGTGAGCACACAGAAAGGTTATCGCCAAGGAGAAGAGGGTTTTGCACTGTGCCTGGGACAGACAGGCTCATTTGGGGAAATCGTTCAGCCCACCATGTGATTTACTTATTTATCATCATTCATCCCTCAGCCAGGGCACTGGGCATGCTTGCTGCTGGAGACCTGGAGTGCTGGGAGCTGCCTGGACGATTCCTAGTTATCATTCAGAAATACTGTGAAGTGTGCGATGGAAGGGGGACAGGAGAAAAGGAACCGGAGGGAGAATGTTTTGCCGCAGCTCAGTGACAAAGGAGGGGCCCGATGACAGCTCAGCGAGGGAGTGACAACAGGCCATCCAGGCGCTGGCTGATGCCAGGCTGGCATGCACGCTTCCCAAGGGACAGAGCACCGACACGGGGCTGGTGGGTCCCCACCACAGGTCAGTGGTTCACGGGGTCTTGGGGCGGAGCAGCTCTGGCCACTGTGCCGCTGGGAACAGGGAGTCCAGAGCTGGTCAGATCCACCCTCACCCATTTTCCTCAGAGTAGTGAATAGTGCCTGGATATAATAAGTACAAAAACATCTGTGGAGAGCAGGACCCCTTGATGGCTCTGTCCAGCTGCATTTCTGGGTTTTATGAGACCTACACCCAATATCCATCAGCAAGGAGTGAACAAAGAGAGGCAGAGTGAGCCAGCAGTCAGCAGCAATGCTGTTGTGACATCAACTGTGTGACATCAGCTCAGGGATCTGTGCCTCACATGTTTGCCCTGCTCTGATCCTCGAGAGCTCTACAGCCACCTCACACCCTTGGTGGTGGGCAGGACTCGGGCTGCAGAAAGATGTGGTCCCAGGGAGAGGGTACTGCTTTCCTCCCCACTCAAAGAGGGAGAGGCAGGGGGAGAGGAAGGTCAGTTGCAGATGGGACCCACTGTGAGGGAATCCTCCTCTGCTCCAATGCTCTGGGCATGCACAGACCATACCTGTGGCTCCAGAAAGGCTCCTGAGCAGTCCCTTGGTGGTCAGAGGAGGGTGGCCCCGCTGTCTCTAAGGGTGTGCTGCTTGTCACAGGCACAGCAGTGGTGTGAGAGCGTGCCCAAAGGAGGCTGTCACCCCTGGGCACGCAGTAACCAGGGGGCCTTGGGAAGCCGGCCTCAAAGGAGCACCGAGACCCCAGACAGGAGGGCTACACTCCAGTTTGTGTCTGAGGACCAGTGCGCAGAGGGCGCAGTGACCTGTGACAAGATGGCAGCTGCTGCCCCGTGCTGTTCAGACTCCTGACCACAGGCACATCCAGCTGTCACCTCCCTCCATTCCCTTCTCACATCTCAACAGATGTGTCCCTTCTGCACCCCCTCTTCTGCAAAGGCACCCAGGAGACTGAGAAAAGGCAACAGGCTGTCAGGCCTGATCCAAACCAGGACACCAGGATGGCCTCTGGGCAATTCCAAACCTGGGCTTGCCACCACAAGCTGCCTGCAAAAATTTCGGACACTGAGGATAACCCAACAGGCAGCCTGACCCAGCAGCAGTGTGTGAATGTCCTGCCCATGCCCACGGGGTGTGGCTGAGGCATGTTGCCACCCTGGTGACGAGGAACCTGCAGTCAAACCAGCCCGGAGCCAAGGGAGCAGCCCAAAGCTGGCTGTGAGGAACAGAGCAGCCATGATCGGATGGAATGAGCTGAGCAGATCGCGGAATCACATCATGGAATGGTGTGGGTCGGAAGGGTCCTTAATGGAAATCTAGTTCCACCCCATCAAGCAGCCAGCCAATGGTTTCCTGACCCCAGCACAGTGACACTGCTGCTCTGGATGCTGCAGAACACCGACCCCGAGGGTGCTGCCTTCCTCTGCCTCATCCTCCTGCTCTTCAGCCTCAAAGCAGCTCAGTACCAAGGTGTCCAGAGCAAACAGAGCCTGGGAATATGGAACAACTGAAACCAACAGAAAGCAACTCTACAGAAAGGCCATGCCCCCACCGTGCCCTTGTCATCATTTCAGGTGCTGAATGCTTCCCCCACCTGGTTTTTGTAGAGCAGGGTGCCCAATCCTGAATGGTGCCTTGGCATGCCATGAGCCTTAGGGAAGGAACTAACAGGGCAAAGCCTGAGCACCCCAAGGTGCAGGGTAAGACAAGGACTCATGGACAGGCTGAGAGGCACAAACATGGTGGTGCAGTGTCACCATCCCTTCCCGTGTCCATGCTGATGGACAGCCCTCCCTGCCAGCTCTACAGGCCTGTCCACTCTGTCCATAGATCCTGGTGTAGCCAGGTGCAGCCCAGTGCAGGTCATCACCCTAACAATGGCTGGTTGACAGCCTTAGAGGGTTTTCTGACCCAGACATGGAGCAGGCTGCAGAGCAGATGGATGGCTCTAGCCATGGCCTCACTTGGCTGACACTTCTGCAGTCCTCAAGGTTCCTGCTCCCGTTGCATGTCGGACAGGATCTGGCACTCCAAGAGGAGCCCAAAGGCTGGGTGGAGCCCGGAGGAGCCCAAAGGCTGGCCCAAAGGAGTCCAGAAGCCTGCTGCCTGCTCCTCAGGTAGAGAAACCCCCAGGGAAGGTGGAATGAAGCTTAGCACCAAACCCAATCAGAGTCATTCTTTCCACAAGTGCTGCCAAAGAGGAGCAGGAAGGAGACTGCTCTCTGCTGGAAAAATGAGCATAGAGCCTTTAGTGGGTGAGGCAGAAGTGGGGGTGCAGCACCCAGTGAGAGTTGGGATGCTAACCCATGACACCCCCATGGAGCAGCCAGCACCCTGCTCTGCACAGTGCCCAACCTGCTCACATGGTTGCTGCCACTTCCCCACGTGCTACCAGAAATATCACCCCCAGGGTATGAGGCACTCAGATTGCAGCCATTTGGAATGGTCAGTTGACCATTTGGAAGTCTCCCCATGGAGACTTTAGGAAAGGGCAACTCCCAGAGCACTGCAGGAGCCATTGTGTTGTTTGTCAATTCACCAAACACCCTGAAGGAGTTGCTAGTTAGGAAAAGGAAATTCGAGCATTTATAGAATATATTGCTATTCAAAACACCAAAAGAATTGTTTTGCAAATAGTAGCACTGCTGAAGAGGGGAGAGAAGTACATCAGTCATTTGATATTACATATAAGCAGTTTATTAAAGAATTAAATATTTATAGTCTATAAAGCAAGCAGGGCGATGAGTTGCAAACAGCTTGCTGAGAAGTATGTTATAAACACTGAGTCTGTCAGGGACTAATAAAGTATGGAGAACACAAATGTTTTATAAAATCACCAGGCCAGTGATGAATCTCCACAGCTGAGATGCTACAGAACCCATGAAGGTTCTTGCTGCAGCATGACCCCAGAGCCAGCACAGGAGGGGAGGAGTTGGATGGGGCTGTGTGACTGCAGACATGCCAAGCACTCATGGGAACGCACATGATTCAATGCTTGGAGAAACTCGATGTTTCACGTTATTCTAAACACAGATCTATTAATAGGAAGTTCAGGAATTTTCAGAGTTCAAGGCACTTCCCTTTTTAGCTTTCTATTGCAGCTATCTTCCATTTCCAACAAAATCAAAGTTTGTGATCCAGATTAAGGTCCCCTCCTTGCAATGCCCTTGCCTCCCCTCCCCTTCCCTTCCCTAAAGAGACAGCCCCAGGCATCAGCTTCCCCATCCCCAGCAGTCCTCTGGAGCATCCAGACTCATGTTTGGAGATCAGCACCTCTCTCCAACACAGACACAGCACATTTGCAAGGAACAACTGAGATTTTCAGAGACGGTACAAGAGGAACAAAGAGGTCGGGGCAGACCGCAAGGACAGGAATACAGGAATGCCTTTTTGTTGGCACCACTGCGGGAAATGGCAGCTGATGGTGGTAATGGGCATCTTTCCTGCATGGAACAGGTCTCATTTTCCAACAGACATCTGTCACAGCAATTGTGAGGAGATTCCTCTCCTGTTACTAGTGGAGATGAAAGACTCTCCAGACTACTTTATGTTTTTGTGCAGTCAAGCCCAGGCCCAGAAGTGATTTTTAATATAGGGTGAACTAACACCTTTGGTCACATTCAGGCAGATTCCTAATAGCTGTCCCCACAATTTCGAGCCTAGTGGGGTTTATGAGACTCCCAAGGGGTCCAGGCATTCACAGCTGTTTGGAATTCACTCTCTTTGCAAGCCATCAGGACTCAGACCCACCTGAAACTCCCAGTCACAGCTGATCCCATTCCTCAGGTGGGCACTGCAGCGACCACCACCGAGCAGCCAGAGCAGGGTCTGACACACAGAGGTGGGGTCTGCCCAGAGGTGGGGAAGGAGCATGGCTGTTGCCTCTTTCCTGACTCAGGTAAGTTCTTATGAGATGCCAACGGTAATTAACACAAGAACAAGCAGGCTAAGAACTGTCTGGAGTTGGTGAAGACAGATTCCATTTAGTAGACAGAGAGAAACCTCCCTTTGCCAGCTGCTCTTTCTGCACTCAGACAAGGTGGGAGATTTTCATCCTCTGAGATGTAATTAAGACAGATTTTTTTTTCAATAATTTGCAGTAATTATTCATGCTTATTTGCCAAGGAGGGTATATCAGACTAAATTTTGGGTTAAATAGCAACCTTTGTTGTCCTGTGTGGGAATGATTATAGCAAGGTTCAGGTCTCACCAGACTCAAAGGCTACTGAAGGTGTATTGAAAAGCACAGCCCTATCAAAGGCACAAACCCCATTAGTTCCAGATGGATTGCTTGAGTGGTTTCTCTCTCTTGAGCCCAGAGCCTGTTAGCTTCAGGGGTTTCTACAGGAAAGTGTGGTACCTCACAGAGAGCATCATAACCAAATTCTGCTGTTTCTGTGCTGCTAGAGCTGCTGCTGTCAGCACAAGCTCCACCACTGCAGAAGGAGCTGCAAGCCCTGCAAGGATCCCTAAGCATGACCCCAAACCAGGACAATACCTGCTGAGCTTCACTGTTCCTTTCTCCTTATTCTCCTTTCCTCCAGCCCAATTCTCACCTCTCCCTGTTGTGGTGTGGGCCACATCAGCACACCACGACATTTTGCACCCTCAAATAGGTTTCTATACCCCAGTGATTTAACCAAGTATTATTCTATCCCTCTCCTTCCCTACAAGCCTGAAATCACGGAACACAGTGCCATATTCTGTGCCATTACCGGTGGCCAGGGTGGTGCCTCCACTGCATCAATGAGCTCTTGCAGGACACACAGCCCAGCTCTTGGCCTGTCCCCATCACTGCTGTGGCAGGTTTTGGTGCTGTGCCCATCTCCTCTCTGCTCAACCCCTCAGGGCCATCAGGACACACCAGTTCATGGCACAATTCACTCATCTCACATTTGACACATGGTTCAAGTTACTATTTACCCTATGGTCCTTTGCTCCTTTAGTGTTTTCCCTCATCTCCAGGCACCCTCCATCACTCACCCCTCCTCATATCCCTCTCCATGACCAACTCCCTCTCCTCCACCTAGGTGTTTCAGTGGGTTTTTGTGTTGCTGGAATCTGAAGTTCCTTCTCCTTTGTCTATCACAGGGCCAGTTCAACACTACCATACACTTCTGATGTTGACACCTTGGCCAACCTCATTCCTAGAGTCACTTTGGACACAGCTGTGACTGTCTCTGCACCCCAGGTGTGGATGCAAGAACCCCACCCTACTTTCAGACCAGGATGGACATGTTACTAACACATTGTTTGTACTCTCTCCTCCCAGTCCCATCCCACTGGAGGCCTCGCTGGCACCCGCTTGAGCTGCTGTAAAGTCAGCAGTTCCCCAACCCCTTAGCTCTCACCTCATCTTCTTTGTGAGGACATGGAGAACAAGGAAGAGACAGACTGCTCGGTGAGGATGCTGCAGGATGAGAATTATCAGCACATTTTATTGGCATATTCCCACCTGCTAGCATTATGACCTGCAGGATGGAGGTAAGGAGTTCCAGCAGAGTGTGGATTAAATACCTGTGTGCCCAAGCACGTATCACACTCACAGGCCAAACCATAAAGAGGAGATATTTAAAGATGTGCTTGCTGTTCCTCTGTAAGCATTTTGCAGGTCTCTGTATGGTGCCAAAAATTAGTCAGGCAGCTAACGTGCCTCACTCAGGCTGGGAAACCCCAGGAGGAAGGTAATGACAAACACAGTGACACACAGCTCTGCGTGAGCCCAGTGATTTCAATCAGCACCAGAGGAGCTGACTGTGCTCTCAGGAATTCAGGGGGTCACATCTGAGCTACTCCAAACTTCCCAAGCACATCTTCCTACCCACACAGATGTGCAGAGCCTGTTTGTTGACCATGGCTGGAGCCAGAACTCTGTGAATGGAGAATGGGCTGTTCTTGCTTAGAGAGCAGCTGCTCCAGGGTTGTAGTGGTGCAAGGCAGAGCTGCCCCAAGGCTGTGGGAGGACTGTGTGTCTGGAAGCTAAAACACTCTCATCTGCTGCCATGACAGACTCATCTCCAGCAGCATGAAGTGCACATTCCAAAGGCCACACAGACCAGCTGGATCACATTCCCAGAACTGGTGTTTTGTTTGGGGAGTGGAAGGGTGCAGATGTAAGGGGATGCTTGGATGACAGAGCCTTGGATGCTCAGCATGACAAAAAAGGGTTTTGCAGGTCTTCCAACAGACAGTAACACAATAAACACCCTCAAACTTGTCTGCTATAACAAAACAGTTTTATTACAGAAAAGCTTCCAAATTGAAAATGATCAATGTGCTTTTAGGAGCCTGTGGAGATAGATCACCTGTACTCACTGAAAGAAGAGAGGCAATTTTAGAAGCTCCTGTTAGAATCTACTCTCTCCTCCCTTTTCAACCAAGGAAAAACATAAGAAAGAGGGGCAGAAGGAAAACAATAGCTCAGGAATTACACAGCTTTGCTCTCCTGACAGCATCTTACCAAAATTATGCTACTGTTCACCATTCCATTGTTTATCCTTGTCACTGTGGGTTTAGGGTTTTCTAGGTCCAGGTTTATTCATGAAATACTAAGCAAAAGAACATGATTGTTTGTGTCTCACCATACAGGGATCTAAACAATGATCAGACATTGACAGAATTTGCATCCAATGCCATGGGCCACACAACCCCCGTGCACTTGGGGTAAAACACACAGATCACAGATTCACAGTACTGTTTGGGCTGGAAGGGACTTTCCAAGGTCCCATCCCTGACATGGGCAAGGAGGGATCAAAGTTGGCCTTTTCCTGTCATTTTGCACAAAGGTGTCTGAGCTCCCAGCAAACAGGTAATACAATATGAATACACTAACACTTACAGACAGATTGACCAGAGCACTTTCAAAAGAACCCAAGTGGTCCACAGACTTCAGGTTCCAGGCTGCTGATCTAACCTGGTGGCTATTTAAGCCTTAAACACAGGAGACAAACTATTCCTTTTCCCTTGGCAGCAGCATCTTCACATTTGAAAGCTGTTGTCATATCAACCTCCTCTGTTGTTATCATAAAATTTGTACCTAGGAGCCAAAAGACAGGACAGAGCAGAGCTGGAACACTGCCTCTGTACTTTTGCTGACTCATCTGTTCAGAAGTATGAGCAACAATTCTAGAAGCAATATCACCTTAGCACCAAAAGCTTCCCAAAGCTGATTCCCAGCCTACATTTACCTTCATAATAAAATGTAGACAATGTTATCTTATCAAACACCACAAAAGACTGGCCCAAAATAGCACATTCCCCTGGCAGAGGGTTCCCACTGGTTCACTGTTCATTTATTCCTGTAGGAATAATCCATTCTGTTTGTATGAGCGTGCTGGAATGGCTTGAGGGGTGAGATGGATTGCTAAAGTGTCCAACCATGTGTGATTCATAGTCAGTGCTCTGGAGCAGGAGCAGGTCAGGTGCTAATCCTTTCTGTCTGCCACAAAAAGCAGCATTTGGCACATCAAGGGTTTTCGCTGAATTTCTGCAGCAGATGTGCAGCCACCTGCAGCTGGACATGAGCTGTGCACACCTGGAGAGCTCAGTCAGAGCAGTGGGTGGTGAGGTGAGCTCCAGTCAGACATGCCACCAGCCTGCCTGCCTGTGACATGAAATCCACCCACCTCTGTGGACCACTGTTTAATTCAAAGGCTGTTTTAAAGGATGTGATTTTAATGAGCACACAGCTCAGACCAGGAATACTGTATTTCTTTCTCCTGAGTGATGAAGTGGCACTTGGACTCCTTGCATTGATTTCTAATCTGCTATTTCATACTCTGAGAGTGAGCCCTGGAAACCACATTCTCTCAGCTGCTCTTTGAGGGTTTCTGAGGCTGGTCAGGCCAAAAGGGAGGACCCGAATATCAGAGTTCCAAACTTTACTCAGCCTACAGCTCTTCAGCCTGGCCAACTAGAGTAATAATAGTAAAAATGATAACAAGAACAATAATAAACATAGAGGGAAGATATGTGCAGACTTTGATGCAAAGGAGCTCAAAGTGGAGCTCTGCTCCTCGGGCTGCAGGCAAGTTCCACCTTCCCAGGGTGGGCAAAATGTTTGGAAGACAGGCAATTAAAAGCACGTGGATCTACTAATCAGAAAGGCAAAGGCACACACAGACCCACCCTCAGGTCCACTCCTGAGCACACCTGGACTTTGTCTCATTCCCTGTGTGCACCAGAGCCATGGCTGGGCCGGAGCCTGTTCTTGGTTCCTAAGAGCCTGACTCGCAGGGAAAAAGCCTCCAGCACAGTCTCACTACTTTCCCTGAACAGCACAGGGATTGCACTCCTTTCCATTTATACCTGCGTTGGGTTTCTGACAAGGAATTGCTGTAATTAAAGTGACAAAATTCTTCCTTCCAGATGCAGAGGAGACCTTTATTATTTGTTACTATAAGACAAAGGCTTATAGGTTTTTTTCATTGCAGTCACTTTTGTTTCAGAGGTCACGAAACACGCCCTGCTCTCCTTAAACACCAGCACTGGGGATTTAATTCCTGTGCATCCTGACAAGCTGCATCCCACAGACATCGATGCCTACTGCCTGCAGGTCCTCTGATCGGGTCCCAGCCACCCTCACATAACCCACTACTGTAATTTCTGTGGAGCCAAAAATATTCTTTAGACTCATCAGCTGCTGTGAAGCCAGAGCTGTAAAGTCAGATCTTTTCCTCCTTTAAATGTGACTGGCTATTTACTCCCTAACAATTCTGCTTCAGAGCTGATTTAGCATTTTTATTGGAATGTGAAAGCTCTTAAAAGAAGAAAAAAAATCTAATCAGGCAGAAGAGATAGAAAACTTGCTGAATTTTTTCTCCCCCCTCTGCACCCCTTCAATCCTATCAAAAGCACATCTTCCATTCATTGCTTCCCCATGTCATTATGACAAGCGGCTACAAATCAATAGCGGCAGCAGAGGCGGCCCCGGCCCGCGCGCGCCCGTGATAAAGATTCACTCTCAACCCCGATTTGCTAATAGCACATAATAGCAGCCATTGGCGCCCCGCATTAAATCATACATTTCACTCGGCGTTTATTATGGGATTTTTAAAACTCCTCACCAAATTGGATTTTCTCGACGGTCTCTAATTTCCACATTTATCATTTAACATTAAACTCCTCTGTGGGGAGGGGGTTGGGAAGTGGAGAAGGAAGAGAGGAGCCATGCAATCCTGTATTTCCTCTTTCTTTTTTATGAAAACCCATAAATAATCCCAGGTATAGGTTACCATCAGCCCTGAAGTTTTATATATATAAAATACCAGAATTTAGGATAGAATAGCCTTGGGACTGAGCTTACCTTCATGCAGCTCTGATAAAGAAGAGGAAATTAAAGACAATTAAAGAAGAGAAATTTAAGAAATTAAACAAATCCAATAAACAAAATAGTTAACAAAGTAAGTGGGTATGAAAAGCACTAGGGAAAATAACTGTGAATTTCCTCATTTGAAAGAGCTAGTAGCAAGGAAGGATAGACCAAAAAAAATTTTAAAACCCCAACAAAACATACACGAATAAAACCTTATTGTCTCTTTTCAGTTCATAGAAAATTAATTTCGCAAATAAAGTGAAAACTTAACAACAAGAGGAGCTTTGCTGAGGCAGAGAACAAGAATCCCGCAGTCTGGGTGACCAGAGGAGTGCATCAGAGGACAAGTGATCAGGGAACACTCCCCAGTCCATCCCAGTATCAGAGAACACACGTGACTGTCCCTGCTCTTACACCAAGCAGAGCTGCTCAGCTCATGAGTATCAAGGCCCAGATCCTTCATCATCTTGGCCTTGAAAGGAGCATCCACATCCCAGGCTACTGGAAGCACTCTTCATTCAGACATGAATTTGATTCTGGCATGAACAAAAGCTGTGATTCCTGAAACAGGAGGTGATGTGATAAAGGCATGGTAAATTAAACTTTCAGTGTTCGTGATTTCCAGCCATGAGACATGAACTCAATCAGCCTCTGTCCAACATCCAATTAGTACAATCACTTCAATTCACAAACTACTGAGCAGTTTAACCAGGACTCTGCTTAAAAGTGCTGGGAGATTTCTGTTCTGGTATATTTTGGTTTCAGTAAAGAGCTCTTAGAAATAAAATTTCTCAGTTCAGCTGCTGAGTCAACCACATCACAGGCCACACTCCAACAGCTCTGGGCCTTTTGCAGCTGCACCAACATTGTTCTGAATCCAGCTGAATGCAGGGGCAGCAACTCTAATTATCTTCTCTTAAACTTACAGCAAAAGTCACAACATTCCAGATCCTCTCTTTTGAACTGTTACCTGGTCCCCTGAGCACTGGCAGCAGTAGCAACGGCTGGCAGGTGTAAATACTCCTTGGAATCAGTCGCCTCTCACAAAGCCAAAGATCATCTCAGCATGGTTTTTTCCCTCTTGCAATGGCTGGTAACTTTCGGGTGATACAATTGTTACAGTTATTGAATGTGAGCATTGGCCATGTCAATTTAATGAATCACAGAATGAGCTCTGATGCCTTCACGGGAAGCAACGTGTGTCCCTCCTATCTACAGCCAGAACATAAACTTGGCCAATGCAAAACTGAACCACCATCTACTTACTAGAGACATCTGTTCAAAATTAGAACATCAATAATCTAGGAACACAGCGGAGGGAAAGAATGTCATACTTTAGGGTAAAAGCCTTTTTTATTTTAATCATCCCACACAGTAAAGGACAAAGACTCGAGACAAACATCTTGCTACACAGCAAGTTTAAATATGTGCTGGGGTCCCATTTCCTGTTTTTCCCTACTTTTTCTGTGGCATTGCCAATTCAGTTTGAGGCTTCCTGGTACCATTTCTTACTTCTTAGTTTCACACCTGCATTCAGGCATGGGAGCAGTCCTTAGGTGCTGGCGAATACACACTTTCCAATGTCTCCTACTGTTCCTTATGGCTCCAGAATCCAGAACATCCTGTGGTTTATTGATCCACCTAACCACACTTTGCCACCAATCTTTGCATTCTTCCTTACTCATGCATCAGAGTGGAAAGTGTGTGACACTTTCCAACTGACCTGAAGGGTTTTCACACCACGTAGTCACAATTCTCTGACAGCCACTCTTTCTCCTTCAGTTGCATCTGACAGAAAAATATCCAGTATGACCAGAGTAATTCTGCAGTTCCTGAGCAGACAAAGTGTGGTCAGGTCCTGGCACAAGGTGCCCAGAGAAACAGTGGCTGCCTCATTCCTAGAATGTCCAAGGCCAGGCTGGTCAGGGCTTGGAGCAGTATTTCCTCATGATACACTGCAAACAAACAAGTATGAAAGGTCTCTTCCAAAAACTGTGCCAGTGTGAATGCTGTGCCCACAAGAAGCCCTGCCCAGCAGGCAGCCACCCTCTGTGGCACTGCGGGAAGCTCTTCAGGCACCCCAAAGAACAGCAGGGCCTGCCCAAGTCCTCCTGCAAGGTCCCAGGTGCTGCCAGGGGTGCCCGGGAGCCGTTCTCACTCCGCAGTAACACGCAGATAGAAATGGGGACCTGCACCTTTAAAGTTCTTCAGCATTAAATCAGTGATGCAGAGCGGCAATAATATCAAGCTATTCTGCTGACATGAATCCTGGAGATACAGACCCAAACCAGCCAAGCTGATTAGTAGTGTGGGAGCTCCTTGCATGCTCCTCCAAAGCACAATTAAAAGAGTTTTATTCTGAGTAACAAGAGGGTTAGAGGGTCAGAAGAGTTTCCATTTCAAAAGGCAGCAGGATACAAGCTAGTAGGAAGAGGAAAGGAAATTTCCCAGATTTTGTGCTAGAAATATGGGGGTATTTAAGCAGCTGGGCTTTTATTTCTCACCAAAATTTTGCTCCACCATTCGTAAGGAAAATAGGAAAATCAGTACAAAGACAAATCTTTTCCATATTGTGATGCCAATAACCCTGCTTCAACCTGCAGCAAGTACAGGTTCTTTCATCTTGCTTCAACTTTGGGCTTCCCCATTGAAGAACCCCATTGCAAAGACCCAATAAAAATTCTTTTAACTTTCTCCATTTTAAAGTTTTTTATTATTAAAAGAGAAAAAAAAATTAAAATTGTAGAGGAACCTCCAGTAAACAGTCTCTCATCCAGCACTGACTTTAAGAACCTAAAAATGCAGTCTCCTGAAAATATAGAAATATTGTCCATTGTCTGGCAGTCTGCAGTTCACCTTGTTCCACTGTTCTTTCTGTGGCCCAGTCTGGTTGCAGGAGGACTGCAGAAGGAGCTGCCTTCCTGCAGGCTCCATGGAAGATTGCTTTTAGGAGGTCTTCTATCTACATATTTTAACTGAATCAATGTACAGGGTTTCTATGAAATTAATGCTGCAGAGATGACAAAAACCTGTGTAGATTTCCTTAGCTAGAACCTAGAGGAGCAGAACTGTTGAATTTCACAGAAACCAGCCAATACCAAATAATAATAAAAAAATCTTAAACATCAATGAAAGCAGCATGGAAGGTGATTTCATCTAAATCTGAATGGTGGACACATCTTGCATTGTTGGCCTGATTTGGGATTTCCAGGAGTTACTTGGCTTTCCTCAGATCAGCGTGACCTTGTCTCCAGCTCTCTGAGGACATGGGAAATGGGAGATCTTTCCTCAAATGCTGCCAAAGCAACAGGCTGCTCCCTTGTTCCTGGCTTTTCTGTTAACATAAAGGTAGCAGCAAAGAAGTGATTTACTCCATAGGTTCTCTAGATACACCCAGACAAATACAACAACCCTTTTCTGAATAAACCAAATTCCAAATATTTGTTGTATTATGGGAACCCAAGGAAATATTATTTTTATATTAAAAATTAAAAATTCTAAGATGAAGCAGATTCCAAGTTTGTGGGGAAAAATCAAACCGAGTTAAAATCTTACATTCAAGCTTTTCTGTTCATTCCCTCTCCTGACTCCACATGCCATAGAAAAGCCTTAGGAGCACAACTTGAAGGATGCTCATGTGCTTTTATAGTCAGTAAAAATAGTTTTGTATATAATTAAGCCTTTTCTGCTTTATGAAAAGCCTTTTTCTTCATAAGGAAAATATAGCCTAGATAACAGTAATTAGACCTGTCCATGAAAAAAAAGGGACAACTATTACAATGGCTGTAGAAAATCCTGCATATCTCCAGATTAGGAACAATAGGACAATTCAGCATCAGGCACTGCTGAATTTTCTAATCAGATAAAACCTTAAGCAGTGGTTACATCACTGCAATTCATTCATATAGGAGCAGGAAGGTGAAACCTGGGATATGTTTGCACAGAAAAAAGAGGGTTTATTTTTCCTTTTTATGACAACATTAAAGAATTATCTTTGTTCCTAAACTCCTCAATCTACATACATATTCAAAACTACAAATGAGTAATTCTGTATACTTACATATATAATATTATATAGAAGGTATCTTATTGCTTTCTATATTGTATGTATTTAATGTACATTATTCTATTGCAGAATCTTATATTGAGTAATTTTTATATCACAGCATTATCTGATCCTGTGCTGTTCAGGATTAGCACTGCAAATATTCTAAAAGCCAAGCTGAAGTTGTCAATGAGAGTTCAATGTCCTTACACTTGGTTTATAAACAAATGTTAATAAACTGAACACATCAATGCAGCATTAATTGCTCATCTCACTCTTCACTGAATTACATTCTTGTTCCTGCAGCCATGAACAGTTCACTCGCTGGATTTGGATGTCTCAGGTCTCTTTTTTGAGAAAACAACAGAATTTTAACTGGACTTCAAGACTCCAGTTTTTGTCTGTACTGTGATTAGACATTAGTGGTAGTGAGACTTCAAGCACTGTATTACTGTTAGTGCTTCCATATGACTGGGAACATTCCGAACCTGGGGGCACAGGGACATTGCGAGTTCCAGACCTCCTGCCCAAGCCTCCAAACAGACTTCTCCCCTCTCTTGCACGCAACTGGCCCCATGTCTGGTCCAAGGGTTTGGTTGCTCTCTACAGAACTACCTCCCACTCCTGAACCTAGCTTCTAGACATTTCTGCAATGTGCTTCAGGGCAGTTTTTACTGCTCTGTAAAACATCTCACATTCATTCTCACAGTGACTGAGGGATGCTGACTCAGAGAAAACCCGACTCAGTAGTGTTTGCCACAATGTAATCCTGTAGGGAGAATACTGCTTGGCCTAAATATTATTTATATATATATTGAATGTATTATTTTACATATATTGTTAAGTATCACTTCATTTAATTCTTTCTCAAAATGCAGAACGCATAAATCTATGTGCTGTTCTTTAAAGAACTGGCCTCCTAAAGCAAAGTTCCATGTCAGTAACATCTATAAGCCTGTATCCACACTACAAAACTGACATTCTCAGCTGAGGCTGCAAACCCCCATCACCGTGTCCTTTTCCTGAGTCTCTCAGCCCACCAAACCCACATATTCTGCTGCTTCCCAGTGCCAGTGGGACCTGCCACATGCAGTGCCAGAGCACAGCTGAGCTCTGGTGTCAGCCTTTGTTCCTGATTTCTCAGAATTCATCAGCCAAAGTGAGATGACCCAGGGTTTTTGTACTTAATTTCACAGCGCCTTCCCCTACCTCCCGTTCTGGGGCCTGCAACGATTGCTTTTCACGCACTTCTTCCTCAGCCTAGTCCTTGGGAAAGAACAAGTGGCAAAATATTTGCAGGAGACAGACTGGTCACACTGCACCCTGCTGAGGGTTTGCTTGTGGCATTTCTGCTCCCATTCTAACCAACAGCGAAGGTATCTAGAAGTTTCCATTTTCAATCATCCCAAATCAGCTTGTTTTTCAGCCCAGCTAGTTCAGACCCCCTCATCCAGAGGATGTCAGTAGGGCAACGTGCTGGTTTTCACCCAGAGAGCAGAGCCCGTGATAAATAATATTCAGAGCTCTGCGAGGATGAGTGTCCTCTACAGCTCACAGCCCACAGGCTTCATTATTGCATCGCCCGTAATTCAATTCACCCTTCCTAAAAGGTCTCTTGCTGCACCCAACCCCCACCTCTGAAAACACGTCCCACTAATAATTCCCGATTAATGCCGTCAATTACCAACTCTCCCCCAGCCCCTCTCCATCCCCTGATTGGGTTGGAATGAAAGGGAAGCAGCATCTAACCGGGGAGGAATAGAAGTAGGGTAAAATAGCAATAAAAAGTAATTACATAAAAATGCTAAACATATTACATCTGTTAGTTTGCTGAGCCCAGTGGGCTTGACAATTCCAGATTTTTGCCTTTGTCCGTGCTCAGACAGACAAGAATAAGAGAAACCGGGAAAGGATCTTTCAATAAGATTATTAAATCAGTGCATGAAAAATAAGTCGTCATTACATTGCAAAAGGGAGAGAGAAACTCGATGAAATGTCTTTCTGCAGCTTTGCCTTTGTGATCTGCAAGGTGCTGTGCTCCTGCTTACACTCTGTTACCCTGGCAACATACTCCTGTAAAATAAAGATTATTAAAGCGCATATGATTATTTGGCCGCACAGTGAATGAGGCAGCCGCTTCTGAAATTCCTTATCAGAGAAATTCAATTTTAGGCCAAATTGTGTTTTCACTGCCTCTCAGCTTCTCCCTCCCCCCCTGCAATACCAATAAAACCATCATCTCCCCAGCTGTACATGATATTTTGTCACTAACTCTTTCACGCCTTTCCTTTCCCATTCCAGGTTTTATTTTTACTCTGTCAAAGGAGAATGCTCTCCCCAATTTGTAGGCTTTTATACCTTACAGGTTTTTTTCTGGCAGCTTCATCCTTTTCTCCCCTGCAGCAGCCAGCAGCCTCCTTGCCCACTGTGGCAGCAGGAAGGGACTTTCCCCTGCAGCCCAGACCGGGGGCCAGCTGGGAGCCCCGGAAGGTGACGGATGAGCACGGAAGGGTCACAACACACAGCTACCCTTCACACCTTGTGGAACCTCATCTGCTCTGCGGCTTCCGTGGCCTCTGCTCGCAGCTTATCCCTGGGGAGCTGCTGCCCAGCCCACGGAGGTCCCGACCAGCTGTTTAGGGTGCCAGTTCTATGAGTCACAGCTTCCCCCCGTCCCACTGAGATGCTCCCTGCGTGACAGACAGCCCCTGCCAGGACTGCCAGCACGCCTCAAGCTCAGCGGTACCTCCGCTGCCCGATGTCACCGCCATCGACACACCCCAGAGCGGCGGCCCCAGGCACGGACACCTGTCCCTTCCCCAGCGCCACCACACGCAGCGCTGTGGCTGTGCCCTGTGCCCTGTGCCCCGTGCCCTGTGCCCCGTGCCGGTCGCGGCTGTGACCGCACAGGGGAGGCGCTCGGACACGGTCAGACACAGCCCGGGGCTCGGACACGGTCACA
>VZSR01000393.1:257619-289958 GCA_013398615.1 Brachypodius melanocephalos
CGGACACGCTCACACACGGCCCGGCCGCGCGCGTGCCGCCGGCCCCGGTGTGAGGGGAGCGCGGGCGGGGCCGCCGCGGCGCACCAGGGGGCGCTGCCGCCCCGCCGCCGCCGCGCGCCGCAGGGCGGTCCCGGAGCGCGCGGGGAGCTCGCGCCGGGCGGGAGCGGCTGAGGGAAGACTGAGGGGCTGCACTGAGGGGACCCCTGGTGTGCGGGGACAGCCCTGAGGGGACACCTCCTCTGCGGGGCTCCCCCGCTGCCGGGGCACCTCCGCCCGAGCAGTCCGGCGGTCTTTAGTGGCTCTTCTTGCCTCTCTACAGTTTAATTAAAAAACAACGGCCCTGTTTTGGCCGTCGGGCTCAGCTGGGAATTAAAAATAAAACAGTGCATCGCCGAACCACAGCCCAGGCCCGCCCGCACAGCGCAGAGCGGACCCAGGTGTCCACCTGCCCGTCTCCTACACGCTGGGGCTGAGGTCCGAGTTGCAGTAAATGAGCCCCGTTCACCAGGCACAAGGGATTCTGCTTCTTCGGGTAGCGTTAAAAAACCTCACAGACTCTAGAAAGGAAATGAAATTGCTTCTTTTAATATTAAATTTGTAATAGTTCCTATTTTTTCTCGATATTTGATGACGGTGAACCAAAGCGACTGACAGCCTTTGTGCAACTCTTCGAGGGCAACCGCAGTGCGGCGAGGAGGAGTGAAGATTTCTGAAGGCAGAATGGTGAAGATGAAAGCGAGCCTCAGAACTAACATGTGTGCTTTATTTTTTAAAGATGGAACAGAGAGGAGGCACAATTACCCCAGATTTAGAAGATCTTTGTTCAAGCCCTGACCTACTGAAGCTTCCCATACATTGGCTTCTCCTCCCTATCTTAAAACCAGGTAATAGCTGTTGCCTACCTGGCGTATAATTGCAAGGATAAGTATCTTGGAGGCTGCTTGGTGCAACAGAAAAAATGCCTAATATTGGCAACACAAGGTACCCCAGATCTGGCCTCCAGTTTGCTCATAGTCAGCAGAAGATAACTACGACTAATAACAGGAACAGAATCAGAAAGGCGACCAAAAGGGGATAAGGGATTGTAACAGAAATAAGTTCACCAAGGTAACATCTGGAAAATTTCCTTTTTATTGGGGTGGGGAGTGATCATCCACTATTCCCTTAATAAACACAGATACATCGCAGGAGAAACAAAACCAACAAAGCAACACTCGAATCTGAGAAGCAGCACCAGACAGGTTTAGAAAATCCTCACAGAAAACATCATTCCCTGTACCAACCAGGGCAGCTTCCTGGGCTCATTAGAGAAGTCTTAGTGGTTCCTGAACTCTGTCCTCCCTGGCCAGTCCCCCCGTGTTATCTCTTATGACCATTGCCTGAACTGAAACATCATTTTGGTTACTGAGATCACTTTTGGAGAGTGGTAGAAGCCTTGGTTTCCTCTACAAGAACAATCAAGCTCAGTTTACAATCAATGGTGATTTTGGTCAGCCCCAAACAACTCAAGTTCTTGTTGTTTTAGAATGTAAAATACACAAAGGTCCCAATTCCCGAGCATTAGTGATTTGAAATAGCTCCTACAAATGAGCAAAAAAAAGCTTAAGAATAGTTACACCGATCAGAGCAAAGGAACATACATTTTTTTTTTTTGTGCTAGATTATGTGTCTGGGAGCACTTCTGGCTCACCTGGAGCAAATAACATCAGCAGTCAGTTTCTAGTAGTAAGAAAGTCTTCTATAGACTGGAGAACCCATAGCATGGAAATAAGAGAAACTAAAGGATTTTGGGGAAAAGGGCAAGTAGTTGAATATAAATACCCTGAGTGCCTTTGTTTCTTATGGCCATGTTTTTAAAAGGACACAGTAAAATTGGAGACAGTGCAGAGTCATAAAAATTATTTGAGAACTGGAATAGCTGCCTGAGAATGAGACACTTAAGGAGCTCGATCTGTTTAGTTTATTAGAAAGATCAAGAGATGGTTTGATTACGATATATAAGTACCTTCAAAGGGAGAAAATACCAGGTCCTAGAGGGCTCTTTAATCCAGCCAAGAAAGGCATAACAAGAACCAATTGCTGGAAGCTGAAGCCAGACCAGCTTAAATTGGAAATCAGGCACAGTTTTACAGTGAGAATGATTAGACATTAAAAACCCTGCCCTATCAAAGGAAGGAGGATTTTTCATCTTTTAATATCTCCAAATCAAGACAGGATGCCTTTCAGTAAAGTAAGCTCGAGTTTTAAAAAAGGCTCAATGCAAGGGTAATTGAGCAATATTTAATGACTTATCATAGGCAAGGAGAGCTGCAACATCTTAATTTGGAATGACAGCTCAAAGTTTGGCAGCACATATCTTTGGCAAACAGGTATGCTGCCTGCACTTTCTGATGGAAAAGTGCTGACACCTGACTGTTTTTTTGCCTTGGAGAAAGATCAGATGGCAGGTGCCAGTCAGAGATTCAGAGTGTAAAAACTGACACCTGCCTTGGTGACAGGGCACAAGGGAACCGCCAAACTTGGCATTCATAAGCTGACAAGCCATTACCATGCAGAAGGTTTCCAGGAGCTGAACAGTGCAGCCATGATCTCAGGTAAGAATCTAAACAAAACCTGCTGTCACAACAGGAGTGCTGACCCCAAAACCTGTGGTGAAGCCAATTGTGGAAAGAGGCTCCATAAACTCTGAAGTTCTTTAGTGCTGAGCGTGATATAAGACATGGAGCAGTTCCAGAGAAACACTTGGTGCTGGATGCCAAACCAGCTGTCTGCCTCAGCTCTGGCAGCAGCTGACTCCTGAGAGCAAGCTGCTCAAGGTGAGAACGAGTGGGACCCCTTCCAAGTCTATCACTTAAGCTTATCACCAGATGAGAGCCAGAGTTCTCTGGCACAGTGTCAGGCAACCAGAATCAACACTCCTGAGCTTCTGAAGTGAGCCCTGGAGTCTGGGAGCCCTCTGGCCAGGTACCTGGGAGACAGTAGAGTAAGATCAAAATGTTCTGTCCTCAGTTTCTCTATGCAACCCTCTGGTTCTAGGGACACTCATGGGGTGAAGGAACATGTTACTATGCTATTGTTTATGAAGATCCTTTGCCACAAGATTCATATGGAACTTCATCTGAGAGAAGCCAAGGCATGACCAAGGCATACTTGCTCGGTGATTGCCCACCTGCATTCACACACAAAGACAAAACCTGCATCTCTGACATCAAGGGAGAACTTTGAAATACATCTGTGTTATGCCACAGTCTTACGAGTTTGCAATATTTGCTGGGCATGTGACAATTCCTGTTTCAGGGCTGAAGTGTTCTACACCTTCTAATCCAATTTCGGTTGACTCAGTCAATGGACTTTTCATCATTTCCTTCATATTCCTGTCATGATGGGTCCCATAAATCTTGCTAATGGAGGATATTACCTGATATCTGAGATACATTTTCCTTCTTGCATTATGATCACAATACATTTCATTTGCATTCCTTAGGCCCTGTCCAAAGCAATTCTTCTCCATGGTTTCTGTTTATGCTCTTCATATGCTTGTGGACAAGTAGAACACTCTTCATTTATTTTTGCCAAGTTAAACACCTCTAATTCTTTTCATATTTCTTCATAAATCATTACTTCCAGCTCTTAAACACAGTTTTACAAAGAAAAGTTATTCTAGAAATGGTGTTGCCTGGGATCCACATTTACTAATCTTCCAGCAACTGTTCCATCATTTTTCTGACTACATGTGCTTGGCACTAATTCTGCCTTTTTTTTTTTTCTTTTTTTTTTTTCCTGGGTCCTCTACGGAGTGGTATGGGGAAAATTTTAGGCTTGAAGTGTCAACCTTATATATTTTCACATCAGTCAGCTCCTTCTGAATTCACTTCTGCCATGTTGCATGCAGAAATTAATATAAAAATTATTGAGAAATTTACATCCAGTTTGATGGAATTCTGCAACACTGTCACTGTCACTCTTCTCAAATACAATATAATCCTTAACCAGAAGTTACTGATAAAAATCTTCTATTTATTTTAGGCACCTACTATGTAGTAAAAAACATGTTTAAAATATGTTAAATATTTCAAATATGTTTAAAAACATGTTAAAAATAAAAATATTTATGTTTAAAAATACCTCTCCTGGTAAGTGCAAACTCCGTATTCTTTAATGCAGTGCAGGTACCCTGATGCTTCCCAGGGCATTCACATTCCTCTGGCTAAGTAGACATTAGCCCGGTCAAAGATTCACCAGGAGAATAAATCCAGTCTGCTTGATTCAAACTTACAGGAATAACATATCTTGAACAAAAAGCTATTTTACTTCTTTAGGTACCCAGAGTCATTGACACTTACTAAAAAGACCAGAACAAGCATCCAGGCAGCTCTGTCTTGGAGCAGGAGGTGCCTCACGACAGACATGCTTCCAAGCGTAGGAACTTTTTAGTGAATATGCTTCACAGATCATGAGCCAGAAAAATTCGGACAATATTTTACTGTGTACTGAGCAATACTGACTCCAATCCCTTTTTAGAAAGGAGAAAAAGGAAAAGGTGTTCCTCACATGGATTCTGCAATCCCTCGCTATCTCAGCAGTTTATTATCTTCCAAATTAATTCTCAATATTTTGCAAAAAAATACAGGTTAATTTCTTTTACATAAAGGACACATACATGGAACTGGTCTTCTATTTATAGTCCTCCTTTCCAAGTGTTCTATTAACGTCCCGCATTGTGAAATGTTTCCATTACTCACAGATAGCCTTGTGCTGCTGTGTTTTCCCCTTTGTCAAGGCCCATTTATGAAATCAGTTCAGGGCTCATCCATTTTAGATTCCTGCGTGACTCTCCTTTTATAATGATTTCTTTATTCTCCCCGCCCCACATACACCATAAGCCATTTCTTATTTCGTTTTAGAATTTACTCAGCCTTTTTGATTACTCTCTCTCTCTTTACATCGTAAATAATCCTCAATATTCTGATTTTTGCCCTATTTCCTTTCATCATTTCAAGTAAAGGCAGCTTTGTACCATCAAATCTTTGAGCTACATCAATCACCTCTTCTGTCTTGTATCTTCCTTTATCAGATGAATTAATTGTGATGTGCTTATGATATATTTAAATCTTTGCCTGTTTTTCTCTCTACTTGTATTTGTTTTCTTTTTAAATATTTCTTGCACCCATTTCTCTGACACTAGTTGCTTAGGTCCTTGAAATTTATCAGAATTTTTAACAGTGTGATATTTCCCACTATGTGCAACTTACACACACTGTGAATTCAAGGATTTACCTCTTCAAAGCTGACACAGAGCTGCTCTTTCCATGCTCAGACCCCACTGAGCTGCAGACTGCAGCTCTGACAGGGAAATTTTCCCTTTTTTCATTCCCTTTCACACATTTCTCAGCCAAGGAGATCAGTGAAGTTCTTCTTCCATGCTATTGTTCTGAGCAATTACTCCAAAGATCTTACTGATACAGATTTGAAAGAGTGAGAAAAACAAGAAATACCCTTTAATTACCAAGGACAAAATGAGTACCAGCACTTCAGCTGAGGATGAAAGGAATTGTTTCATGTTCCACCTCAAATTCCTCATCCAACACTGAAGTTTCCACTGAATTCTGAGGAACTCAGGGCTCAGAAGGGTCTGCCCTGCTTCGGATCAACTTAAACATGGTTTGTCTGTCTCCACGCAGTACAATGTGTGCCCTGTGCTTCCAGGGATTCCTCAGGAATGTGCTATCATGTCTTATCAACACACAGTACTTGTCAAGTGTTGATGCAAAAAGCCCAAAGGAACATGTGCAAACCGACTTCAGAAGAAGAAATCGTGAGGAAGACCTGAGGGAGTTTATAAAAACACCAGGAGTAAAATTTGGTTATTAGAAACATTCTTGTAATGCTGAACACATCCCAATGACCAGCAAAATCCCCCATGCACTTGTAAATGGACAAAAGAACATAAAGGCAATATAGTGCAGATTCTGAAGAGGTCTCTTCCAGAAGACTGAGCAAGTCAGAAAACACTGTCCACAGGTGAATTGTATACCTTCAGTTCAGTTTGTCAGAAATCCAGTACCACAGCACGTCGGGATGGCAAGAGAAGGGTTTTGTAAGATAAATGTATTTGCAGTGTCACACTCCCTTGTACCTGTGCAGGGTGGTGTTTTTCTTAACAAAAGACTCAGATATTTTGAGTTGCAGACAGAAAAAATTGTTTATAATCTAATTAAAACAAAAAAAAATTTGAAAATTTAAATAAATTACAAAACCAAAAATAAAAAGAAAGGTTGTAATTATTTATTATGCCAAGTAACCAGCTCCCATCCTGCTTGCTGCTGTGTTGCTCAGGGAAGATGGCTGTAGGCTTTGGCAGGCTCCTAACTCATATAGGAGGACCATAAAAACCAGTTAAGGGCTCCTCAAGAACATTCTGACTGCTCTTGTAAGAATTAAAAAAGGAAAAAAAAAAAAAGAAAACTACCAGGTGAAGCTGAGAAGATGATGCATGTAAAAAAAGAGAAAAAGACACTCCAAGAAATGGGCTGTGTTATTTCTCACAGTAAAATTTGTGCATGGAGAGCAAAACTATGATAAAAAAGTTGCAGCTCATTGTTTATTGCCTCAGTGATATCCAGAGGAAATCTGCTTAGTCTGCAACCCAGAGGAGGATTTTCCCACCTTCTAGCTATGAAAATCTGAAACTAATTCTGTGTTCTCTGGCCACTCATAATACAGCCTCTACAATCTAAACATAATTAACAACACTGCTGCTGCTGCTAATGAATAAGCTAGAAAAAAATCTACCCCACTGTTATCCAATGTTAATTTTCCAGGGAGAAAGGGAGAGAGACAGGCAAGGATGACAAAGTAATATTTTGAGGTCAAAGCAGGCAATTGCAATTCCATTCCATAAGGCCATTACGTTCTGAGCAGTGATTACCAAAGGAGCCTCACCAGGTTAAAGAAAAAGGTCCGTTTACCTTTCAGACCTTCCTGGTTCTGAAACTGGCAAACAGATATTACCAACACCTTCACACTGGCTGGAGCCTTTCACAGCTGCATCCATGAACAGATCATCACAGGCAGCCCAACACCTAAAAAGACCTTTGAAAATATTTCCTATTCGTGATCAGACCTTTTTTTTCCAAACATAATAGCAACCTCTGCTGTCCCACCAAAATCCAAAATTCAAATCACGAAAAAAACCCAAAAGCAAAATATATTCCCCTAGTCTTCTCCCCAAGACCGGCACAAGCTATTCTTAACATCAGGTCAATAGCAACACAACGAGGAGAAAACTTTTCAATATTAATTTTGTAAGTTAGTCCAATTAAAGATAACACCTTCAGTGTCCCTTATGCTGCATTTTCCAAACATTTTAAAACATTCAGTACAAAATGCTGATCATGAATGAAGCTGAAAGCTAGCTGCTGAGCTCTGCCAGGAGGAAAAACTTTGTCCCTAGGGAACTGGCCAGCTCTCAGACACGTGATCCGGCAAGTTACTCCAACCTCTGTTGTATTCCAAGGGCTTCCTTTAATCCAATTGTTTAGATACAGCTTGATATTATTATCCCAGATCTCATTACAACATTGCAGAGAGTGGTCTATAAGTCATGAATCGAGAATAAAGAGTGGGCTGCAAAATAGTCAGTTCTAATCCTAGCTACATCAGAAAATCTCTGCTAAGAACAAGGCATCTTTGCTTGGAGTGAGGGGCAGACAAAGATGATGGGAAAAACAAGGCTGATGTACTATTAAGAAACTACCAAAAAATTGATGTTCAAAGCTCATCTCCTCCTCTCCTCTTTTTAGGTGTCGTTTGGAAATACCTACACTTTCACAGGAAAGACAGGGCAAGTGCCAAACCCTGGTCAGATACCCACCTGTGCTAGGGAGCAACGATCATGCCCTCCACCTCCAATGGGCTCTTAATTATGTCTTGTCCCCAGATTGTCAAATTATATTTTTCACTCTTGAAGCTCTGTCCAGAGATATCTTCCATCTATCTCTCCAGTCTGAGGAACTAGCTCAGTATTGTGTCTTCCTGAATAATTTGAGTTGGAATCAAAATCCTTGGCAGAGCAGCAGTGGATGACACCAAAATATGAGTGCAATAATACCTGTGCACACTATTTCTTGAAACTACCATTTCATAGGGTTATTTCTCACCATCTGACTCTTGGGCCATGGGAAGTGTGGCATAAAAATGTATTTATGATTTTTGCCTTTACAACAGGTTTCTTAAATTCCACTAGATGTTGTTAAAAAGTATTTCCTTTTCCTTTTTACAACAACTGTCCTTTGTTGGTTCTTTCACTACAGTAAGCATAAACAAGAGTTTCACATTCCTCATGTGCCATGACCTGCTCTCCCTGTGGCACTGAAACAGGCATGGGCATCTCTCCCCACGCTCAGTATTATTGGGTGGAGTGTGTCAATAACTTCCAGTTCCACTCTGCAAAAACCTCTGATAAAAACTTGGAACTCTGAGGATGAGAAGAAAAGAAAATAAATATGCACACACAAAATAAACAGCGGGTGTAATTGTTTGCAAGGCTGCTACTGCTTTGAACTATCTTGATTTTGAGGGCTGCTATTATGATAAACCTTGGTTATAGTCCTCTGGAAAGCGACAAGAAATTGTCATGACATCCAACACAGACACTGCTGTTGATGCTTGGCATCCAAGCAGTTCCAGCAACTCAGACTGGTGGCCAGTAATCCTCAGTTGCTGAAACAGTAATTTAACTCCCAGCACCATAGTTAATTACTTCCTCTTCCTCTTTAATAAATCACCTTTCTTTTGTATTTCTTTAAATTCTAGGCAGCAAGAATGAGATATCTTGTAATCTTCCTGAAGAGTCTCACATACTGAGCACCGCTAAATATTTGGCAAGATAAATGACAGAGCTGCTCTAAAGGAGTCATGTATTCTAGAAATAAAAAAGAAACATCTGTTGTCTCTTTTGTCAATGTGAAAGGTGAGCCACGTAAAACATGGGATAGCAAAATACTGAGGAATGACAGAAGACATGCCCATGTCAATTCAGGTGTAAGGTTATCCCATTTCCTTTCATTTCTGAGGCTCTGACATGCTTCATTTTTCAGAAAGATGTGTAGGCGACCAAAGTAAAGGTTATTAGATCTTGCTGGTCTGAAATCTAGGGGGAAAAAAAAGATACCTCTTAGCTTTGCACACAGATATTGTTGGGTTTGACTCTGCTGGGGACTCAGACACAACCTGGGAGGCTCAGAAGCCTGTCAGTGTCCATCAGAACATTCAACCTTTGCAGCCAAGTTCATAGAGGTGTTCCACGGCACCTTTGGCCAGTGAAAAGGCCATGACTTTCAAGTTGCATCTGCCTTGGGACTACACTCAGAAAGTGCTGCACAGGACCCTACAGAGGCTTAGCAAAGTGATGGATCAGGAGAGCTAGAACCTGAAATTTTATATCCCAGAAGCAGCATGAACATCTGGTTGAAGACTTTTATTAGCAGAGATCAAGCAGGGACACCTCCCTCACCACTGAAATGGTGTTGCACACCAGAGTATCCCATTAGCTCTCCCAGGTGGGAAGAAAGTACTTTTTTCTCCTCAATAAAAGAACAAAGACCATTGATTTTTCTGTTTGTAGAGGGCAGGCAAAACCAACTCAGGTAAAGTCCTCCTTCTCTAGTACTTGTTTGAGATACACTGTGTGGTTGAGTTTTTATAGCTGAAAAAATGCATCTCAAGCTGTAAAGCAGGGAGTTCTCCAGCTCTCACCTGTGTCAGCACAGTGGCTGCAGCAGGGGCAGATTCTGAGGGACAGAGAGTTCTTTTTTGGAGGAGGGCAGGAACCTGACACAATTGGTGTTCAAGTCAAAGAAAGAGGCTGCAAGGTTTTAACACATTACCTGATTTACATTATTATTTACACTATTTTACATTTAAAGTACAAAAAAGTATTATTTCAGCTCTTTCTTGGATGCACATTGTAGCACACTGACTGACCACTTTATCCCTTTGCAAAGGGTGGCACAGACACTTCACAAATGTTTACTCCAGGATTAAATATTTTTCGTTCAGCTTGCATATGACTCACTAGTAGGCTCCCAGGTTTGCCTGGATTATTTGTTATATTTATTGAAAAGTACACATGTACACATACTAAATTCACTAAAAAAGCAAGGATTCTGAAAGACTCCTGCTCAGTAAACAGGAGTGCCAACATCCTCCATGCTAACAGCCCTGACTGAAGTAGTTTACTTAAGAGGAGGAATTAACTCCAGGGCAGTTATTCTTTTGAATGTCAATAGACAGCAGCATTGAGAAAACTTTTTTCCCCTTGTTTTTTGCTGTTGGTTTGGGAAAAGGAATCTTTAAAAGCAGAAGACAGCAACAAATAAAATCAAACACACCAGTCATCAATGGATGAATTCTAATATTAATTATTAAAGATAATTCTAATAGTTGTCTCACAGAATATGGACTTTTCACAGAAGAAACAGAACAGGAATAGACAGCTCAGACCCAGGACCCTCTCCCTTGCCCAGTGCAGGTAGTGGGATGGGGCACACTCTGCAGGCTGGGCAAGTCTCCACTGATGTGTTTTTCTGCCAGCATATTGTCCGTCAGGAAAAGGCATTGGCGGGGAGGTGGGGTAAGACTCTCAAGCATTTCTCCCTTCAAATTATCTCAGTCATTTCATTTTACAGACATATCACGATGAAAATATTACCAAATATCTAAGCAAAATGAAAGTGGTTAGCCTTGAGAGGAGCTGAGTTGCACAGCCATGATTGTGATCGTGGCCATCCCTGGTGGTATTTGTCAGGCGCTCACTGTAACACCCTCAGCACAGGGAAGAGATCTGGAAAGGAGTGGAAAGTGCCCAGGGGTTCACTGACAGCCATGAGGGAAGGCAGAACAGGATCCCAGGGTGCATGGACACAAAAACAAATGTCCAAGTAATAAAAATATTCTGAACTACTTCAGCTAAATATTTCAGTGTAACATTTACAGTTCTATCTACTAAGTTAAAGCTCCTGCATAGAGTACTCTGCACTTTAATATGTATTTCTATTTAACATTAATTTCCCATTGAATTTTAAATTGAAGCAGGAAACACCAATTCTTTCCCATTAGTACTTTGGTGAAGTATTTTGAATCCCTTGCTGTACTGTTTAGTTCCATCTGTTGATGTTTCTTTCCTTATCACTTCATCCCTCCAAGCTAGCCAGTATTCCTCTCTTGCCATCCCATGTTAATCAGTCAGTTATCACTGCTACCTGACATCTGTCCATGCTAAAGAAGGGAAGAAATGAGGGGGCAGCTGGGGAACATGGAAAGAGCCTTCAAATAAAGAGAAGGTTGTTATAAAGAGTGAAGAGCTTTCTTCAGGTTCATAGAACACAAAAGAATGGAAGTAGGTATGAACTGTAGTAAGGGAGATTTAGATTAAATAAAGGAAACCTCCTCTCTCAAATAGAAAATGTAATTAAGCACTAGAATACATTTCTGTAAGGATATCAATTGCCTCCAGAGATGGAGGAATCTTTTATGGTCCTTCCCAGATGTAAATCCAGAGATAAATCCTGGACATCCCTTTCCCTTACTTTTGAGAGTTAGTTCTTTAACATTACCTTGCAAGATAACCAGGTTTGATTTTTTTCATTTAACAAAAGTTGTAGAGTTACTAAATCTTTTGGTAAAAGGAAGTGCTTTGTCTAAGGAACACCAGTGCTCCATAAAAGCTGACAGCCTGTCTGCAAGAGCTGCCAGCAACAGCATGGGGAGAAGAAGCTTTGCCTGAGGGGCTTGCAGAATAATCCTGTGCCCTCCTAGTCTCCAGCCACTGGAGTCAGGAAGAATGGCAAACTTCATAAAACTGTTTTAAAGGAAACCATCAGAACCTAAGATTTACTTGGTATTATAACTCTGAATCTTACCATATTCTTCGGCTGCATAAAATCCTAAAGGCTAATTTTAAACTGGGGGAGAAGGAGATTTCTGTTTATTAGCTTTGGTCTTGAGTTTTGAGTTGTATCAAGTGCTTTTTTACTTCTGGATATAATAAAGACTAAATAGGAATCTCTCATATTTGTAGTTTTATGCACTATCTTTCAAGCAAGCTCCAGTTGTTTTGGCAGCTTACAGCACAATTAATCTATGCAGAGAATTCTCCTGTTCAATAGGACATAGAGAGATTCTGCTCCAAATTCTTTTAGAGGAATTGCAGGATAAGCAATGGAGATCAGTATCTGATCTGATCAGCACTGTGGTAGTTAAAACAGGGAGAGAAAAACAACATTGTTTTGCACTTGGAAACCTGTTTCTAATCAGTTGAGCTACTCCTATGGGGTCAAATAAAAATTATTAGCTTATTAAAAGCATAGTTTTGCTATTTAATAACCAAAAATGATTGAAAATCCTGTTCCAGATCCTGATAATTTTAGTGTTTCTAGTTAAGCCTACAAAATTGCATTCATTATTAGTGTCTAGATTCATTAACAATTCAATTTATAGATATTAATGCTTATAATGCATGCTTCACTTGCCAAAACTTGAAGAGAAATTGTTTCAATTAGCTTTCATGGATCATGGATCCTACCGGCTGGGTATTTTTAGACAAAAGATACAAACACATCCCCAAGCAATGCTAATGCACAGCTGGGATCCGTATGGAAGGTCAGCTAATGGTTTAAAAGGAAAACCAGTAAATAAATTTTACATAGAACTGGGGGACAGGAACAGAATCAATCAAATATTTGCAGGTCACACCCCTCCCCTTAAAAACACCACAATTCCCTGGACTGGGTTTTTAGAAATAAGCCATAAGATATAAGGTAGTAACTGGGTTAAGGGATATTTGTCAGGCTGTGGTGAAGCATGCCAGGTATGCATGGGCCTAAGGCAAACTGCTTCCTTCTCATTTTCATTCGAACTACATAATTAAAGTCAGCAACGATGCACCAATGTAGCCATTTGAGAGGATTGTAGCCAAGGAGGGAACTGTGATCAACACTTAATTTTCTTTCTTTAGGTCTGTTACAGTCAGGGAGAACAACCCAAAATCTACCCAAAACAGATTTGTGCTACACCTGCCTACTGAAGCCGCACAAGAGGACAGAAGGGAACAGAAGTAGCTGGCGAGGTGGCAGGGTCAGGGATAAGGTGCCCACTGCTGTGGCAGTGAGAGCAGGAGGGCTGGGGCAGCAGAGCCGTGCCCAGGGTCACAGGGACCCGCAGCCGGAGCCCCCTTTGGGCCCTGAGCTGCCGCAATGGCACCGACACGCAGCCGGCATCGCTCGGCTCCACGGCCGGCATCTGAGCAATGGACAGAAGGTACCAGGAAATGTTGGCCTTTGATATTGCCAGTGCTGGATTACCGTTCCTCCTCCGCTGCTGAGCACTGGAAACACCAGCTGGAAAGTGCTGGCATTTAATGCAGCTAATACGTGGATGGTACCCTGAGGTACATGTGGTGTTTCTGAAGTCAGTGCAAGTCCCCACAGACTGAGAGCCAGCTGGCTGTTCCTGCTGAGACTCGGCATGAGAACATGAGCTGAGCTGAAGCCTGCAGTCCATACCTGCTCACAGCACCATGGCTTCTCTCCCATCTGCACAACTATCTTTGAGACTCAAAGAAAATTGGTATTTCTGCAAGCAACTTCAGTTGGTGGCTCTCCTTGGTGAGAGCAAGGTACACTATGTTCCAGAGACATTGAAGATGATCAGTATCTATCTGAGCAGCCTAAACCAACCTTTCTTCTAAAAAGCTGGTCTTTATTTCTGAAGGGTCTATACAAATCAGTCAAGTGATTTGAGTTGGCTTAGTTTTGGAGAGCAGAGGTCTGGAGGGTACTGACCACGGAGGTGTCTCACAGGCATCTCACTGCTGCACTTGCACATATCATTTGTTTGTAGGGCAGTAGTCAGGCCCCCCCACTAAATTCTTTGACAGTGATGTGAGAGCATGTGCTCAGCTGGAATTTCTCTGCAGAGAAAGCAATTAAGAAAAAGATTTAGAGAAGTAACATCAGCCCTGAAGTTGGCTGGTGCCCAGTCTGCAGAGCAGCAGCATTAGCATGGACTCACTGCCACTCAAAGCAGCTTTGGGGCCAGCAAACTCAGAGGTACATCTTGCCAAATAAACACTTTTGGGGAGTTAGGACTTAAGCCAGGGTAACCTAGTTATAATTCAATGAAGGGAAAACCAAATTATCTATCTTCCAGTTTGACTTTTTCCTAATTTGGTACAGAGAACAGATCAGTGCTCCATTCATGCTTATACTTTGGCAAAACAGACGGGATGACTAAGCCACAAGGCCACTTATATTTACACCCAGTCTGTTGCAGGCCTCAGAGTTAATATAGAAAAGTCATCTAAACAAGTGTTTTTAATGACATAATGCATCTTCAACTGCACCAAGCAATAAGGAACAAAAGCTCACAGACCTTAACCTGCACTATCCATGTTCCCAAATTCATTAATTCAAGACTACAGCCGGAATAGTATTTGAAAAGAAGCAACTCAATTAATAAGAAAAATGCCTGAGAAGCCCATCAGTAGTGCAGTGGCAGCCTGACTGCCAGCAGCTGTGGCCAGCCGTGAGGTCTTTAGCAGCACCACAATACTGGTCGAGACCATCACCCACTTGGTTTCAAAATCCCAGAGCCCTGACTTTCTTTGCCATAGAGAACAAACATACTCCAACTATGAGAAAATGCCATTACCTCTCCCACTTCCCATGAACATGCTTCCAGACCTTTCCTACCAGCCTCTGAACACCCTGGCTCTTGCACTGACTGCAGAGAGTCACAGAACAGCCCAGGCTGGAAGGGGCTGTGGTAGATCTTTCATGGGAAAAGGAGCCCAGATAAGTTTATTTCACACTGTTCAGAAGCATCTTGAAACCCTCCAGTAGCAGACTCCACCACATCCCTCGGGGCTGTGCCTACTTCTAAGGAGCCCCACATCTGAACTGTAATGATGGGCAGATAAAGATTGAAATCTGGAACATTAGGACTAACTCCCGTATCTAGGGCACTGAACATCAATGACACCACACTGAGTCCACCTGGAAATCAAGTAAATTGATAAATAGGCTCAGAAAGGGAAAGGACTCTCTGCTGTTGAGTTTTGTTTAGGTTCAGCATTGTTGCGCTTTTATAGGTTTTGCAGTCATATAGCCAGATCAATGCTGAAAACACAGGAAAAAAAAATTCTCTAAGTTCTTTTTTTTTTTTTTTTGACTATTTTTTTCCTCCCACCACAGGAGCAATTCAATAAAGTGAAGTTATTTTTGGCAAAAAGCACTTTTCACCAAGAATTGCTTAAATGCTTTTCTTGAGCAGTTTCCTTTTGTCTTTTCTAAATTCAGTGATTGGTTTTACAACCATCAAACTTCTGCAGTTTTAACTCTAAGGTTACATATTCCTTGCCTCTTTAACAAACTCCACTTATTTATCAATAACTAAGTTAATTTTTGCATTTTATTTTTTGCAGAAATTGTCTGCACTGGGCAGTGGTTAGAGGCAGGAGGTTGACATGGTGAGAGGATGATGGAAACAGAACAGCACATATGGATTAGGCATAGAGTGAATTAAATAGTGGGACACAGGCAAGACTGACAGAAGGAAATGTTAATGGGCACAAGCCAACAAACACCTTCCTTAATTTTCTGTACCACCAATTAAGTTTGCCATCTTCTTCCCAGAAGCCTTTAGCTTCCCATTGTGCTGCCCGTTGTGACATCCTTAAACTGCTCCCTGGGTCACTGACCCTTCTCAAGGGTCTGCGGCTCCCATGATGATAACAAGCTGGAGGAGGAGTTGCAGTTGGGGGTGTTGTCACCACATGACAGCAGCAAGGCACACACGAGTTGCAATACCTTGACTGCAGATGTGGGTATTTGGCACAACACCCAGACTGCTCCACCAGCTGAGAGCAGTCTCTGCAGGAAGCAGGTTCATTCCTGCTTGGGCTGATGGACAGCAAGGCTCCTGACCATGAGACGAAACAGGTGATGAAAGTGAACTGAAGAAGGAGGAGGGGGATTCTGAAAAAGGTCATGAGAGTGTCAGATAAGCTGTTATGAGACATGAAAGTTATTGTGCTCAGGAGCTACTTGTAACTTTATATCTGTCCCTCAAGAGAATTCCTGTGGTGAGCTCAGCAGGTCCCATCCCCATATTTTATGTATTTAGTAAAACAGAGTGCGATACTCCAAATACCCTCACAGCAAAGGTCGATTTTGGGAAAAAAAAAGAAAAAAAAAGTTTGCAAGATTTCCATTTTAGCAAAGCTTCAATTCTTACAAGATATTCCAAGTTTTATCTTGCTGGGGAAAAACAAAAAAACAAAACAAAAAAAACCAATAAAAAACCCAACTTCCCCCCACACCAAAAACAAAGCAAATCCAAAAAACAAACCCCCCCCCAAAAAAAACCCCAACAAACCACCAAAAAACCCCCAACCACCACTAAAAAAAAAAAAAAAAAATAAAAAAAAGGCAGTTATTTGTGGCAAGAATGCCTGCCTGGTTTAACGCCCTCTCTGCCCTCCTCTCGCCAGCCCAGCACTGGAGGCAGACTCTGTGCTGGTATTTGAACTCAGCCAAAGGAAGCCACTTCCTCATTAAGACATACCCAAATATGGCAATAACATAGAGAGCCAAAAGTAGTAACAGATTTATTATTACCACTATGTGGAAATAATTTTTTTCGCTGTTACTCAATCCAGTTAATTATCCATGCAAAGTAAAGTTATTCCTGGCAGCCACAGAGGCAGAGCTGACTTGGTAATGGCTGGGGATGGAATGGTTGTTATGCAGGAGGAGAAACTAAATAGTTCAGTAAATTAGTCCAAATAGATCCACACAGGGATTGGCCTTTAGAGATTCAAAATACTGAATTCAATGCTTTTAGGCTTATCATACTTCTTATTTAATAGAGAAGTGTCTGATCTGGGACTGCATCATATCCCAAAGACTCTACAAAGAGGTAATTTTTCAGCATGCCCTGAGGGTAACAGGAAGAATTACAGAAAGCTTCAAACCATCCAGCTCCCACAAGCATCCTGGACTTTCACTAGAGCAACAATGCACAGCCAGTAAGGAACGTTGGTGTTTCCTGAATGCTTGGAGGGTGTTACAAAGCACACCACCAAGCGCTTCAGTGGTGTCTGATGTCGTTGAGGGGAGTAAAAAGCTGAGAGTGCAGCACCATCTCTGTCACCAGCCTCAGCACAGCTCGGCCTGAAGCACCCTGTAGCCCAGCTCCCAAGGCATTCTGGAGGCACTCTGCTTGCACTTGGAGCTTATTTGCCCTGAGAAGCATCCCCACAATCAAGTTTTACCTCGTGAGAAAGAAACCCAAACAATAAAAAGCCAACACCAAACACAAAATGCCACATTCTCTTTGACAGTGGGAAAGAAGACCAAAAACATGAACCCATACAGCAGAAAAATCTCAAAACCTACAGAAAACAAGAGCTGAAATGAAGAAAACCACAGAATTTATTAAAAAAATTTTTTGAACTGTCCACAGGCACAGTGATTGTATAAACACTAAACAACAGGAACATAAATGAACACTATGGGAAAAGAAACTGCTGACATTTTTACTGCAGGAAGGACAGACCACCAAGAACAGTCTGACTCAAACACCCAGTGTTGGTTCCCACACCAGAGCTGTTTGTGTTGGCTCCAGCACCCAGTTCCAAGCAGAACAGTAAGAACATGCATTCTGCTGATGTTTGAATAACCCCTGCCAACAAATTGATCCCCCAGCAGCCAGGCTGTAGGAGATGGGTTGACATAAATGAGAGAGCAAGACAGTAAAAAAGACACTTAGCACTCTCCTTCCAGCACCAGTGTTCTCTGGGAGCTCTTTCTGTTTCCCTTCTTTGAAAGAGATTATTTCTTCCCCCCAGTCCAGGAAAAGCATAACCCAAAAGGGCATTGGTGAACATATGCAATGTACATGCAAGGGAGACATGGCTGCCCCAGAAACACAGATTGCACAGATGGTAACCCACAGGACAGCCTAAATCAAGCAAATCTCTAAATAAGGTCTGGGAGACGACACTGACTTCTGACCATTCTTTTTTAGATACCTTAATTCTTTTCCTTCTCACACAGAGTGCTGGTTTGGTACATGAGCTCATCAGGATGTGTGCACACCATGCCAGAAATGCAAAGAAAACAGAGTGAATAATTAAAAATACAGTAAATTTATAATTGTTTTAAACTGTCATGCACCAGAATAGCCTATTTCCTGAAGAGATTTCATCCTTTTACTATTTTCAGCCTTTTCAATGCTCTTAATATTAAATGGAACTCTGTACCTTTATTTGTCATTTTCCATCTTGCACAAGTAAACCTTTCCCACAGCATCTTTTTAAGTTATAAATAAAACACCCAACTATTTTCTTTTTCCCACAGATGAGGACATTAAAACATTGACATTTTAATCTGTTTGATACAAGAATGAGTTGTGTCAGCACACTGCTTCCAGCTACAACAACAGAAAACCCAAGTTTAATTAAAGACAGAGTGGAGAAGCTGCATGGTGGTGTCTGAACCAGGGATGTACAGTAGATCCTTGCTTGCTCACCATTTTGGGCTCAGGTTCCTCTCTGGGCAAGTGCTGGCCAGGCAAAATATGATTGAAAAGGAAGAAGAGGGAAGACAAAAAACAAACATATTTTCTCAGGTAAGAAATGCAAAAAGTGAGTCCACATACCTGAGACTTACATACATCACAGATTTTACCCAGAAAACAGTAACAGCATGGCAGAAATATGAATGTGCAGCAGAGGCCACTCACAGCCACCCTGGCCCTGCAGCTTTGATGCTAGGGCTGGAAAACTTGCACCTTCCAGACTCACACCCACGTGTGCTTAGCCTGTGCCTGCTCATAGCTCCCAAATAACCCCTAACAGCAGCACTGGGACTCCTCACAAGGACTTCTCACAGGTGATAGCCCTTAGCAGCTCTTGAGCACTTCTGTTGCCAAATCAGGAAACTTAACTTTTAGTTTTCAGTCTTAGAAGTCATATAAAAATGAATGCAGACTTGTTCTGCACGTGATACCTGCCAGTAGCCATCAGCTAGGTGAGAATTCTTCCTCCAAACTGAAACTGTGGTGACCTCACATTCTTCCTTCTCACTAGGAAGGCTCCAAACACTGAGCCAGTCTCTAGGGTTTCACTGCATCACCGAACCAGAGGAGGGGTGTCTTATCATTTGTTTAATAATCAACATGTCAAAACCACTACAAATAGGAAGGAGAACAAGGGAGTAAGATAAAGTATTTTCTGCAGTAGAAGTGAGACTTAGAATTTCTAAGGAGTTCATTTTGTTAGCATTTCACATCTGATGTTCCTCTCCAAGTACCTAGAAGTCTCTTAGCAATGTGCCTCTTGATTCTCTTTAAATATGCCCATCCATAGCCTTGTCACTTGCTGGCTGGAGAAGAACATTTCTGTGTTTGATCTTGCTCTCTCACAACTTCAGTTCCAATGTTAAAGGCTAGTTCAGGCTAGCTGATATCCCTAAGGTGGGAGACAAGGCAAAGGGAATAAAGTGAGTTGTGCAAATAGGAACAAAACAGAAAGTGGATAGTACAGAAAAGTAATAGTTAAGAAAGTAAATAAAAGATAAAAGAAAAAGTACAGTAGCACTGTTACCAGCTGCAGATCCCAAGTTTTGGAAGATGCAGCCATGAGTGCCACAGATGCATCGGACAGCACCACCTCTCCCATTCGTACACATACCAAGCACCAACACAGGCACCTAAAGCACCTGATGAACAGGAAGTAAAAAATATCTGTTCATGGGGGACCTTTGAGAGCCTGGAGCTGATTTATACTCCTGCTTTCCTCAGCAGGTGGGGATATGCCACTGTGTTTCTATGTCCAGGCATGCCTGTACTGTGTCACCTTCCCAGTTTTTCCTGTGCCATATTCTAAACTTGACACTTGTGAGTGTAAATTATGAAGGAGTTTTCAAGAGTGCTTTCTCCATCTGCTCCCCAAAGGAAAAAAAAAAAATCAAGAAAGTCCACGAACTCAAGCAGAGCCTTCAGGAGTTCTTTCAGAGGATCTGAGGCAGGATTTCACCAGGCAGCTGTAGCTCATTAGAATCACCACAGAGCGTGAAAGCCACATGCCAATTTGTGTCGTAGACTATTCCCCATGTCAGTCTCCAGGAGGACAGCCCTGACAAAACCTGCAGGGAACACACCAGGCTGGGCTCTGAGGGAACAGCCAGGCACGCAGCTGGACATTCTGTGCTGAATGCAAGGCTGAGCTGCAAGGGCAGTGATGGCACAGCTTTCACCTCCAGAGATCAGGGCTTCCTCTGGATTACAAATGGAGACTCAGTCTTGGAAATAAAACCAAGCTGGCACATGCATGATAACCATGCACCTGGCAGAAGCTATTTCCCCTTGAAACTTGTTAATCTGCAGCTGACAGCAAAATAAAATCATTCTAGGACCAGTCAAATAAAAAGGATCTCTTAGTATCCAATGGTCAGGTTAATCAGAACTACTAAGATGCTGCTCTATGATAGATACAAGATTAAGGTAAGCAAAAAGGGAATTTGCAAAATGCTAGTTTTTCTCCTTTCATTTAACTTCTGCACAAATAAACACAAAAATAAAGTATTTTAACCACAGTACATATCTGGATGGGCTTCCCCCCAAGCATTGTGCTGGCAGAGGTTGTAGCTGTGCGTACAGCATCAGGGTTCAAATATCTCATCCCTTTTAGCTGGTTGCAATAATCTAAGGTACTAATAGCTGTTCTCTTCTGCCTTCACTTCCTCTTCCCTTTTAGTGCCTGTAGCAGCTCTGTGGCAGTCAGCAGCAGTGCCAGTCCCAAGCAATGCCATGCTCTGGTCACACAACACAGCCTGGCACCATCTCATGGAGCAGAAACATCCCAAGATCTGAGACCTTCACCACACGTACCACACAACCTGTCACTGTCCAAGTGCCACCCCCAAGTACCCCAGCTCTGACATCCTGTCTGCAGTGCCTTGGAAGAGTTGTCAGAAATCCAGACTAACTAGAGATGATTTTGCCATTACTGCCTGTTAATCAAAAAACATCACCCCCAAAGCCTCCAGACCCTGATACAGACTGAAGCAATGAAGAAGACTTCACAGAAAGCATTCTCTCCACATCCCCAAGAATCAATAGTCCACTTGTACAGTTCACTTGGATTCTATTTTTAAAACTGTTTTTACAGATTACCAGAGACAACAGTTTTCCTTCCTAACATACACCTTAGAGAAGAGCTTGCAGAAAGCACTAAAAAACTATTACGAACATACAGCAAATAGCACAAACCAATCAAATGATATATTTATTAATTCCTTAGCATTCAGAGGAGCAGCAGAGGGTATTTGACAGAGGACATGTACTGCAACAAGCGCAGTCTTGTGCTAAGAGCAGAGCTGGTCTTTCTGCAGTGCTTTGCCCTCACTGGGACATGCTCTATGCCAAGGGCTGCCACCACAGCCACAGAGCCAGCTGGCACAGCTGAGAAGCGTGAGTGTCCTCCTGGCATGGGAAAGTATTTTATGAAAACCTTCAAGAATCTGATGTCAAGATACTTTACATGACCCTGTAGACACTTCATAAAAAAGCCAAACTATACAGCACAGAAACGAGTAGGATTGCTGCTCTTGTACAACTGCATTTCAAAGAGAATGCTTTTCAAGAGGGTAACAGAAAAAAAGATATTTAATAGCAAATTTTATGAGAGAAGGATAAAAACCAGGTAGTTCAACAGTTCCTGAAATCCCAGTGGTGGTCAATAAATTGACTTCTGCTTCACATTATATGAAGAGGCTGTACTTAGCAAATCACTGTGTAAGCTGCCTCAATAACAGCAATCCTGCTATCAAGTTTACTTGCAATGAGTCCAACAAAGAAATTAATTTCTTAGATGACAAGAAAAGGTTATCTAGAACTGGGAAAACACATGAGACAAAGATTTCCACTAATAAAACAAATATCAGACTCAGAGCTGAATTTGAAGCTATCTATTTTTTCTCTGAAAGATCTGAAATCCCTGTAGTACAAACACCAGAGCTACAAAGAAAACATCCTGCAAGCTGCCCTGCTAAAAACACGAGGAGAGCAGAACAAGCCACAGCTCTCTGTTCAGTCCATGAGTTACTCCCTCAGCTCCGTGCACACTGTTCCTCAAGCGAGGCCCAGAACAATATACTGCAACCCAAGTTCCAGGCTTAAAAACAAACCTCACTTTGAGCTACCTGCTGATTTACTCCCTAAAACTTCAATTCAATATAATTTTCAGAATTCAGAACATGCCCTTTTCACAAGTACAAAAGTGTTTCTCATGACTCCAGCAAGTAACAAAATACACCTTCCTGGTCTCATTTTACTGATTTTATTGATCTGTTTATTTCCAAGACATTCCACAGGTATCAATCACCCATTTTATTTTCCAGTTATTAATTTTTTTCATAAATATTTCCACAAAAGGGCACCACTTTCCTCTATGCTACTCTTTATTCCTCTCACTGTAATACACACCCTTCTGTTATTGCTCTCATTTTGTAATCCTCATACTTGTCTATGCACATCAAGTGAGCAAACCGACCTGATTTACCCGTGCCCACAGGAAGCCAGCCAAAACCATGAGACAACACAGAGGTTTGATTTTGAAGGTCATTATATAAAAAAGTGGATTCCCTCGCCCTGCTGCCCAAAGATCTGCTCCCACCAATTCTTAAAGCAACTCAATCCATCCAACATCCAGGAACTCTATGATCACACAACTGGCATCGGTGCTGGATGGCTTGGTGACAACACTGCACTAACAGAATCAATTTATATAGATTTGGGGTTAGTTGTAAAAGTTTGCTGAATTTCTCTGTCACAGCTGCACAGATTAACATCAAATTTTAATCAATTCCAAACCATAGCCGTGTAATTCACCTGAAATAATAACAGGAGATTTAGGCCGTCAGCTTCTGTCCCACATCCATTTAACCCCAGCTCCCCAAATCAGCAACAAGTCACAGTCACCTCTAGTGCTGTTTTTGTGGCTGGTTAAGCAGGGGACCTCTAGGAACCTCTAGAAAGGATTCCTGCAAATCCCACAGGAAGACAGATGACCCTCTTAGGACAGTTATATCTTGAGTGAGTGGATTGAAGTAGGTCAAATGGGAAAGAGTTAAGACCTAGGTTTCAATTTCCATGGTGATTAGAAGAAAGAGGAGCTGTTTGGACCATTAATGCCATTAATTTTTGGTATTCTTTGGAAAAGAGACTATTTGAGAGGACAGAGAGAAACAATAACAATAAAAGAGGTGGTGGGGTGGTGGTTTTGTTGAGGCAGTGTTGTGTTTATTTTTTTCAGATTTGGTGACATGAGTAGCTACAACCTTGTCTGTGTGACACTGATGGCAAAGCAAGAGAATGACCAATACAAGACTCTGGCTAGAAAAAAAAAATGGAGAGGGTAATACAGCATTAGTGACATGAATTTTCAGAAAATATATTCTTGCACTAGCAGGGTTTTTAATTAAATGCTTATTGCCAATTAATAGCACAGATATAGCAGGTTTTGTATGGCAGTTGACTTGATGCAAAATGACATTTGATTAAGAAAATCAAAATCAACATGACACATCAAGTGAGCTAGAGACTGATAGGCCTCAGAATGTAATTGCAGATAAGGCCAAATACTAAATAAATGTTTCCAGCTTATAGCAATTAAATATCAACACAAAAGAGAACAGTTTCTTTTATCCCACCCTCAAGAGCTTGACCCTATGTTATGCAGTAGTTTTGTCTATGCTCTGAAAAAAAAGCACAAGATGATTACTGAACAAATTTACAGATTAGAGCGATGAAAACAAGGATCAGTGGTAGAAAGCAATTTAGTTTGCTAGACAAAGAAGGCTGGAGCAAAGATCACCATTTTTAATATAGCTAAATGTAAGAAAACATGCCTAAGCCCCACTTCCAGGCTGGCAGCCTCTCCTGAAAGCAGGTACTCTGAAAGGTCACTGTAGAAAAACATTTGTAGGGAGCTTCGAGGGAGATATTGTGGGTAAATAGGGCCATGGAGATAATTTTGCTTTCATATTTCCTCCAAAGCTAAAACTACACAAGTGAGGCTTCAGAAAACAGTTGATAGCAGCTGGTGACAAAAACTCACACAATTAAAAAAACCCCAAACAAACCACTCCCCTAGAAAGCTGCCAGAACTTTGATTGAAGCAGAAGTAAGGAAGTATTTGGGCATCTCATGCCTTCCTTGAAGGTCAACATGGACAAAACTCAGGTATCTGACAGACAGTTAGGAAGCAAGTGAGACAGATGCCAATTCTACTCACAGTTCCCTGAGCAACGTCCTCATTTGCCAAATACAAGCATTCAAGCTCTCCTGCTTCTTGCTTTCATACCTTGTCTTTGCAGAATATGCAGAGCATTAATATTTATGAACTTGATGGGAGCTCCTCACACATGGTAAAACTAAACATCTTGCTTTCTTCAGCAATTAAATCCCACTGCTATATGTCAGAGCTTTTTTCACCTGAGGTATAGAAGTGCCAGGTAATGCTGTGACCTCACTCACCTGTTACAAAACCTCTTAGCCAGCATTCTGCAATCCCCGTAGCGGGTGACAATCCCATGACAGGGCATGGTCCATACCTACTGCACCCAGAACATCTGCTGCTTTGGTCTGATCATGAATATACAGAAAGGAGGGGAAGAAAAAGCCTAGAGAACGATTTATCCTGTGTCTCTTTACATTAAAACTCATCTCACCTTTCTTGGCTCTTTCAGTTTATCACTCCACTTTTATATAAAAGTTGTATTTGGAATACCACACGCAGCTAAACAGCTGAAAGCCTGAAACACAAAAGCTCAGTAAACATACATACAAAGCACATGAGGACACATAAGAGCATGACAGCTGAGGAATTACAGCCCTACCTCCCAATTCCCTCCCTGGGGTTCTCAGGTTCCCACCTGACAGCACCTGTCATCCGTGTTGAACAGTGCAGCTGCAATCCTGGCCACGATCAAGGTGGTACAACACCTCTTCAGCAGCTGTGATTAATCAAGAGCTCTGACACAAGATCTTTTAACCACACTAAGGGGAGATTCCTGCCACAAGAAGTATTATACCACAGGACCACCTTAAACACCTCCAAGCCAAGTTTCTCCCAGCAGAGCCCACCTGCCTGTGAGCCAGGACCCAGCTGCAGTGGAGAGATCTGTAGTTTCCCTACCTGCCACCTGCCTCCTTCCAACATCAATGCATAGCTTCAAAGTCCAAAGGGACACTCAAAGCTGGAGGGACAGAGAGGAATCAATGTCAAAACAAACAAATAGCTTTCAAGTGATTTGGGACTCTAAAAATGAGGGGTTGTATTTTTAGCCTGCATACAAGCAGCTCTAGGTGCTTTTCCTTTGTCCCCATGACAGTAGGTGAGTGAACACACCTGCCTCACCTCGCACCCTGCTGATGGTAAACACGAGGTCTTGCATTCAGGTTACAATGTGGAGTTACTTCAGAGCAGCCCTGTGCCAAAATAGCACATTTCTGAGGAATGCAAAGGTATTCAATAAAAAGCTTTTAAAGGCATATTTTTAAACTTGCAGCAGGAAAGCTTTTCTGTGTCAAGACAGTAATTCTTTTAACAGCATTGATCAAAATGTCATTCTTTTATGAGTGTACAATACCTTTTAATGGCATACAACAAACCATTAGGGTTCTACACCTCCGTGCAGCACAGAGCTTACTGGAAAATCAGCAACACTGGCCAAGAGATAGGCACTGGGTTTTATGCCTCTCATAAGGCAGAGTTTCTTCCATTCTCTGCTGCACCCAAATACCCACAAGTGAAGTGACCTCAAAAGTTAAGTCAAACTTCTCACCATTTTCACCAGAGCTTCTTTCCCCCATATTTTCCCCCAAAAAAACCTCTCATAAACACAACAAATATTCTGGCTTTCCAAAGTGGGATTTTATCACCAGGGTCTATTCTGGCTTTTTCTTTTCCTCACCAGTGATCACACTTACCCCAAGACAGCACCAACTGAGGAGTTGGAGGGGGTTGAATTGAACAAAATGGGTTTGATTTTCAGAAATGGGATGAAGTGCCACCTGCCCTTTCCTAACACTGCAGTCTGGGGCAGAATCCATCTACAAATCATCTGGTTCTTTTTCAGTGCAGCAACCCTTCAAAGGGTGAGAGCACTGGTGATTGCATTTGCTCTGCTTGAATGGAAGACCAGCACAGCTTTCTGTATGCATTCAGCACTTTATAGCCTGATTTTAGTTACAAATATCAACAGGAAAGGGAAAGATTTCCATCAACCCACCTTCAAGGCTTTTCCTGTCAAGGGCAAGAGAATATTTATAGGATTTAATCATCACTGTTAACTGAGCAATAGCAGCAGCAAGAGCTGTATTTCACTCTCTGAAATACTTCTGGATAATAGCAAGATCTCAGCTGCTTTTGGAATTGTAAAGCCATCAGTATAAACAAATGAAAAAACAATTCCGACAAAACACAAGGTAACACTATAAATCAAAGTCAGGAAAACTGAGTAGAAAAAGGAGACAGAAAAACTGAGGTTCTAAAATCAAAATCTGGAGTGAAATTAACTTCAGTTAAGAAAAGTTTGAGAGGCTGCTTGTCTCTTACATGCTCAGAAGCAGCTTTGTGCTTCTGACTCCCAGTTATGAGATGTTGCTATAAGTTTTCTCAGTCTCATCTAAAATTTAAAAATCAAAGTTAATTTTTTCTTTAAGACAAAATTTATAAGCATACACAAATTCAACTCAAACAGGACAGTTTATGCTACAGATGTCATTGTCTCAGTCAGAACACCACAAAGCCAATGATGTTTACATCTTCCCAGCATTCATTATTAAACGTATGGTCAGACACAGAGAAGTCACCCTCCAAAAAGCAGGATTGCGCCACATGATCCAACTAATAACCCAGACCAAAACCTGGTCAGAGTCAGAATTTCATAGTTATTAGGGAATGATTTCTCACTATCACATACCAGGAGAGTTCAGAGTTGCTTCTTCATGGTTGTTGCAGTCAATAGAGTGACTAAACATTCAAGCACATGTTGGGGATTTTTTAAACAAACAGATGGCTTTCTAGGTTATCCAAAGTATATCAACTAAAACCCCTGCATTTTGCAGTAGCAACTAATTTCTTTTTGACCCACACTACATTCTGTGCAATAAACATTGTGGCAGCATAGAAGAACCCCATAAAAGAACCCCGGCCCTGTACAGCTTGATTCAATAAAAGTAGCTATTTCTTTATCTCATTAGTGACGTGAGAATAAACTAAGGTCTCAGATTAAGAAGGTAAAACAGGACCAACATAAGCAGGAACTCGACTCACAAAGCACTTCAGCACCTGCCAGCTCAGTGTTCCTCTTTAAGTCTCCACCTGTGAAGGTTTTTAATAACAGGTTTAGCATAGTTTGTCAGATATTACAGGGGTACATTTCAGCAAGGAATCAGACCAGATGATGTTTCCTAATGACTTTGCAACACAACCTGCCTGGAGAAAGTTTTGCACCCGGCTGTTACAACGCGTGGCCGCTGTGACCATACCTAGCGTGGCTCGCAGAGCTTTGCCTCTCGGCCCATCCCACCTCGCTTTAGAGTTCAGGGAACTCCTTGGCTAGATAGGATCCTCCCAGACACTAACCTGCTCCGTAGTCTGGCAGGTGCCAGGTTTTTCCAGGACTCTGCAGCGCAGGGTTTCGCCAGTCATTTCTCCCGGAACAGCAACGGAGGAGCCGGCGGGAGCAGCGCGGCCTGCCCCGGCTGGGAGAGGGCGGCCGGGAAGGAAGCCTTGCCTGCACCCCGGCCTCTCGGGAGAGAAGGGAGGCCGAGCGGGAGCTCCTCCGCCAGCGCCGGCCTGGGCTACCCGGGGGCACCGGCACCCAGAGACAGCGCCGAGCCCCGCCAGCAGCGGCAGCGCCGTTCAAATGGCCCGCCAGCCCGCCCCTCCCCTGACTGACGGGGCTCTCGTCCAACCGTGAGGCGGCTGAGGGGAAGCCCCGCCCTCTTAACGTCGGCAAGGGCGGGGGCGGTGCCGCCTGCGCACGCGGAAGGCCTCAGGAGCCCACGGGACCCCGCAGCCGTTGATTAACGTAAGGATCGTCCAATAGAAACTGGGACTCCCGCCCCTGCGGGTCGGCGATTGGACACCGTGGAAGGGCGGGGCGCTCGCCCGGCGCCGAGGCGGGGCGTTGCCATGGGGACGGGCGGGCGCCGCTGGGCGGGCCGCAGGTCCCACAGGTCCCGCAGGTCCCACAGGTCCCGCAGGCCCCGCAGGCCCCGCAGGCCCCGCGGCCGGCCCGCTGTGCTCTGGGCAGTGCTGCCCCGGCCCGCCTCCGCGGCTGGACCCTGGTTTATGTGTGTTATAAGCCCACGAACGAGTTGCTGCTGCCTCTGAGTCACGCACAGATCTGATTTGAGATAGGGCGAGTCTCCAAACCCAGGAGATGCTGGAGCTGGTTTGCTGTCCCCTGTAAGGGAGGCAGCCAGTTTGGGAAATGGATGGGTGCGTATAAAAGTTGCCTTTAGCACAGGTGAGGCATAAGCCAAGCTTTACATGGCTCACATTTGTTCGTGAGACCATAGAGAAACCAAACTGCTATAGGCAAAAGAAAAGAAGAAAAAACTGCACACACAAATGATAAATCATAGGAGCAAGGAATTGCCCAGCTGTTCCAAGGTTTGGTGGAAAAGCAGGAAGGGAATGGAGCTCCCTGAAACCCTAGAGATGTAAATAACAGCAGAGTTAGGGTTCCTCCCAGCGCTCTCCCTGCTGGCAGGGCATGGCTGGAGCTCACAGGCGCTGACCTGGGAAGCGGCGGAGGCAAAGCTCCAGGAAAACAACACTCGAAATTCACTTCTCCCCCTGCTTTGAGCTGGAGTGTGACCACAGAGTGAGAGAATGCTTGGAACTTTGGCTGCCGTTAGAAGAGGAATGAAGTAAACCAAATATTTTTGTAATAAAACTTTAATATCCTCCTTTTTGGGCTTTGTAATCAAAGCAGCTTTCTAAGCTATGCGCGCATGCACAGTAATCCTCCACTAATCCTGCTCGCCTCAGGCATATGAGATGCTACAGAAATAACAAGGCAGTGCATACTACAGAAGAAAGTTCTAATTTGTTTTTGTCTAGCTCAGCATAAGGCCAAGCCCCAGGTGCAATGGACCATCACATGAAAAATGTAACAGAGCTCAAATGTAAAATACTCCTGCAGCCATGTATATTGATCAAATACCAGATGGCATGAATGGGCAACTGTAGGATGATGTTGGGAATGGAAGTCAAGCTCCAGATTCTTTTTCCAAAACAAGATACTATTTAAATTTGTGAAATCCAGGCAAACAGCAAGAAAGCCAGAGTTTTGTGGGGGTCAGAGCCCAGTGAACGTCACTGCTTGGCACATTACAACCATATTTCCTCAGAATTTTCACTACAACTCTTTCCCTATCACTTATAACTTTGTAATAATTTTTGAACCAGAAATTTTCCTATTTAAAAAAATACATTTAAACCACTTTTCTCTTAGTATTCCTTCAGCTGAACTGCACACAGGTCAAAAATTTGAAATTAGGAGCAGCAGTAATACACACCAGTTTGTGCTTTTATGTAATCTGGCTTTGATTTGCCACTCATGTGTGTATGAAATTGGGACTTTTTACTGATCTTACAGTTGGGGACATCTGCTGCTGGTAGGTGTAGCTGATGCCTCCATTGGGGAAGATCCTTTTCTTTCTCTTTCAAGGACACATGAATTCCTCTAGTCTGCAGGAATGCACACGGGTGTGCCCTGTTCCACTGTGCTGGTGTCAAACCCTGGTGTCCTAGCAGGGTTGTGAGAGATCTTCTAGATGCCAACTCTAAGTTTATTTTATTGTGACTAATAGGCTAAAAGACCCATCCTAGTTTGGAATGAAGCCAGGGCCTGAAACTGAAATTGCTTCCTAGTAAGTGATTTGCTCCAGTTAGTGAATTGAGGGAAGCATTCCCATCCCATCCTCCTTAGTCCCACTGTCTTGGTAGTGTTAATAAAATATACCCCAACCAAGGAGAGGTGGCAGGATGCCAAAACAATACATAAAAACTATCTTTCCTGGAGATAGTCATCCAACAAGTTGTCAGCAGGGACTGCTCCTCCACCAGCCTGCCAGGGACTCCTCTGGAAGAGCCCTGCAGTGGCACAGGGAGCTGCCAACAGTGAGCCAGCAACACAAACACGTGGGCCCGCAGGCAGCAGTGACACCGGTGCTGGCCCTTGGCCAGGAGATGCATGACTCACTGCCACCGTGTCCCCTCAGCAGGCACAGCAATCCTGACCAGCTGCTCTGACCTCAAGCAGGGCAGAGGTAGTGCTGACAGGCCAGGAAAGGCACACCAGCCCTGCCCATCAGCACTCTGCCTGCCCAGGTGGGAGGCACAACCCCAGGGCAGCACCCCAGGCATGTGCTGGGAACCCTGCTTAAACCTGATCTCTCCAACAGCAGCTCCAGCAGCAAAGCTCCCCCTGCTCTGAGCTGACAGAGCCTCTCCCACTGCAGCATGGCTGAGCCAGCAGCCAGGTGGAGTAGGCACAGTGGCACCTGAGGCTGGCACACCGAGCTCCCATCAATACTCAACAGGTTAGGCACTTGAGCTGGGCTGCTCCCTTGTGGGCACTGCACGGGCCTTCACTGCTCCAGATGTGCTGGAGCTGAGCAGCCCCTCCAGAGGTTACAGGGGGAGCCTCACAGCTGCAACAGCTTCGAATCACACCATTGTTACGGTTGGAAAAGACCTGTAAGAGCACAGTCCAACCTTCTGCCAAGCACCACCACTACGTTCACCACTAAATCATGTCACCAGGTGCCACATCCTGAAAACCCCCAGGGAAGGTGATTTTACAGCTTCCCTGGATAGCACCTGTGCCAGCCCCTTCCCTGAAAATTTTTCCATAATATCCAACCAAACCCTCCCTGGCTAAACTTGAGGCCATTTTCTCTCGTCCTATCACTTGTTACCTTGGGAGAAGAGACTGATTCCACCTCGCTCCAGCCGTCTATCAGGTAGCTGTAGAGAGTGAGAAGGTCCCCCCTCCAGTGCTCCTGCATTTGGGGTGAGATTAAAATTGTAATGTCAACTATTAAAATATTAATGTGATCCTTTCAATTTCCTTCTGCTTCGTGGGGAGCAATGGCATGTGGAAGAAGGTTTGCTGTGATTCCTCTGAGATGTGAGAGAGTAACTAATTACTGGAGAAGATGAGATACAGTCCTGTGATTCCCTGGAATATCTGCTAAGTCTCAGGACAATTTGTATATAATGGAGTCACTCTTCTACAAAGAAAAGATAAACAGAGCAAAAGAAAGACAGCGCCGGAGCAAACAGCAACTCTGGATAGTGACTGGTCTCAGAGTTAATCCAGAACCTGGTAAATGAGGCTGCAGACAATTAATTAGATGAATAATGCCTGTAAATAATATTTTACAATAGAGTTAGTTCATTGGGAGGGTTCCTGGTGAACTCATAGGAAGTGTGGGGAGAAGGTAAAGAAGACACTAGATTGCCTTCAGCTGTTTAAATGATTCCTGCAGATCCTATTACAGAAGAGAAAGGGAAATGGCTGCAGAACAAATCATACGAGTTCCTATTTCTAGTGGTCCAACAGCCCCTACAAAAGAGAGAGAGAAAACGCCTGTGTGCTCTGGAAGCAATAAAATCGCCATTTGTCCCCATTCATCACTGCGTTACCCCGGGTGTGTGCAGACACTGCCGAGCCCGCGGGGGCGGGGGGGTTAGCACAGCTGGCGGCTCCGCAGAGCCTGCCTGGGGCTCCCTGCGGCTGCTTTGGGGTCAGCGCTGCCCCAGCCTGGCGGGATGGACGGGACGGGGCCTGGCAGGCACCCCCTGGGCACCGGGCACCGACAGCAGCCTGCTCCGGCAGGGCGTCCCTGAGCCTCAGCCCGGCCACCACAGACACCCTGCCTGCGCAAAAAACTTGTCAAGGGCCAAAGTACAGCATCCCTCATCATCTCCCTGAGGGAGCAGCCGTGGCAGGACAGGTGCACTCAAGCATCGGAGCTGCCCTGTGTGAGCTGACACAGTAACAGAGAGGAGGAATTGTGGAATATGTTGAGTTGGACCCACTAGGATCATCGAGTCCAACACCTGGCCCTGCACAGGACACCCCAAGAATCACACCATGTGTCTGAGACCATTGTCCAAGCACTCTTTGAGCTGGCAGCCTTGGTACTGTGACCACTGCCCTAGGGAGCCTGTTCCAGCACCCCAACAC
>VZSR01000393.1:290058-301234 GCA_013398615.1 Brachypodius melanocephalos
TCTTTTCTGCAGCTGCTTTCCAGCCTCTCATTCCCCAGTCTATAAACACAACAAGGATTGCCCAGTCCCAGGTGCAGAAGCTGGCATTTGTCTTTGTTAAACTCTCCACACCTGGTGATTGCCCATCTCTCCAATTTGTTGAGGTCTCTCTGCAGGGCCACTCAGACCTCAAGGGAGTCAACAGCTCCTCCCAATTTAGTGTCATCAGCAAACTTATTTGGTGTACCTTCGAGTTCTGCATCCAGGCCGTTAATGCAGATGCTGAAGAGCACAGGGTGGAGGATGGAACCCTGCAGAACCCCACAGATGCTGCCAGGGCCTCCCTGTTAATTGGTTTATGGGGGTAATTTACAGTGCCTGGGAATTTTGTTTTCTCAAGGTCATGTCCTGTGTCTTGGGATACTGATGCTGCTACCTCATTCCTGCTGTGATCTCCCCAGTCCTTAGCAGCTGAACTGTATGTCCAGTGCAATTGACAAAGTGATCCACCTTCACCTGCAGTGCTCACACACCCACACCATTGCCTTTGGAAAATAATTACTGCACAGAGACCGATCCTGTTAGATTAAGACAAATTAAGAATCTAATATATAGGTTTGCTGTCAGGCTCCCAGGGTCAGGGGTCGATACAGTATATTGCGGGGAGGCTATAGGTTACCCCTGCCCCAATATTTTATCATAATAAACCAAATGGGGACAAAACACCCAGCAGCAGCCCATAAATCTATTAGCAGTGAACTGTCAATGTCCCACATACCCGGGTAATTTGTTAATTCAGAGCTAAGACTCTTTTTTCACTAGACCTTGTAAACTCCTTTTTGAAACATCAATAAACCATCTGCTTTGACTTGTTAATCAAACGACTTTATTCAGTCCAAAGCAATTTTTTCCTAATAAAAACAGAGTATTTATCTCCATGGCTATAAAAGAGGATTGTTTTCAACTGTTCACTTATAGTTAAGAAGCACATTTAGTTTGGATTGATTTCCAATGCTTCGGTCATATCTTGTCACTTCCCATTTCTTACACACAGCATCTCAGTTTAGCTCCCTAGCAGGGAAAACACAACCTGCCCCAGTCAGTGCTGGGAGTGGCACCAGGGGAGCGGTAACCAGCAGCAAAAAGGTCATGGAAATCAAACTTTAAAGAGCTGAACATATCCTTGTCAGCTCTTGGGCCGCTCCCACCTTTTCTCAGTCTTTTCCTGCAGCTGCATCTGTCTGGTTCCCACCTCCTCCTGAGCCAGGACTGCACCTGGGACATCTTCCCCAGGTGCCCCCTTCCCTTGCTGTGGGTCTTGTCAAGGCTCTCGAGCAAAATCTTGGCACATTCCCCTCCAACTTCTTCACTGGTAGCATCTGGTGGTGAGGGGTACTGTGGTGGGTGAGCACAGGGCTGTGGTGGGTGGGCAGGGGGCTGTGGTGGTCAGACACGGGGGTGCGGTGGTCTCCCAATGCCCACTGCCCCCCCCGGAGCACAGGCTACCTGGCATGGCCATCGCCGTGGGCATGGTGGCATTTGCCACGTTCCTTCCTGCTCCCCAGAGCACAGGGAAGGTGTGGGGGAGATCCCTTAGGACGCAATTTCTGCAGGATGCAATTCCCCGGTGCAGCGCAGAGGGGCAGATGCTGGGCAGAGGACCTGGGGGATGCGTTCGGGAAGGAGAGCGCCTGTTCAGCCTGGCTGGTTGTTTTTCTCCAGCCGTTTGTCATCCCTGCGGCAGGAGAGGATGAGCTCAAGCCCTCCCCAGCACGGCGAGAGCCGCTCACGCGGCTGGGTGAGGGCCAGCGCCAGCCGACCCCAAGCCCGTCCCCTGCGGGGGGACAGTGTTGGCCCTGAGCCCTCCCGGACACCGGGCACGGCCGGCCCCGCTCCGCGGTGCTCACAGGACTCAGGGAACCATCTGCTGTGTCCCCTCGCGTCCACCCCGGCCGCAGAGCGTGTCCCCTGGCCGTGACACGCAGGTTGGGCTGGGGTGTGACAGGCGGGAGCGGTGGCACTGCAGCTGTGGGCAGGGTGCCGGGACACCCCATGGCTCAGGCAGAGCGGGCAGGGCTGCTCCCGGCCACCGAGGCACCCCCGGCTGGGCACGGTGTAAGGAACACTGTAAGGCACAGTGCAGAACCCTGTCTGTGGGGCACGGCCCCGCTCTCCCCTGCAGCAGCTTCGAGGAGCCGGGGACAAACCCTCTGCCGACCCAGGCTGATCCTGACCGGATTCTGCCCTTGCCAAACACCTGCTTTAGACTGAGGAATTGCAGACCTTCTGCCTGAAGCATCCCTAGCAAACACCTTTCCCTATACACAAAGAGTCCTGTGAGCGGAGGGCAGAGCCACAGCTGGCCGTGGGTGCAGACCCCTGGCACCCAGCACCCCCCCGGGGGTCGGTGGGGCCTGCTCTGCACTGCAGGGACATGGTGGGGCCATGGGGCCATCGAGGCCGCCCACACTGGCCTTTCCCAGGCGTTCTCACACGCTGCTGCTGCCCCAGCTCCCGAGTGCCACTCGCCACGTGGCCCTGCAGCCTGGGCTGCAAAAGTTGCCGATAAAAGGTGTCACCAAATGCCTGAGGGGCACTGCTGCCACACCGGGGTCACCAGGGTGTGATGGCAGCGGCAGGAGCCAGCGGGTCAGGCCGTACCCCAGCCCCTGACTGCGTGTGCTCAGCTCACCGCATCCGTCCTGTGCCTCCACCAAGGCTCCACGCCCGCAGCCTGCTCTCACTGGGATGTGGAATCAGCAGCCCCCAGCCTCGTCCGAGCCCCCATGGGGGGGAAGGGGCAGAGAAACAAAGTCATTTATATAATGTATCTCCCCGCTGAGCTCCTAATGGCTGGCGCTTTTGTTCTGCAGTGGCTGCCTGGCTGTGATGGGCAGGAAGCCGCAGTCTCCCTTTGTTCCACGGCCTTATTCAGCAATTTAGATCCATCATAAAAATCAAATATGCATGTTGCAATCGCCTTGCGTAAAACAGCTTCAATTTTCGCCTTTCTTTAATTGAACTCCATGGGAGAAAGAGGCAGGGCTGGGGAGCAAGGGGCAGCAGGAGAAGCGCTTTGTGTTTTTGTTCAGCGGGCTGTGAAAATGGGTAGTAATGAAAATACAGAATTTTTATCTTTGCCTCATTATTTAAAAAAAAAAAAAAAAAAAAAAAAAGGACAGAAATCCTTGATAAGGCCTCCCTGGTAGAGGACAGTCTGTGGGGGAGCAGCCTTCATTTCCCCACATTGTGAGGATGACAGGCTCAGCAGGGCTGGGGGATAAGGGGTGGCCCTCAGCATCGTGGCAAGGACTGGATACAGCTGGCAGCTCCATAACACACGAGGCTGAGCTGACACACCATGGCTCTGCTCCCTTTATCCTTCCAGAATGCCAAGGTGCTCTTCTGTTGCTGACAGCAAACACGTACCCTTAAAGATTTTGCCAGCATCTCCCTGCAGAGCTCCCATGGGGGCTGCTGGGCACAAATCCTGGTGCTGGGTGAGGGCTGAGTGCTGAGCCCATCCTGGAGGGGCCGATGCATCACTGCAGAGAAGTGCTGGAGTTGTTTTCCCTCCAGTCGCTCCACACGCTCCCCTCAGGCCCATGGCGTGGAGGGTGACTGCCAGGGACAGAGCCAGAACCTGGGCTTTGGAGCGTGCTGGCAGAAGAGCGTGGGCACAGGTTTCCATCTTGCCTCCACCTCTGTGGGATGGGGAGTTCCTGGGAGCAGCTTCCTGTGAGCAGAGCATGGAGAGCTGCTTCGCCTTGTGCTGTCCCTGCGGGAGGGCCCTGAAGTGATAGGGGAACTCGCTGGTGTGTGCCAGGGACCTTTCTGTGCCACAGTGAACCTGCCCTGGCATAGAGGATCTTGGCAGGTTTCCTCCCAGAAGTTGTCTGCCTGCCCGGAGTCAAGTCCCAGCCTCACAAAGCCTGGCAAGAATGGAGCAAAGCAATCCATGGTCTCAGTCCTGTGTTTGTTCCTTGGGCACTCCCTGACCATGGGCACACAAGGGAGCCCCTTCCAGCTCACTGGGGTGTGGCAGGGCTGAGGGACACGTGGTGGGGCTGGTCATGTCCCCTGTCCCTCTCCCACACTGTGGATGCTGATCATGGGTGCTGCTGGAGCAGGAGGGACACATCACACAATGAACACTGAATTGCTGCTCAGAAAAGAGCTGGCACTGCTCTGCCAAGACGCTGAACATTTCCCACACACATCAACCTGCCTGTGGGGGGGAAAGGGGCTTTGCCTTCTCTCTGCTCCCGTGACAATTCTGATTTGGGACTGACTTTCCTTGCCCTCCCAAGTGTGCCCAGCTCTGTGCCTTGGCTGTGGTAGGGTGGAAGCACTGGGACAGGAGGGTGTGGGCACTGTGCACACGCATGTGTGCGTACGTGTGCGTTTGTTTGCATCCGCATGCCTCTGTGTGTGCAGGTGTGTACCCAGCCCAGCCAGCAGCGGTTTGGCTGAGAACTCCCTCCCCCATGCTGAGAAAATACCCTTTTTTGCTGTGACAATTCAATATAATTGAAAGTTTGCTTAGGAAAGAGAGTCTTTTTAACAGAACATGCTCACAGCTGAATCGATATGAATTATACGGCACAGAAGATGCCTAGGGTATTAAAACATTAATTAAGTAACATCATGCTCCCATCTAACCAAGAGCACAATACCATTTATAGGTACCGCTGTCTGTTCTCTGGGGCACTGTGAAGTCTCTCCTCTATCACCGCAGAGGCTGTGGGAGACCTGGAGAGCCTTTGGCTGTGGTTTGTTCCCAGCTCAGGCAGGTGCCGTCCCTTGGAACGGGACAGTGGCACTGCCGGGTGCCCCCTGCCCTGTGTGGAAGAGGCCCCGTGACTGCGTGGCTGTCTCTCATTTCTGTGGTGCTGCTGCCCCGCTGCCACCTGTGCCCTGCTGGTGGGCTGGGGGTGACAGCTGGGTCCTGCTGGGGACAACCAGAGCCAGCCCCACATGGCCCTGCCAAGGGCTCGTGACCTTGACTCGTGGAAGGTGCCAGCAGCTCAGTTCTGACCTGCCTGGAGAGCCGAGCAGTGGCTGTGCCCATGCAGCAGCGGCTGGGCTAGCTCACATCACCCGGGGACTAACACACCGATTCCGCAAAACACCAAAATAGAAAGTCATTGGAGTGAAATCAGTGTCTTCACCACATCCCCTCTGGCAGAGCGTTAATTAAAATGACTCTCTAGTGCTTTAGATCATCAGGTGTACCTTGTTAACGAGCTTGGAACAGAGAACCAGCTCCACACTGGAGTTTAAGTGCTCATGGAGTTAACCCTTCACCACTGCTGGCACAGCCCAGCCCGGTGGCAGCTCCCCACACGTCCATCTGCGTTAGGGATGTCCCAGCAGCATTCCAGTGTCACTCAGCCAAGGTAGGAGTGAGCTGGGACCCTGCCTGGCCAGCGGGGCCTGGCTGCAGGGCTGGTGTCACTGTGCTGGGCACGAATTCCCGGGGGTCTGCCGGGTCCCTCCTGCTGGAAATGCAGCTCCAAATCCATCGCACAGGCAGGTCCTGCTATGGTTGTATAAATATGCATTTTTTTGGCCTGTAAGAGTGCACTAGTGAGAGCTGAATCTCTTTGAGGTGATGGCAATGAAAGGTCATTAAAAATCACTCCCAGCCTTATCTTACCAGAATCACAGCATGGAAAAACCTTTTTATTCCTGTCAGAGGTTTGCACAATTCCCATGGATGGGCTGCTCTGTGCAGGATGCTGCGCAGAGGTTTTTAGCTTGCAGCTTGTGCAGCTACTCGAGGCCATTTACACCTTCCTGAACATAACGAGGCACTTCCTCGAGCGTGGCTGTTTCACAGTGGAATTCAACCCAAGAATAAATAGCAACATTATATAATAAACTTACAAAACAGCTGGTCTAGGAACAGGAGCGATGTTAATGCAGCGCAGTGCAAACACCAGCAGCAGGAGGGTCACATTGGCGACCCTGTCACTGCCACAGTCCTGCCGCCCGTTAAAAAGGCAGGATGGAGTTTTCCTATTAATAAAGCCCCAGCCAGCTGAGAGACAATCCAGATCCCTGTCTGTTTAGGCTCATGCCAGAACAGTACCCAAGCCAGGGACAGAACCGGGCAGCCTGGCCAGAAGCAAATTTTAAGAGTCCTGAGCTGCAGTGTGTCCAGAGGCACTTGTCCTCGCCACCCTGGGTGCCCATGGGGCAGAGGGTCGCCTTTCAAGGCTGCCTCTGGGGCAGGGGCTGGGGCAGATAGGCCACAGCATCCAGAACTGTGGGGAGCTTGGTGATTTTGACACACCTTAGTTTGTAATTCAGGGCCTGTGGAGCCCAGGTCAGTCAGTATGAATGCTAACCAAAGAATGCTCCACACCCCTGGGAGCTGCCGCATGTCCTCCCTTTGCCCTCTGCCCTACTGGAGACCACAGAGCTCAGTCCTTCTCCCATGGAGGGGGAGGAAGCCCCTTGCTGTCCTGGCAATTGCACCAAGGACACCCATACTGGCAGATGTTTGCCCCACCTGCAGTGATGGGTGTAAATTATTTATCATTGTAGTTATAAATTAGAGATGAGCCATGGCCCCTGTGACTCCTTCTGGATGTGGTCCCTGGTAGTGAATTTCAAGCCTTTTCTGCTCCACAGGGCAATTTTTGGCAAAAGAATTGTGTACTGAACACTCAGCAGTTCCTCTGGGTTCCCTCCCTGCTGCAGAGGGAGCACGATGAGTTGTCACTTACCTACTTACCTGCATCTTCTTTCAATTTATCAGCAGAAACAGATGTGATTTCCTTAGTTCACAAGTTTCAGGATGGACCATCACGGCATTGCACTTTCCCTTGAACCATTCACTACAGAACCACGCCCAGAATCCTTCTGCAGTCATTTCAGAAAATTAAATGGACTTACAATGTCCTCTTCACACAGGAAGCATCCCAAAGCTGCAGTACGGCTCTGCCTGGCTCACTCCCTCCACTGAAGGGGAACCCACAGCATTGCCCAGGTGGGACGGGATGTGCTGGCCCGGGCACGCCAGCAGTGCACGGGGACACGTGTGTGCGGGCACATGGCTCTGTGGCAGCGCCCACCTGCGTCACTGCTTGTGCCCTGCTGAGCCACGCCACGCCACACCATGCCCTGTGGCACACACCCACCCAACACGGACCCAGCACCGCACACGCGGGACATCGAGACTAGAGCTTTTGCTCATTTTTTTTTTTAATGTATCACAATGAGCAGGAAACATACGTGATGAAATAGTTCCAAAGGAGTATATTCAATTACCATCTACAGTCAACTCAACTATGACAACAAAGTCTTTTGTGACAAGTTTTTTAAAGTTTTGAAAGTTCCATGTGGTTTGTTTCTGTCAGTCTCATGTGTTTTGGTACAGTTCGAGATCAGCATTGTTACAGTAACAAAAAAGCTAACAAGACTACAGTATAGAAAAACACCAAGAACATCATTTTTGGTTTCACTTGCTCTAGTTTTTGTACATTGCAAAGGCTGTTCATAACCCTCTTCACCTCATTTATGCTTTCTGTTTTACCCAAACTTGCCCCTCCCCCCCAAAATAAAAACAAAAAAATAGTCAAAGTTTTGTTTCACAGTGGGCAGTATCAGCGCCAACCAACCGACCAACCAACAACCAAGCGACGGACCGACCGACCAACCAACCGACCAACCAACCCAACTTCTGCTTCTATTTAAAAGCTTTTATTTTTTTTTTTTTAAAGCAAAATATATTTTGGTGAGCGTGCTTGGCTGTGTCCACCCACCTCGTCTCCCACCAGCCCCAGGTGGCCCCGCACACCCCTGACGCTTCTCTTTATTCTCAATTGTAGGAAACTTTGGCCATCTTCACCACTTTAAAAAGCTTTTTATTAAAAATAAAACAGAAACCCGCTTAATGCTAAGTTTGAAGTGTTTTCCTCATGCCCAGGCTGGCCCTGCTCTGCCGCTGGCGGGGAAGGCCCCGCGTGGGCTGGGGGTGGCTCCCGGGGCTGGCGCTGCGGGCCCCGCGCCGGCCCCTGGCAGCCGGGCTGCAACGGGAGGAGGAGGCAACCTCGCACTGAAATAGTCTCTAGAAACATTTAGAAAAAATACAAGGAAATGAATTTATAAAACCTTTTAGTGGGTAGGAAGGAGGAGGGGGAAGGAGGAGAGAAATTGCACTATGACCAAGCAATATAATTAAAAAAAGGAAACAAAACAAGACATAAGAAAAGGATTTCCAAAAGAGACCTTGCGGAATTGGACAGATAAAGCTTGTGTTAAACTGGGAACTGGCATCACAGAGAGAATCCAAAACAAAACAAAACAAAACAAAAAAATTTCTATATGATACAGACAGTAACATACAACAGTTAAATGGCAAAAAATATATATATATATATTTCATAGAATTACAAACAAGATAAAATAATGGAAAAAAAACCTGTACAACTTTAGAATTTAAAAAATGTTCATCTCAAACACAGGGAGAAATACAAGAACTTCTGTTAAAGAAAACAGTTTGTTAAAACAGCAAACGCTTCATGGGTACGTGGTTCTGTTTTTGACACCTTATGCTACAGCTGGGTCCCGGGAGGAACATCCGGTGGTTCGCGCTTTAGTATCAACTACTTAAAAAACAATTAAAAAAGGAATTTGCACTGTGCATTAGCCTAGTCAGAAATATGTACAACAGTTCAGGATCTAGTCTTTCATCAAACTAAAACCAAAACTCCATAAAAATATAAGTGTCCCGCTAGAAACCGAACCCGCACTCGGCTCTCAGGTGCTCCAGTCTCTCCCGGAGGTGGCGAGTGGCTTCGGCCCGGGGAGGAGCAGACGGAGGCGGCGGGAGGAACCTGCGTTCACAGTCTTCGACGTTCCCTTTTGAAGCAGGAGGAGGATGATGATGGTGGGCAGAAGGCTCTCGTGCTTTTGGGCAGAGGAAACATGGTGGAAAGAGGTTGTTTCTGTTGGCATTTGGTTATGGAAGGGAACAGCAAAGTATCTACGTCTCCAAAATCTACATTTTAGCAGCATAAAGTTTTCCTTTCAAAGTCTGGGCCAGTTGAGGTGCATGAGGGCTGGGGGGGCCGGGGGGCTCTGGGCCTCCCTGAGCCTGGCACCCGGTGCTGCCACGGAGAGATCTTGGAAAGAGAAACCTGCCTGGGGTGCACTGGGTGCTCGCTAAGAGTTGTCTCTCTGCTTGCAGAAGAAGCACAGATAACAACCTGGTATGTTTTTTTATTCTTTATTTAAACTTAGACTTGTTTGTTTAAATCAGAAACAAATTGTCAAGTAAAAAGAATCCTTTTTGCTCATTCTGCACCAGTGGTGAAGGGTATGTCTTTGGATTTTATTTAAAGCATGAATTTTCTTTAGAGAAAAAAATGTAACAAAACCTTTTTTTTTTTTCCAAAAGAAGGAACAGAGTGCAGCCTAATTACACAAACAGAACCGATGCTCAGAGGTCAGGAACAGAGTCTTCGAAGCATTTACAAAATGAGTAAAGGAAGAGGGGAAGAAAAAGAGAAGAAAAAAGGAGAAATGGAAAATAAGAATAAAATAAGTGCACAAGAGTAACAGACATAGGTAAATCGCATGTATATGCCTTAAAAAGTTTCAAACCCCCAACAAAAAATATTCTGCAAGGGATCCTACTGACCCCCAAAACCCTTTGAACTTCTTCCTTTAGTTTTTATAAAATAATTATGCAACCACCCTCTAAGAAATGAAGGTAGCGACCATAAGTGGAAGATTACAGGATGGGGACGGGGATAAAGGTACAAAGGGGAGAAAAGCTCAGGCGAGTCGATGGATCGCAATCTATCTGTCTAGGAATGAACAAGACAACATCAAATGAGAAGCCGTCAGCTGGACCATACAAAAGCTAAATGTACACAAAAGGGTTTTTTCTTTTAAATCTACCATACTGCTTCAGTTCATTTCCAATGCAACAATCTACTCAACACCAAAAATGGTCATATCTATCATAAATACAGAAAGTCAGTTGTTTTAAAACTTATTTTTTTAAGCTCCAAGTCCTCAACACTCTTTGTGTGTTTTTTTTTTTTCTGAAAAGTGGGAGTGCTTAACTTTTCCCCTTGGAATTGGCTTCAGCAGAAAAGCTACCCTTAAAATCCCCGAAAAGCTAAAGCAGTTCACATTGTTTTTCTCTTGAATACTTTCTGCCCATTTTAAATTAACAAAAAAAAAAACAAAAAAACCCCAAAAAACAAAAAAAAAACCAACAACAACAAAAAATCCTTTTCGGGAACAAAACCAAACCAAAACCGCCAAAACAAACGAAAGAAATTATATATATATGTATATATATATATATATATATATATATAAAACAATGATTCTGAAAACAGAACAAAGTGTGAGCGATTGACCTGAGAATAAAAAGACATTACATTTCTTTTTTCTTTTAGCAAGCCATTGGTATCTGAATGCTAAGATAGCAAGAAATTTAAAACTGTCTCCAGGTGGGCTGCTTTCCCATACAGCGCTGCCGGGCTCTGCTGTGCTATCAACGGGGGATCAGACGGGGCAATGTACAGGGGTGCGAGCTCCGCAGGCGCGAGGAGGCAGCACGGCCTTCGTCTCCCAGACCAACAGTACCTTCCAGAGGACAAATGTAACAGATTTTTTTTTTCTTTTTTTAAAGTTTTATTTTATTAAAAGGAAAGGAAAAAAGAAATGTAAAACCCACCGGCATCATTATATGGGAAAACAACCCACGCTTTTTCGGTTTTTCTTTTTTCTTTTTTTTTTTTTTTTTGGTTAGAAGCTTTGGAATTGCAGTTAGTCTATTTTTGAAATTGGTTTGTTATTAACTTTTTTTTTTTATTTAAATTCATTTTCATTGTTCATCTTCAAAGCTTACAATCTGAAGGTGTCCATTCCTATGCTAGCTAGACCACTGTCCTTAGGGCAGCCGGGGTCCTGGGGCCCCTCCGCCGGGCTCGCCGGTCCATCTGACTTTTGGCTAAGATCCGTGTCAGACTCCTCCGAATAGTCGTCTGTTGGCATCGAGGGCTGAACCCCTGAGGTGCTGCATGAACTTGAGGTAACCGTTGAAGATGAGGAGAGAGGAGGGAAAGGCGGCGGCGGCGGCTGCCCTGGCGGGGCGCGCGGGGCTGCCGGGGGCCAGGGCTTTCTGGAGGCGTGGGGGGAAGCCGGGGGGGGCCGGGGGGGCGGGGGG
>VZSR01000393.1:301334-328262 GCA_013398615.1 Brachypodius melanocephalos
TGCTGCTGCTGCTGCTGCTGTTGCTGCTGCTGTTGCTGCTGTCGCTGCTGCTGCTGCAATGCCTCCTGCAGACTCTGCTGGTATTGCTGGTACTGCTGCAGCAGTGAGCCAGGAGACAGCCCCAGCAGCGCCTGTGACAGTGCAGGGCTGTAGGGGAACAGCCCCTCCATCCCATACATGGGCTGCAGGTACCCGCTCTGCAGGGCGCCAGGGATCTGTGGGGCGTAGTAGGGGGAAAAGCCAGGGACGAAGTAAGGAAGGAACTGGCTCGTCAGCAAGGTGGTGGGGTCCGAATTCAGGGCGGCCTGCAGCGCTTGGAGCTGGGCAGGCTCCACCGCGTACTCCATGGTGGGCAGCGGGGCCGCCAGGGTGCCTGCTGGTGCCTCCCCCTTTTCCTTCTTGGGCCCGGGCAGGGTGTCCCCCTTCCCCTTGGGTGCCTTCTCCTTCTCTTTCGCCTTCTCGTTCTCCTTCTCCTTGCGCTGTGCGGGGGCTGGCTGCTGCGGCTGCAGGGTGGTGGCTGGCGGCTGCTGCGGGGCCACAGCCGCCGTGGCCTGTGCTGGGGTGGGTGAGCTCAGTGCGGCCGGGGGCTGTTTATTTGGTAATCCAGAGGTGGGGAGGCCGGGTGAAGGGACGCTTGTGCTGGGCAGGCCCATCAGGTTGGGTTTGGGAGAAGTTAAAGCTGCAAGAGGGAGAGAGAGAGGTGAAGAGTCACTTTGTGCTGGGCGGAGGGTGACCCCAGTCCACCTCACAATCTGGAGCCTCCATCTCCTCCGTATGAGGGCAGCGACTGGCCTGAGCTGAGCACTGCCTCAGGACAGGTCAGAGCGCCCATCCCTGCTGCTGCTCCCTCTGGAGAACGGCTCCTGTCCCACTCGACAGGCCCTGCATGGCTGGGACATGCCCCTCAGCCCCCACTGCCTGCAGCTGCCTCGGCCACGCTGCCCGGTGGCACTGACCGCCTGACGGGTGATGGGGACACCCACCAATACCCAGAGGATGCCCAACACAGCTGATGTTTTCCTGATCCCTCTGAAATTCTCAATGATTAACACTCATGTCAGTATCTGCTCTAAGGGGTCCTTGGGCCAAAGGACTCCAGTAGCAGGATGGTGCTTGGCCAAATGGTGAGAATGCTCAGCACTGCTCATCTTGTAAAAACCTTCACAGATTGGAAAGCCCCAATCATGGTAGCTGGAGACTGAACAGGCTAAACCTAATTTATTTTGTCCTTCTTAGGCTGATGTTTGTGAATCCACAAACCTTTTAGGCAACCCCTTCCTTCCCTCTAATGTCAGCTTCTGAGCAATCCCAGAGTTTACGTGGTGGTCAGACATCTCCCCTGGGCATAAGCATCGTGTTTTGGGTGGCATTAAAAGTGTAGTGATGTTTCCTCATTAAGGAGACAGATTAATGGTGTAATGTGAAGCTTGTCCTTCTTCCCGACAGCAGGAATAGCCACTAGCAGCACTGTCCCTGGTGCCAATTTCTGCTCTCACAGTGGCTAGGGGTGAGAGGAGTGTGGCTCCTGGAGTCACCTCCATTAGTCATGGCTGCTCCAGCAAATATGGCAAAATATGCTCCTGAAGAGGAACGTTTTGCTTGGTAACTCCTGTGATGCCATTTTGGAAGAAAACCCCCCTGAAAATAAAGCTCCAATGTCCTGCTGGCACAGTCCCATACATCCCCCAGCTCCTGAGCAGGAATCTGCTGTAAAACCCACAAGCAAAACCTGACCAGTCTGTAACAAACCTGAGACCCACCACTGTGGCAGGGGCTGCTCAGAGACCAGCCTGGGCAGGAACAGTGGCAGAGCCTGGCTCCAGCTGTGGATGCTTGGTGACTTTTGTTTTAGGTTGTACTGCCAAGGAGCTGCAGGAGGGCTGCAAGGAGGGTGGCTGCAGCTGGGAGCCTTCAAACTCAAACCCTTCTGAAACCTGTGTGTGCTCCTGATGGGGTGCTGGGACAAGAATGATTTGTGACGACAGGACAGGTATGACCTGTGCATAGGCAGTGGCCCTGGAGATGTCGGATAAGGGCATGTTATAGGTGGACACCACTGAAATGGATGTTTCCCAGCTGAACATCCCTGAGAGGTTCAAGTGAAGGAGCAAGAGGTAATTCACAGTGTTCCTGGATGCCTGGCCTTATCTGCTCTGACAGGCCCGGAGCTGCCATGGCCTGACCTTTGGAGCTTTATCTAAAGGCCACAAACAGACTGTTTGACTTTCTAAACAGTTCAGTTCTGTCTAGGCAGTCACTGACAGCATTTAAGATTCATCAGATGCAGTCCCATCTCCCCAGGACACGTCCTGGGCTTTGGAGAAAAATAAAAGCAACAATACGGACTGAAATGCAAAGAAGTAATTTTAGTTTTTGTGATAAACTTGGGGCACTAAGCAAACCTGTGATAGGGTGATGATATGATTTGCCAAAGAGATGTTTCTGGCCGAGTGCTCTGAAACAAGATCTCTGGTGAGAAGGGTGACATGGAAAAGCCCTCGCATGTGCAGGGGCCCTTCTGACACATAAGGAAACAAGGCTTTTGGATCACATTTTTTAGGTCACTGCTGGTCATTGAGCTGCATCTTCCACTGCCAGTGTTTGCTACATGGCTTAGACTTTCCACCTATCCAGAAGGTACAAAAGAAAGGAGCATTCTCAAAAGATGAAGTTCAGTATCTGAGATTAGGCCACCCAAAGGATTATGACAAATTTCATTTTTATGTAGCATTGTTAAGAAGAATCTCATGAAAATACAAACTAGATTTGTCCCACAGCTACACCCTTTTTTTGCTGAGAAGGTGCTTTCAGGTCATACCCAGCCATTACTCAAAACTGATCCTCAGCTACATTGGGATTTGTCCCAGAGGTCACCTCAGGGACACAAGAAGATGCTCTGGGCATCTGTCACCAGTGCTACCACACACATCATGCCTTTCCCTAAAAACAGTCTGGATTTTTGAATGCTTGGGATGGCACCACATAAAATGAATGTCAAAAGCGAAGGAATAATGAACAGTGTATTCACTACATCAGTCCTTCTGTTCCACTAGATAAATCCTCTATATTCCACTTCTTGAAGGAGTTTCAGGCTTTCTACACAAGGATACGTGGCATGTCTAGATGTTGCTCTAGTTCAGACTTTGCTATAAAACTTCCTGAGTTCAGGAATTAGATAAAATACCTACTGCTTTTTCGCTGTGAAGTCAACATGCTGAAGTAATGGGCCAGGAATCCTGTTACCAGTCATTCCCAAGGGAACAACTGCTTGTGCTAGGTATGCACCAAGTGAAGGTGTGCCTGAGCAGGATAACACCCGTACTCACCTGTGTTGGATGGAGTGAAGCCAGGTAAGGATGGGCTGTTGAGGCCTGGGAGCAAGACTGGAGGGATGCCCTGTAGTGCTGGGTACGCAGCAGGAAGGTTCAGAGTTTGCAGGGACGTGTTGTCAAACATGCCCTGCTGTTGAGCTGCCAGACCAAGAACCTCGTTGGCTTTTTTGATTCGGTCCAGCTCCTGCTGAGCCATCAACTGACGTACAGTAGCTGGGTCAAAATACTCCTTTTCTTTATCCAACTGACTTCCAATGGTTTCTTTAACTTTGGAGATATGCTGTTGAGAGAAGATATGGTCACGTACAGACAGCCGAGCGCTGTACTTGATGCCACACAAAGTGCACTCTGTTTTGGGTCCCTCATAACTTGTTTGGTTTATACCAAAATGCTTGGCCATGCTGAGTTTTGACTTCTTCTCTTTCGCCCTCGCATTCTGGAACCAGACCTGAACAACTCTCTTTGGCAGTCCAATGTCATTGCCCAGGACCTCACACTCCAGCATGGTCGGTGTCCTGTAGTCATTAAAGCATGACTTAAGAACCTTGAGCTGGAGATTAGTCATCTGAGTGCGAAAGCGTTTCTGCCCAGGCCGGTCCCCGCTCTCGCCAGACTTGCTGGCTGAGCCACTTGCACCAGGGCTGGGCGAGCAGGGGTCTGCAAGGCTGGAGGTTTCACTATAGTCCACAGTACCTTCATTGTCGTACTCTTTGCTGTAGAAGCTGGGAGCTGGGCTGACCAGGCCAGAAGACAGACGATCTTCATATTCAGACATTGCTATCATGGCTGCTTTAGTCAGACCTTCGCTGGGTCCCGATGTGGATTTGGTTTCGGTTGCAATCCCTGTTGCACTATCGTTGTCTGCGTTCCCTTCGTCTCCCGTGGTAGTGTCTGTGATTGCGGTATTGACGGAAGAGCAGTCATCGTTGTCCAGCTTTGCCTGGTCGAAGTTCAGATTGACTGAGGACATGGAGGGACTCTCAAAGTCTTCAACCCCTTCCACCTTAATGGAGGATGGACTCAGCAGGGTTCTGGGTGACAGCTCCATACTCTTGTTCACCGGCGAGAGGGGAACGCTCTGTCCGTCGCTGCTCGTGGGGGGCATGTGGGAGAAGCTGGCTCCATCAAAGATGTCTCCTTTCATCTGGAGGCCCCCGTCGCAGTCTAGAAGCATAGCAGACAGCGTCAGGTTGTACCCAGCTCGCTTGGCCTCGTGCCAGTGACGGGATCGGATATGAGCTTCCAGAGCTGTCTTCGCTTTAAAGAGAGCTCGGCAGAAGGGACACCGTCGGTGGGCTTGGGCAGGCCCCACAGCTCTGAACTGCCCCTTCCTCTCTCGTGCACGGGTGTTCTGGAACCAAACCTGTACCACACGCTTCTTCAAGCCCACTTCATGTGCAATGTGATCCAGCATCTTCCGTGTGGGGTTGGAGTCGAGCAAGTATTTCTGGTACAGGATTTCCAGCTGCTCAGGGGTAATGGTTGTCCTTAGACGCTTATCCCTTTGGGGTTCTTCTCCCCCAGTCCCACTGTCATTCTCTCCAGGGCTCGCACTGGCCTTTTCCTCCAGCTTTCTCTTCAGCGTGTTCATGGTGGATGTTGGAGTCGACGGTGAGGTGGCTGAGCTTGCTGGAATCTGTGGTAACGTTCCAGACAGCAGCTGGCTTGCCAGCAGTGGATTACTGGGATCAAAAAGCATGAATGGCATATCCAGTGTTCTGTCCAGGAAAGGGGGGTGGATAAACTGGTTCTGTGCACTCAGGAAATGGAGCTGCTGATGCTCTTGCCAATGCTCAAAGGAAGGAAATGCCAGTTTGCACTGGTCACACTGGTATGGGATTAGCTGAGGAGGTAGGTTTGCCAGCTGCTGAGGGGTGGACGTGTGAATGGGTTTGAGGGAGAGGTGTGAGAGCTGAGATGGACTTGGACTTGACTGTGACAAGGAGCACTGAGGGGGCTGAGGAGGAGGTGGCTGTTGCAGCGAAGAGGGGGAGGATAATTGTGAAATCTTTTGGTGTGCTGAACTTGTCTTTTGTTCTCCTTGGTCCTGTTGCTGCTGAGGCTCTTGCTTTGGTTGCACTTGCTTCTCTTGGGTTTGGTTTTGCTGTGTACTTGGAGGTTCGGACTGCTTTGGTTTCTCATCTGTAGCTTCTACTTTAGAACTAAAGGTGGAGGAATCGTCTGCCTCTGCTGTGAGCTGCAGAAAAGCTGAGGAGGTTGCATTGGCTGAAGATGTAGGCGTGCTGTAAGCTTGTGAGGGCATTGGGGTGCTGCAGGAGGAACTGGTTGGAGTCAAGAGCTCTATTGCATCCATAGAGTCTTCGTTCTGGCTATCATCCTGTCCATCCTCATCCTCATCTTTGTAACAAAGCTTTTTCTGGTGTTTAATGAGATCAAAAATGCGCTGAAAGACCAGACTGCACTTTTTGCACTGGTAGTTCAAGTTGCTTGTTCTGATGTACCTGTCGTTTGTGAGCTCTCGTCGCTCCCCATCTTTGCCTTCTCCCTGATTCTCATAGTTTTTCCGAGCTTTCTGACGGGCGTTCTGAAACCACACCACTATAACACGTGTTGGGAGGTTCAGCAAGTTAGAAAGCTGCTCAAATTCATCATCCTTTGGGTAAGCATTGGCATCAAAGAAGTCTTGCAGGACTCTGAGTTGGTAGTCAGTAAAGCGTGTCCGAGAGGACCGCTTGCTTCCCCAGTACTCCTGCTTTTGGGGCTCTGGAGAAGGAGGCCGTGAGTCTATCTTCAGCTCTTCCAGACTGGTAATGGGAGGGTTGCTGAAGTTGTACGGGGAGTCCTTGTTGCGTTGGCGCTCCTTGAACAGGGTGTTTCTGAACCAGTGCTTGATCACCTTCTGGGGCAATCCAGATTTGTCTGCCATCTCTTTGATCTGTTCCTCACTTGGGGAATTGTTAATGTCAAAATACTGCCGAAGGACTCTGAGCTGGTCGTCGGTGATCCGTGTGCGTGGCCTCTTGTTCTGCTGCTGCTGGAGAAGGCTGGGGTTGAGCTGATGCTGGTACAACTGGGCCAAGTCAGCGGGCAGGGGGTCTACGGGGCCCAGCTGAGGTGGCAGCTGTGCTGGTAATGTCTGCAGGGGCATGGTTTGCATCATGAGTGGTGAGAAGATGGGGAGCTCCATCGGCATGGAGAGCTGTGTGAGTGGCACAGATGGCTGGGCTGGTGCGATAGTGGGCGAGGTGATTGGTGGGGCAGACGTAGGGATGGCAGGAGCAGCAGCGGGCTGGGGAGGGGCTGGGGGGAGCGGAGGGGGGGGCGGGGGAGGCGGGGGCGGTGGCTCTGGGGTCTGCGGCCGCAGCGGGTACAGTTTGTCGTAGTGTTCTCTGTATTGTTTGGCAAATTTCTCTAACTGCTTAAAGGGAAAGTAATGTTGGTGAACGTGCTCTTGGTGGCTCTTCAGGATGAGGATGTTTGAGAAGAACTTGCCGCACGTATCGCACTCCAACTTTTCCAAGTTCTCACCTTGCTCTGTCTTCCCATTTTTCTTCTGCCCCTTTTGCTTGTTCTCATTGTACTGAATGACGAGCTCGAAGCCAAAGTTTTCCAGCAAGGCTTTGGTAGCGTTGCCCCTCGCGTCAGAAGCAATCCGTGGAGGCAGTATGGAGGGCTCTGAACTGCTGCCTGGCACAAAGTCCTTCTTCTCTTTGGGCTTTAAGTTATCAGGAAGAGACTCCTTCAGTGTTACATTATTGTCTCCCCTCTCTGCGCTTTCCCTTTCCCGTGGGGTTTCTTTATCTTTCTCCTTCACAACAGATTTATTCTTCTTCTCTGGGTGCTGGCTCTGCTGTAACAGGACGGAGTGGGGTTGTGACAGGGACAGCTGACCTTGCTGCTGCTGCAAGAGCTGTGGATGGCTCTGCTGAGGGAGCTGAACTTGTGCCTTCAGGTCCTCCAGCAAACTTGGACCCGTCCCAGTCAATGTCAGTGCACCACTGGTGACAGGCAAGCTGACTTCTGGATTGAGCTGGAACTCAGCACTGGGGATGTAGAATGGGAACAGAAGATGCTGCTGCTGCTGCAGCTGCAGAAGGGTCTCAGTGGTCATCGGAAAGTGCGGCAAAAGTGCTGGGTTGAAGAGCTGAGACTGCAGGAGAGCAGCTTGCTGCTGCAGCTCTTGCTGCAGGTGGGCCTGGACCTGTGCCTGTGCCAAGGTTTGAGCTTGTTGCTGCTGCTGCTGCTGCTGCTGTTGCTGCTGTTGCTGCTGCTGTCTGGATGCAATCATGTCTGCCAGCTTCTTGCGGTTCACCTCTTTGGGCTCCGCAGGGGAGGAGATGTTAGTGCTTACAGCATTGCCCAAGGGAGGAATTCCCACACTGTCACTGGAGACCTGGTTGAGTAGGCTGGGAATGGGAGTGGTGCCTGAAGTGCTTGTGCTGGTGGTTGCAAAAGCATTGCTGTTGCTGGCACTCACAGGGCTCGGTGTGGACGAACCCAGGGAGAGGCTGCTGCTGCTGCTGCTGTTGCCGGCTCCGTTGCTGCCGCCGGCTGCCTCCAGCTTGGCTGCACGAGCCTTGGTCTGGTGCAGGACAGACCTCATGTGGATCTCCAGAGTCGAGCTCTGGCTGTAGGCCACATTGCAGGTGTTACACTTGAAAGGTTTGTTGTCTGGGCTGCTGGTAGGCTCAGGCTGCCCAGTAGCAGACTCTTGGAGGGCTCGTTTCAGTTTATGCAGATGAGAAACGGAATTGTAATGTACCAGGAGAATGTTCTTCTGCGTGAAGGATTCCTTGCAGACTGTGCACTTGTATGGGCGAGATGGATCTAGAAATTTCTCCATAGTGAAGTTAGGGCCTTTCCTGAAGGGTAAGGCCCTTTTTGGTTCTGAGCCAGAGTCCTCTTGCACCGACCCCGAATCGCTGCCTGTTGGGCTCTGCTTTTCTTCCAGGTCGCTCTCCTCTTCCTTATCTTCCTCGACTATTATTGTGTGGTCCTCGGCAAGTGAGGGGTCACCCATAGCAAGAAGGTCCCCGTTGACCAAGAGACCACCATACAGCTGCTGAATGTCAGCCTCGCTCAGCTCCAGGTGGCTGGTTTCCAGGTGCTTCTTCAGGGCCTGGAAGGTTCGGAAGCTGCGCTGGCAGAGGCAGCACATGGTGGCTGCCCGGATGACGTGGTACTGGGAATGGAGCTGCAGCTTCTCAATGGTTTTGAAGGCCAGGCTGCACTGGTTGCAGCGATACTTGTAGACGTGGCGGTCGGAGACCGGCAGCTGAGGCCGCTTGGCGTGGACGTCGTTGAAGTGTGTCTGCAGGGCTGCTGAGCTCTTGAACACCTGGCTGCAGCCCTTCTTCCAGCACAGGAAGCCAGAGTCCTCCCGGGCAGCGCTCGGATCAGCTGGAGTGGGCTTGGGGTCCCCGCTGTGCTCTGCACTGTCTGATGGCAAGAGGGTCTTCCCCGCATCCTCAGAGATCTCTGTGGAAACAGAATTAGAGCAAACCCAAAAATTACACCAGCACACCATGGTAGCTCAACACCCCCTTTCAGTCCTGAATAATCTGTGGTTTTTAATCTCCAACACAACAGTATTTCCAACATTTCTCCTCTATCTTCATTCATTTGTTTCAATACCAGCCCATTAACCTCATCATGGCCCATTGCATAAACCTACACAATTTACTTCCTTGCCCACTCTGAATATCTGGTAATTACTCACACACACATCTCCTAGTGCATCTATCACCTTCAATTCTCCCTTTCAAGCAAAAGCCATTCAGCCACCTCTGTCTTCACTGTTCTTTTTTGGTGTCCTGCCTATTTTCGAAAAAGAAGGCTCATCAAACTGAACATAGTATTTGAGTCCAGGTCCTATCAAAGAGAGGATTAACAGGAATGAAACTGGCCCCTGACCAGGTGATGGAGCTGGGAGAGTGGTGGGACCATGGATCTCATTGACCTGCACTCACCAGACTGTTTCCCCAGCTCCTCTGTGCCTGAGTTCCCATCCTTCTCTGGAGCAGCTGCTGGGAGGAACATGCTGCTGGGCATCATCACCTCAGGGGTTGTCACCTAGAGACAGGGGGAAAGGACATAGGGAGAGGAAAAACACAGGAAAATATTTTAAACATCTCCAGTGGCAAAACCAGACATCAGTATTGTGAAGTCAGAAGCGTCATTTTTCACAGCTCACTGAAGACTTCATATTTATTAGACAAAGCTCAAATCAGTCAAAAGTGTTTCTACAGTTACATTCTGGACATAATTAGCAGTGCACACTTGAAGAATAATCTTATTATTAATATTTTTCCTTTATGTGGAATTCAGACTTTGATCACTGACAATGTTTTGTCATGGGCTGTGAAACTTCTTGTGCAACCAATTAGGTAGATAAGTTGAAAGGCCCACCTTAAGCTGCTGAAAACATAATAAGGCCCCTAATTAAATCATACCTAGTAAAGTACACTGTAATCTTGAACCAGGGAGCATTGCAGCACTGTTTTCAAAGTGTATCGATGCAGGGAAAGGAGGGGCATGAGAAAGAAAAGTACAAATAAGGAGAGAGGTGACAAAGGAAAGGATGAATAAGAAAGGACTAAAGAGAAAGCAAATTGTGAAATAAAAAGCTTTTGGTAACCCTTTCCTTGCTCTGACTGATGCATTCCCTTTGCTCCTCTTCAAGTATTTGGCTAGATCCTGCACCATCAAAACCAGTGCAGTGCTGGGACACCACTGCTTCTACAGAACTGGAGAATCTGCATGGCTCAGCTGGAGAGGCTCTTTGGAAGAGCCAAATGTACACACTCATCCTGTTCTGGAAAACTGTTTCTTTGGATATACCTGGTCACAAACTATCTCACCAGCAGCCTGCACATGGCTGGCATCAGATGCAGGACAATGAATGTCCTTTTGAATGTCTGGAGACAATGTCTCGCACTGCTGGAACGTTGACTGACAGCACCTGGACAGACAGACCCATGTCACTGTCACCACCCCTGCGTTTTCCAGCCCAGGGCTTCCAGTGCTGGTCAATGCCTGTGGCAAGTCAAGACTCCTCTACAGCCTTGAGTAGCTGCCCATGCCACCTTGCCGACACCCAGAGAGCGTTCCCTTTTCACCAGGTGCTCCTGGCCATGCCTGTGGTGCCCCTGCTCCCAGCCTTCCACTGCTGGGAAGGAGAGACACAACTAAACACTCTCATTCAGGTGTAAAGCAAAACAAGCCTCTCCATCCTTCTGTTGGATATGGAGAGGGCATCTGAACCTGGGATTTCAGGAGAGAGAGAATGTGTGTGGCAGCTGCATGCCACCTACCCGGCTCTCGGCACAGCCAAGGACCACAAGGCTCTGAGCGAACTGCAGGAGATAGGAGCACACCTGTGGTGAAGCTGAAGCTCATGGAAAATCTCAGGATGAATTGGTGGCACAGAAGTGGCTGCAGAGCCATGATCTGAGCTGTGGGGGACACAGAGCTCCCTCCCCTTCCTGAGCCAGCCATTGCATGGCAGTGAGTGCCAGATCCCATGGAACAGCAGAGAAGGCAGCTGACATATCCCAGGAAGGGAGCTGAGCACACCAAACTCATTCCACCTTCTACTCTAAAGAGAAGCCTCTGATGGCTGTGGGTTGGTTGGTAGATGTGAAAGGTCACAGAGTCATTTCCAGTAGCTGGGCTCGGAGGAGGGGGATGAGCACGGATGCCGAGAAGGGGAGGCAAGAAGAAAATGTCCCTCCCAGCTCTAGCAGCAGGAAGAGTCTGCTTTCCTAGGATCTTTAGGAATTATGAAAAATAAATCATGAGAAATTAAAAAAAACCCCAACAGAGTAAAAAAAGAATGAAATTATCTAACACCTCAGCTGCACATCATTATAGAGCTGTGGCTTTTCATAGGCGTTACAGTACGGCAGCCGTCCCCACCACCACGCTCAGTACGACGGATCAGTAATTGTTTTCATACACTTTAATTAGAAAAACTCAGATGGCTATGAATAATAATGGAAAAGAGAGACTTTTGCACTTGAAAGGTTGAAGTCAATCAAGTGTGAATGACGGCAAAAAAGAAAAAAAAAAGACACCAATTCATCAGGCCTCTGTTGTCTCGCCGCGTCTTTAATCATAATTCCTGATTGGGATTCAAGAAGGCAGTAAGCAGCGGTTCTTTGTCTGCCTTCACCTTCCGTCAATTAACTCTCCCCGAAATATAATCATCAACCTCACATGCTCCTCTGCATCTTAATCTGGGGCTCCAAACCTGTAAGTCCTGCCCTATATGTGTTTAAGTAATTACCTTTATCTACCTGCATCTCCACAGCCACCATTCCTTCCCTTCCTTCCATCTTCCCTCCACCACAGGGAAAGAAAAAGAAGAAAAAAAAGGCTGTGGTACATTAAATTGCTACAGGCACAAAATTCCCAAAGGCAAACAGAAAAAAAGCTTGGAAAAAAGTGCAGGGAACTAGAAATTCTGGGTATGGATGCAGGAGCTGTGGCGGTGCAGCCATGGGCTGGCCCTGGGGAGCAAACCACTGGAAAGAAGGCACTGGTCAGCAACTGGACCCACTCTAGTCCCCCCTCCATCCAGGCTGCTCCTATCCCTTTCCTACACCATGATCCAGGGCAGGACCCTCCATCTTTTCATCCCCATGGACCAGCCCCGAGCGGGTGGCAAACACACAATGAATGCAAATGGACTGCACTCAAATCACTGGACTGACACGGAATTCCAGACTGCCTTTTTTGGAGAGTTTGTCCTTTTACACTGCAAAAACATCCGAGGACATCTCATTTCTTTGGACCTGCAGAATTCGCCTTGCATGCTGAGGCTGCTTTTCGTATAAACTGAGAGTGGGAGCGTGATGGGGCAGGAAGGTGCAGTGGGCCACCACGGCTCCCAGGCAGGTGTGACAGGAGAGGTGCTCTGTGACAGAGCATTTTGTACCACAGATGTATTCCATGGCAGTAACTGCTCCAGGGATTGGAAGGAGTGTGCTTATCTGCAGCACAGCCCGTGTTTGTGCGTGCGGCTGTCAAAAGCTCTCCACCTCCCTCTCACCTGCACAGGCCATACCTGGTGTGTCATCTTGGCATCCCTCCTCAGCTTGGCAACTCCTCCCCCTCCTCAGTCCCTGTCTCCCCGTTTCAATGGCTCCAACACTGTTTTACAACAGCAACACATCAGTCAGTGTGAGCCATTACCAAAACACAACCTTCCAGCTGTGAGTTCAACAAATGTGGTTTGTGTCCTCCCTTCCCTTCTCCTGTACATACCTGTTCTTTTCTATCCAACACCAAACCCTACCCCCTGTGTGGCTGCAGCTACCATCTCCTGGCCCACAAGTCACCAGCAAAGCTCACTGCAGCACAGCACTTCTGTCTTGGTTCCCCCTGGATCCGCCCCTGTGCACAGTCTGAGCATCATCCCCTGCAGCTCTGATGGCTAAGATCTCTCTAAGTTCTCCTCCTGTTTCCACACAAAAGGTCCTTAGAGGATGGGAAGTTGGACAAGCCTCTCTGCTTCCACGAACCCCACCTTTTGGGTGAAATTCGAACCCCTTCAGCAGATAAAAGGTCTATACGATGATGAGATCCAATCCATGGAGAGGCGGGTGCACCCCTCTTCAGTGGCCATTTCTACAGACACAGTGGCCCAGCCAGGACTCTTACAGGGCACCTGAGGGCTGATGGGCCAGCTCTCCTGTCTCCCTGCACCACCAGTATCCACACGCCCTGACACCTACAAACCTGTCACCCCTCTGGAGGTGACAACCTCCAGCAGCGAAACGCACAGCTCTGGCCACCACTGATCTACTGGATTTTTAACAACCAACTGCAGAGCTGCTTGTGTGCAGGGCTGGAGGCTCAGAGCCCAAAACCCATCAATACAACACCTGCATATTGCTGACATGTCCAAAAAATTACTCCTGGCTACTGTGAGCAGCCAGCTCCTCTCACACTGCACCTGCCTGTGCTGACTGTCCATGGACACCAAACGAAGAGATGGTTCCCCCAAATATACCCCAAAATGCTGAAATCATGTAGCTCTGAAAAGAAAACCTCTAGAAGAGGTCTGAGGAGATACATCACTGTCCCCATGTCTATGAAACCAGGGGAATTGCAGACAGGAGGGAAGGTTCCCCACCAGACAAAGGAGGTAATTTCCATTACAAAGAGAGAGAGAGGTGCTGGAGTGAAAAGCTTCATTAGACTCCGAGAGGCAAAGTGATGGCAGTATACCAAGGTCACTTCTAATTTAGACCATCTAATTGGCAAACATGGCTCCAAATGGCTATCATCTCACAGGGCTCAGAATTAATGAAGCCCGATTATTTTCATTACCTTCATCCGAGATGGAGAATGAGACACAGAGTGAGAGGGAAAGGGGGGAGAGGGAGGGGGCGAAAAGGAGGGAGAGAGAAAAACTGAGTGACAGCAGAAGGGAGAGAGCAATAAAAAAAGACAATGGGAAAGAGGGTAAAAATGTAAAGATAGCAGGAGGGGGAAGTGAGATGGTGGGGATGGGCAGGAATGACTCCTGGAGCAAGGGAGAAAAGAAAAAGATGGAAAGATGACTGGAACACTGGGAAGATGCCCTAAACTGAGGAAGAGAAAGCTGACAAGCAGAGATGATGAGACAGAAATGTGCAGCAGGATAAGGCTGGCTGCGGGAGGAGGGAGAGCTCCCACTCCCAGAGGCTCTTGGGAAGCTGTCCTCTCTCCCCTCTCTCCCAGCTCCAGCCCATCGCTCTTGCCAATCGCCTGCACGGGCGAGCTGCACTGCACCTCAGCAGGGCCCTGCAGGGGAGCGGGCCGGGCAGAGGCTGTGACGGCAAGGACGGCGCCCGGCCCCGCTCAGAGAGCCTGAGATGGCACAGAGAGCTTGGCTACGTTCATGCACCAGCCCAGGAAAAGGAAGCTGCAGGAGATGGGGGCACAGCGCGTGTGGCACCGGGGCGCGGCAGGTGCTCCGTTCCCAAGGCAGCCCCTGTCCCTGTCCCTGTCCCTGTCCCCGCGCCGGGGCCGGTGGGAGGACGCGGGGGTCCCGGGGGACAGCCAGCCCGGCTGCTCGCTGATATGAAAAGGAGCGAGCACGACCAGGCAGCTTGGAGATGCCGAGCGCAAGCAGGAGCCGTTGCCATGGCAACAGACATATTAGACACTGCAGGTTCCTGAACGGCGTCTGATAAGGTGTTATTAACTGGAGCCTCCTCCAAGGCCGAGCGCAGCCGCTGCGTGCACAGGGAGCCGCTCTCAGGCACGGGGCTGCGGCTCCCTCGCCCGCCTCCGAGCCAGAGGGAGCCTCCTGAGAATGAGCACAATTAGGACCCTCCAGTGCTGCCATGTTTTGCACAAACCACACCGATGTCTCAAAATATTGTCAGAGAATACCAAAAGACCCACCTTCTTCACCCCGTGCTGTGAGACCTGGAGCAGGAGAGGCAACCCTCACCCCACCTTTGTCTCTAGGTGCCAAAGGGAAGAAGGGTGGGAAAACCAGGAACACACATGAGGATGAGCATCATGGCTGGGCCAGTCTCTGCTGATCCTTGCAGAGCCCTGTGGCCCTACTCTAGCACAGCAGGTGGGCTCACCCAAGGGACTGTGCCTGACCTGCTCTGCAGTGTTCTGAGCTCCATCACAAGGGGCTCCTCCCATTCCCTCGTATCCTGGAGGACACAGACATGCTTGAGGACAGACCAGCCCAACACTCCTGCTCCAGAGCACACATCCTGCCCAGGCACCTTGCCTGGCTCAAAACAAACCCCTCCACACCAGCATGACAGCTACCCCAAACAAACTGGTCACGCCTGCTGGCCTAGGGAAGGGGTTGGCTTCTGCTCACTGCTCTTAGAAAGCCAAAATAGCTGCCATCAATGTAGTCGAGAGGTGAACAAGGGCTGTTCAAACCCTCAGAAGGCATTTCCACACTTGAGCAGCACCAATGAAATGGACACGTGGTCTGTGGGACAGGACAGCTCTGCGACCCAGGTGCACAGGCAGGGCAGAGCTCCATCCTGAGAAGCCCTGAGGGGACAGGCAGCTAGTAATGCAAAGCAGGAGGTTCAGAGCATAAAGGCACTTACGGAGTGGGAACTGGAACAGGCTGCCCAGAGAGCCCCTGGAGTCTCCTTTCCTGGACACGATCCTGAGCAGCATGCTCAAGGGACCCTGCCTGAGCAGGGAGGTTGAACTGGAGCAGCTCCAGCGCTCCCTCCCAAGACTACTCATGGTTCCATGACTGTGACTCCTGTCTTCGAGAAGGAGTCACAAAAGTAATCACAGAATCATTAAAACTGGAAAAGACCCTTAGTCTTCCAAGTCCAGCCATCAACCCAACACCACTACCATGTTAAACTGTGTCCTCAAATGCCACATCCACATGATTTTTGAACACCTCCAAGGATGGTGACTCCACAGTTTCTGTAGGCAGCCTGTGCCAGGGCTTTCCAAGCCTTTTCCTAACTTCCAATCTAAATTTTCCCTAATATCCAATCTAAACCTCTCCTGGTGCAGTTTGCAGATAGTCCTCTCATCCTTGTGGGAGAAGAGACCTGCCCCACCCAGCTCCAACCCTCTTTCAAGGAGTTGCAGAGAGGAAGAGTGACAGAAAGAGAAGACAAGAAACTGTAAGAGAGCAGCTGGGCCATGCTGGAGGAGCTGACCAGGCCAGCTGCTTACCGTCATGATGAGTTTCTCGACACAGTCAGGTGACACGCTGTGCAGGTGGGTGAGGTGCAGCTGCAGGTGGATCTTGTTGTTCAGCATGTCCTGGCAGAGGGGGCAGCGGAGCATGGGCTGCACCGAGTGCTGGGTCATGGCGTGCACCCGCAGCCGGTTCACGTCTGTGTTGCTGTATTTGCAGTATGGACACTGGTACATCTGCGGAGCACACAAATGAATCACACAGCTCTTCCAGGTGCTATTCTCCTCTCTTACAGCCAGGCTTTAATAATTTTATGCCTTCTACCACCAGTTATCTCCTTTCATCCTCTTTCTCCCGTTTTATTCTTTGCTTTTGGCACATTGGAAACACACTACCTGCACAGAGAGATGGGTTCTTCCACCTTACCTGCTCTGATTTGGTCTCCTCTGAAGTTTTTGACCACTTAAAGGAGAGAGGTGACTCAGAGCTGCTGGGAAACGACATCCGCTTAGAGGATGCTGGAGGCTCTGTCAGCTCCTTCTCTGGCTGGCTGGCTGGTGCTGCAACAGAAAGCAATTAACATCAGGACACCCCAAAGAGGCCTAGGTTGGACAATGACAGGGCTTCCATTTACTGCTTGACAAACACCCTAAGGACTTGGAGGAGGATGAATCTGAGCACTGACCTATGTCCTGCAACGCAAACCTCACCAAAACCGGTTCCTTCCTGCTGATCTCCCACAGCAAGGGAACTGTGTCACTGGTGGCCAGAGGCAGAGAGACCTCAGCTGTTTCTAGGGGATGCTTACAACCTGCACATGCAGGAGACTCTGGGCCTGTGGCTGCACTGGACACACAAGTGCTTGGCCAGATGGTGAAGGCCCATGTGTCACCTCCAGGAGCAGCTGGACTTACTTGGTACGGTAGAAGTCATACCCCTGTCTGACCCAGGACATTCTACATACAGACACTGAAATGTGTTTGCCCTGGAGAGGGCTGGTGGTTGTGGCTGTCAGCCCAGTTGATGGCAGTCATGCTGGCAGCAGTGGTGCTGCTGGGATGGCTCTGGCCAGCTCAGCCCATGTCTCCAGGGGAATGTGCATATCTGGTGCTTCCTAAAACCCCAATTTGGGCAGGACCTGGCTAAGGGGACCCAAACACTCCCACTGTGATAAGCCAAGAAAAGGCAACTTTATTCCAGCCAACAGAGAAATGCAAATGAGCCCTAAAGTCAACAGCAAAACACTCCACGAGTTGTGGCACTGGGAGAAGCACATCCCTGACCTTTCTCCTCCCCCGAACCCTGGCTGCCTTCAGTACATAAATTTGTGGGACATCTATTATTTAAAAACTGTAAGGACAAGTATATTATACACAGCCCCCGTCTCCTCCTCCCCGAACACACATTCATAACGGTACTTTAATCTGTCTCGAATCGACTTCAAACCCATTTCGCCCTTAATGGGAGTTATTCATTTTCACTTGAAAGGTAATATCTGACAGCTGGATATTTAATATGATGGATCAGCTGCCGATTAACAAGGCGCTGTAGCATTCTCAGGCCAGTCCCCCATACTCTTCCCCCTTTCTCCTACTCAACTTGTGAACCCACTGGTATCTGCTCCTTGTTTCAGATGATACCATCAAGAGCCAGATCCCAGCAAACTGCTTTCTTCCCAAAGACACTTCTGTGCACTGGCATGAGCTGTATTTCCAAACATACTATATCACAGTGGAGAACACAATTCCTATTTCTAACTACCTTCCCTGCCAGTCCCCATCTCTGCATTCAGCTGAATAGAGGCAAAGTAAGTTCTGGAAGAGGAAAACAAGTATTACAAACTGGTAATGGCACTGCTAGAGGGAGGCAGGGATTAGAGGATTTGATCTGGGACTGCTGAATTTCTCCTGGTAGGCTTGTCCATACTGAATGGGCTTGGAAGTGATCTGGTTCCCCACAGCACTGCTGGCTACGTGCCTGGTGCTTCCTTCATGCCTGGCTGGGCAGCAGCCTGCATGCGTGCATGTACAGTCCCAGCTGTACCTGAAACCCAACCCCCAGGATTCTGCTGTGCTGCCAACTCCACAAAAACACCCAAACCAGCAGTGGAATGAGTTTGCAGTGTCAGTGCTGACTGACAGACACCATCACCGCTCCTGCTCTGCCCCTACGGAATGTCAGGCTGCTCCGCTCAGCTCACTGCTTGAACCGAGGCTCTCCCTGGGGTTCAGAACTGCAAACGGCTTAAAGAACTCTGCAGGGCCACAGCTGACCTTCCTTGCTTCCTATGATAAATGTGCTTGGAGCATTAGGAACATGGCATCACTCTGCTGCTTCTCTGTTGAGGAACACAGTCCCTCCTGCAGGGTTTGGGGAGGACAGACCACCACCAAGAGCCAGCAAGTGGCAGGTGAAGGACCACCCAGCCTTAAAATGCCCTGCCCGAGCTCCGTGTGATGTGAGTGGTCCTTGTCAGGAGCCTGATGGCTGTTGACACTGTCCAGTCCTCAGTGTGACCTCAGACACTGACCTGCCAGCCCTGATCGGGCTGCTGGGATGAGCAACTGGAGACCCCAGGTCTGCCAGGGTGGTCTGGCACAGACATGCGAGTCCTGCTCTAGACCTCCTGCTCTAGACCTGCACTGGGCAGGGATGACAGTGACAGTCACGGCTTCGGGTCCCTTTAGACCTCTCTAGGTGGTGACTGTGGCTCCTGGGTGGTGCACACTCTATCCCTGAACTGGGCACTGACCACTGCCAGCTGCTCACCAGTGTTTTGGGATGCAGAGACTGAATTCAGCCCAACCATCAGCTACCCCTGACTGCTGAACATCAGCTCCAACCTTGGGAGTCACAACAGGGTATTTTCTCATCTCCTTTTTACTGTGAAGCACCCTGCTTAGAATTAGTAACAGGTAATCAAAATGTACCATCTCCTAAGCGTCCAATTTCATTAAATCACTTGAGCCAACCCCATAACCTTAATCCTTCAAAACTAGAATTATTGATGATTGTCCAGACCCAAGAAAAACTGATTTGTTGCACACAGGTATTTATTTTAAGTATTAGTTTTTGAGTTGACAGCTCAGCTGGGAATTTTAACACCAAGACTGAAGTTTATTGTTGATCAACAGTCAAATGCACAAAATGACACATTCAGTCCACATCACAGATGATCAGAGGAATTAAGAACTCTCTGCTACCAGGAGAAATGAGGACATGGCTTGGCATCTGCATGTAGAGCTCTTAGCATAGCCTGGAATCTTCTGTCTGTGCACATTGGACAGGACAGAATGTCCTGAGCTCAAAATGTCCAGGCCACGGCCTTGAAGGGCTGAGTGACACTGGAGCACATGAGATGATACCTGTGCTGTGACCATGGCCAGCATCGTGCTGCCAGGTCCAGGCCTCAGAGGACAGAAAAAGGAATTTGGTTTAAAGTATGATGTATGCCTACCTATCAGATAGTATTGTTATTACTTTGACTCTTTAAATGGATTTAGTTCAGATTCACTGACTTAGGGGGAGACTTGCGTTTCTCAACCAACGTCCCCTGAAAGCCAAGCGTGATGGGGCAGGGCTGCCACAGCACTTCTGGACATCTACTCAGCTTCTCACTCTTCTCAGCAGCTGCTGCTTTTCAGAGGAGAAGGAGGAGGAGGAGGAGAGATCCTCCCTGGATATATTCCAGAGGTGAGATGGGCACTTCCTTGCAAGTGGGGGCCTTTCCATTGCTGGTTCCAGAGGCAAAGCCAGCTTGGATCCCCTAAACTGCTGGTCTCCATCCTGGTGGGAAGGAAGTCACCACCCACCTCCTACCCATCAGATTCTTTTAGCTAAAGTATCACTGACAGCCCCTTCATCTAAACTTCCATCTCCCAACCAAACAACATAATGGAAAAGCCAATTAAATGATTATTAATTCATGCTGCTTTCCGTAAGCCAGAGGTTCTCATCTCCCTGCATTCCGTAAACCAGCTTGCCACTTGCCCTAGAAATTTACAGTGGGGTTTCTGCTGTTGCCATTGATTTAAACACCACCAGCCTCCAAAAAACTCCTCGCCATGAAGTCCAGCTGCTGGCCTGGGAAAGTTCTCAGCAAGACCAGGGAACTGTACTTTCACTGCCTGGTGGAAAATAGCATTCTGTACTTGGTGGTGCCTCCTTCCTCAAATCACTTCAATGTGTTCTTGGAGCCATCACTCAGCACCACAAGTGCTTGGAGCAGTGGGAGCTGCTACTGTGCTGCTGTGCCACCAATGCCCAAGGCTTCTGCCCCCTGTGCCCTCACAGCACCTGTGTGTCTCCTGAAACCCAGGGCTAGTTTATCTGTTTCATATATTCTCCAGAAACTGCCATGATGCAGGAATGGCCAAAGCCCACACGGACTGAAGGGCATGGGGCACCCAGCACTGCCTCCTCAGTCACATACAGCCAGCATTTCCTCCCCAAACACTGTTCAATTCCCCATTCCCTGAAGGAACTTCTGGTCCAGTCACCTGCTGTAGCCACACTATCAGGCCTGTGCACTGCCTGTTGCTCTGCAGCACTTCTCATCTCTGTATTTGACAATAACTCAACTGACAGGTAAATGCCCCACGTTCGGCACGCTCTGCACCCGTCTTCGCTGCTGCATCACAGCCCCAAAAATGGCCAAATAATTTGTTTTTCTACTGCTGTGTCATACCTTCCCACCTGCAGCGGGTACCCACAGCTGAATTACTATTAAATATTCATATCCAGAAGCTCCAGCCAGCACCAGACTTCCCTGCCTTGCTCCATATGGACACAGAACAGCCAACAGATGCCTCCATGAGGTGCCAGGCAGCACCAAGGGCTCCTGGAGGAGGCCCTTTGCTTGGCACCACAGACCTCTCCTGCAGCCCACTGCAGTTCCTGCAGCACCTCCAATGCTGCCAGAGCTCAGCATGCCTGGAGCTCAGCTGGCTGCTGCATGGAGCCACCCAGCCCAGACATGTTTCTGGGCTGGAGCTGCCACTGAGCAGCCTTTTGTGCTTCATATATCCTTGGGAAAACACAGTTATAGGCAAGCTCCCAGTCCTTCTCTGCCATGCCCTCTCCCAGGTTTCCCTGGCTCAGGTGCCAGTGCTGAGCGGCTCCATCGTGCCCCTCGTTCTCTTCCTCCCGGCCTCGCAGGCCCCCAAAACATCCCAGCCATTAAGTGCTCCACAAATGCCAGATATTAAAAAAAAAACAGCAAAAAGCAGCCGGGGGGAGGAGCAGGAATAGATTTCCGTCAGGATGTGCCTGACCTGTTTTTTTCAATTTCAGTAATTAGAAAGGCAGTCGGCCTGTAGGAATTATTCATAAACTGCAGGAGCTGTGCAGTATACATTTATGTTAAACATGTCAAATCCAATTGAAATCATGCCTGCCAGCACCATACTCCATAAACACACTTTTCTGCAACAATTTCCCAGCTCTCAGCAATCCATTAATACTTCCTTTAATAGCAATCTACCACGGATTCGAATCAGGGACGGTCCATTGCACTAATTGCTCTGTTAGGTGAGCATCATGGACTTAAAAAAAAAAAAATCATTAGCAAAAATAAAAGCCCTTCAGGCCAGTCCTCCAGAAAGACTTCATTTCAATCTATATTTTAGGTAGACTTTGTTTCTTGTTTTTGTGGAAAAACCCCTGATATTCTTTGTGTACCCAACGGACAGTGCATTAAGGAAGCCTCTGGTAGCTGGGTTACTGCTGGTGATGGGCTTCTCCATCAGAGACATGAACCAGCACCACCCCAAAACCGAGAGGCCTTGCACTGCAATGAGCACGGCTCCAGCTGAGTATCCATCACCTACATCCTGCCTTAAAAATGGGAGTTGGGATCAGCCACGATTCCTTTCCCCCTTGCTGGTTTGCTTGTGGTAAATCTCGCATTAGCCATGACGAGATGATGTCTAATACTGAGTCACCAGGCACACAGCATCTCCCCAGTGTGGAGGCACTGCCTTCTTCCACTGAGCTATCTGTAAAAATCAAGATCCAATGAGTCCTTCAATGGGATGGAGTTTTCCTTACGTATATTCAATTGAAAAGTATCACCTAAAAAAATGTTTCTGCTTTACATCATTGCATTTTAAAATAAATATAAAGAATGAATCAACATATTTATTTTGCAGTTGAGACATTTTGACAAGTTTACAGTGAAAGCAGAGGTTTTCTCCTTGGTGCTGACACAACAGCACAGGTTGCATCTGGACTGTACCCACTGCAGTGCAGACCCTCAGGCCTGGGCTGGGCCAGGGAGATGGGCAAAGGAACTCAGTGTCTTGTTACAGGTCTTGCAAACCTTTAAGGAAGTGGAAGAAATAAATCCCCCATGCACAGTGAGGAAACCGAAGCACAAAGGGGAGTAAACTGCTGAGGAACATAACGATCAAATTGCAGGTGGTGAGCAGCAAGAAGGTCTTGTCCCCCTCCCCTTTCACATGCCCCACCACTGGCTTTCAGCCCACATCTCTCCTGTTCCCATCTCCATCCTCACAAAGTCACCTGGCTCAGAGGTCAGCCAGTCCATCCAAAGCAGGTTAGACTGAGCCTGCCTCATTCCTGATGGCAGCTCCTATCATCTTCTTGAAAGACCCCTGAGGAACCTTCCCAGAAAACCCACTCCAGTGCTTAAGCCACAGGCTGTACAGGAGGACTTAAAAAAATTTGTTCTCTAACATCAATCTTTCTCCCTTCAACTTAAGTCTTTTGTGTCTTGTCTGTATCCCCAACATGGAGAACAAATAATTTCTTTCCTTTCAGAAGCATTTCATGCACAAGACTTATCCTGTCCTCCTCTTTGGTCTTCTTTTAGGTCAAATAAGCCTGTTCATTCTATTTCCTCCTCCTGACAGATGTTGCTCTGTTCTGGGTTGTTCTTGCTATCTGGGCTTTCTGAAATTGCTGCCCAGCCTCCCCAACACCCCAGCTCAGGAATGGAGAGTTTTCCAGTACTAATGAAACCCACCAATGGTACAATACTGTCACCTACACCGCAGTGTCTGTGCTTCATTCCAGCCTGTCCTGAAAAGTGGCATGGAAAGCTTCCCAAGGAGACACTGACTCCAAACAGGACCTTCTTCACATGAAGGGAAATTGGGTCGTGTTGACATGATTTGTTCTTGACAAATCTGTGTCGACTGTTCCTCATCTCATTATCTTCCCATCACCACTTTACAAACAGTTGTTTGGTCAATTCTTGGGAAAATCTGGGGCAGAGATGGCAGGTGTACAGTTCCCCAGCCACTCCTTCAGTCAGGGACAAGCCCCGTGCCTGTCCCTCATTGCACCTCCCCTCTCCTCTGCACAGCACAAGAGAGAGCAGCTGGCAGGTCTGACATGCTGCAGGCACTGTCTCCCAGCAGCCAGGTACAGCAGGGCAGGGACAGCGCTCAGCACCACCAAGAGCTCTGCAGCCCTGCTAGCTGGGGATGGGCTCTCCCCATGCTGCTGCTGACACGGGCTGTGCTGCTCTGCTCGGTCAGGGCAAATGCAAAGAAGGCTTCACGTTCTTTAGCTTTATGGCACTGTGCTCACGCCTTCCCCTGCTGCTCTGTGTCAGCAGCCTCCTCCTCCTCCTCCTCGGAGAGCTTCCCACACTGCCCGCTCCCCTCCCTGCTCAGGGCTCCACTTGTATGGGGTTTTCGTGTCCCTGTACACTTCTCTTCTGGGGCTCTCAGGTATAACACGACCAGCTTCTATTCCTTCCCATGTCTGATGTCCAGGTGGAGCTGTCAACACAGTTATGTTCCCCAAGGGATAGGAGCAGAAACAAGGCCAAGGTGTGGTGCCTGCTTTGCACACCAGCTGGACAGCAACCATAGGGAACATTATCTTGCTTTTTTAAAGTTCAGGGCTGTGGTGTTACATGTCTGGAAGCAGCCTGAGCTCAGCAGCAGCACATCGCACACACCTTGGCTGGTCCCACGCTCCGTGGGCTTACACGCCCGCTCTGTGTCCTCCTCACATGGCTCCCCCATGGAGCAGTCCCATTTCTGATCTACTCCTTGGCTCACTAACAATGAGTTAGGAATTCCACTGGCAGGGTGAAGAAATTAAACCATCCAGATTCAGAGTTTCTGGACAGAAATGGATTTAAAAAGTGAGCTCCTCATTTTTCCTTACATATTTTGAGATACAATATTTGCACACAGATCAGCCTTTTTATGTACTTCAGGTTTGGGCAAAGAGCCCTGTTTACCTGAAGAGATTTAATCAATAAACAATACTTCTGTCTGTCAATGACACTTCACAAAATGGTTGTCCTCAGGCTCACACAATCCCACACAATGAAATGAGACTGAAAACCACCTACAGCCAAGCCAAATCACATTTCTGGGTTAAGAATCAGTTTGTGATGGGAAGGAACACACAGAGCAGCCTCAGTGAGTGCAGCTCGCACTGAGAGCACAAACCTCAACAGCCCACAAGGCCCAGCTTGCTCTCTTCACCAGTCAGGATACATCTTCCATTGACTGAGATTGAGATGGGCTGAGATTATAACTGTCCAGGTGAAATACCACATTCCATTCTGGGAAGACAGTGTAAGACAAAGTATCTTTGTCTGGGGCTCACCAAGAGGCAAGCAAGAGAAGGCTGCCTGGAAGAAGGGTCTCTGTGCAGACTGAGGCACTGCACTGACCAACGCTGAGCCTGACAACCAAATGGGACTTGGAGCCAGAACTGTGTCCTGGGCCAAAAAAATGAATGCCACCTTCAGCACCTCGGGCTCTGGACCCAGGCTGAAGTGTCCAGCAAAGGGCCAGCTGAGGGTGGAAGATGGACAGCCCTCTCCAGAGCAGGACAATCACAGAATCACCAAATGGTATGCCTAATCAACCACGTGCTGGCTGCTGGCAGGAGGGGTCATCCTCTGCTTCCTCCTCCTGTCCCAGCTGTTGGTCCCCATTGCCCAGGTCTGGTCCCAGAGCACCCGTGGCACAGTGCCAGTCTGGGGCTTAGAGTGGGGACACATGGCCCACCACAACTCAGACTGTGGACTATGTCAAGAAGCTAAACCCAAAGCCTTCACAGAGGATGACACTGATGTCACGCTGACACTGCCACATTGTGGTCAGCTAAAATGGGTTTGTGGACCACTGGTTTTTCCACCTCCCCTTCCTGGATTTAAAGAAAATGAGGGACCAAGCAGCACCTCTGCTAAATCACAGAATCATACCTGTCCATTTACTCTGGTCCTTGTCCCCTCCACTCTCTTGCTCCTTGGCAGGCTCCTCAACATCACCAGCTGTTTCATTGGGCCCTTCCACATCTTCACTGGGTTCTTCTGAAACAAGAAAAGCAGAAAGTGTGACACAGACATGGAAGGCAGAACAGAAGAACAGGTAGCTGCCAATGAGTAAGAACAACAGGTAAGGCTGTGCACAGGTGTTGGGTGGCAGGTGTCAACATCACCCAGTGTTCTCCCAACACACCAGCTTATTGGTCAAGACAGAAACTAAAGGACTGAGAGGTGAAGACAAAATGAAAAACCTCGCTTACTTCTACCACCTGGAACTACTGAGGTCCCCTAAGGTGTCATGTGCAGTGACATGGTTGTCTACACAGTAAGGTTCTACCCAGCCACATCAGGGATTACAGAAGCATCAGTGAGCAGAGCCTCCAGCACCTTCAGCCTCATCCTTCCTCCTCATCCCCATCTCAAGCTCTTCAGGCCCAGTGACAGGGTGCTGTACTGGCCATAGTCACCAAGATGCCAGAGTCCTCTGCAGACACACAACATCCCTCCTGCTCAGACCAAGCTCGGAGCAGCTTGTTCTGCTGCAGCCCCAGCTCAGACACGAGGCACAGGAGGAACACGCTGGCAGTCTTGCCTTCATCCCGGAAAGGGAAGACCCTGCAAACCCAGGCAGCACCATGCAGGAGCAAATCCATGGAGGAAACACTGGGTGAAGTGCTGAAAACTCAGAACAAAACACAGAGCACCCTGGTGCAGCCCATAACAACAGCATGGGCACAGAGTGTCAGCCTGGTGTGGGGCAGCTCCACCCCAAGGCACCTCGTCATGTAGGACACTGGGAGTGACAGTGCTGTGGCTGCCAGACCCCCTACCCCAGGGTGTAACGGCCACATTATCATCGATTATTATGGGTATTAATGTAAAGTGTCTGTAACTGACAGGGGTAATCCTACCACTGGGATAGTGGTAGGCATTTTTGGGCCATTACACCCATTTTTAGGCAGGATAGTTTAGAATTTTAACTCATATTATCTGGTCATGGTAAATCCCATGAACCCACACTATTCTGAGATTTACCTGAACCACCTAACGGGTTCAAGTACCAACCCTCATCCTCCTCCTAACAAAGACAGGACTAGAAATCCAGATTAAAATATATATATTAGCAGCTTGCAGATACTCAGCAGTGCCCTTTGAGGATATCACAGCCTACACTGGGAGTGACAGGGGAGATGGGTGGCACGGCTGATAAAGGTATCCAACATGTAGAAAGACACATATCCCTGGTGGAGGGGTGAGCTGGGCAGTCTGCCACGTGAGCCAAGTGCTCAAGTTTGCTGTGAGAAGGGCTGTGAAACCAGCAGCTGGGTTCACATTTCAGAAATTAAAATTCCAATCTTTTTTCCACTCTAGGGAAAAACCACAACAAAACATCCTGACCCCAACCCCACCACCCTAGTGCCTTCAAACCACTTCACACAGAGCAAGGGTGTCCCTTCAGCTGGGGCAGCTGCTGTGGAAGCAGATTTTAGCTGGTTTTATTAAAAATCTTTGGTAATGGGTTTCTATATTTAATTTAAATCATCATTTTAACCATTCTCTGCTGGCTCAGGTGCTCTGAAGCCCCCCTGGACAGCATGAGGAGATGACCCTCACTGCCCATGGCCTGCAGCCCATCATTCACTGCCCTGGCCCTGGCCCTGATCACACAGCCCCAGCCTCGACCCTGAGACCCCAGCCCAGAGCCCCTAACCTTGAGCCCCCCAGCCTTGAGTCCT
>VZSR01000393.1:328362-417886 GCA_013398615.1 Brachypodius melanocephalos
GGCGTAGCGGCACTCCCAGCTGCGACCCGGAGGTGTCAGCATCGGCATGGGAGGAAGAGGAAGGGCGAGCCAGGCTCAGCCGCTGTCTGGGCTCTAACCTGAGCATGTGGAAATAATACGTGTCTTCCAGTGTGCTGTCTGGTTCGAGGGGAATAAAATAGGACATTCATAAGCAGTTACACCATCTGTCTTTATACCATCATCATCATCAACAAGGGAAAAAATAGCTCTTTAAAATGGATGAAAGCCCAGGCTGACAGTAACCGGAAAAATGTGAGCTATGAATACCAATAATGGGAGAAAATGATTAAAAAACAAGGCTACAAACAGCAAGGCCCCAGCACGGCTGGGGCTGCAGCTCCTTGTGTCCATCCACCAGCAGCCTGGACTGAGCCCCCCATCTCTGCAATGAGCACTCCACAGCCCTGCACCAGGAACGCTCTCCTCTGGGACACAAACTGCCCCTGCCTCAACACCTCTGCCAGGCAGAGGGCAGGGAGCAGATCCAGCCGAAAACCCTCCTCCTGCTCCACCCCGAGCTGTCTTTTTTCTGAAAAGTAATTTTTCTAAAGTGGGATGGGAAGGGAGCAGAGTCTAAGACATCTACCCAAGGAGGCTCTGAAGCAGCTTGGGTAGGTCCTCGTGCCATCCCTGCCCAGCTCCTTGCTGCCGGGGCCTCTGGCACAGAGCCCTGGGGAGTGGGAAGCACTACCCCCACCTGCCTCGTGATCCCCTTCCAGCAGACTTCTCTGGAAGGCTGAGGCTGCTCTGCTCACCAGGCTCGGGCTGGCCAGTGGCACAGCCACCAGTGTTCCCACTGCACCCAGGGACTGTGGGGGCATCACCTCAGCCCTGAGCTGGCTCTGTGCTCTGCAGTGGGCTCTGACCCTCTGGGAACCTGCCTCCAACACTCACAGCCATGTCTGACCCAGCTTCCACCACGCAGACCTCAGCACTGGCAGTAAAAGCAGCAAAGCTCCTGCTCCTGAGAGGTCCGTGCTCTCTGAAAGCTCCACGGTTGGTGAGCCACAGTGGCAGCTCCACGGTGCAGGGCAGGTCTGCAAAGCAAACAGCTGTGTGAAGGCACCCAGCCATCCATCCCCTGCTCTCCTTTGGGGCAGCCCTCTCTGAGAACAAGCACATCTGGCAGGGAAGGGTCTGCTCCTCCCCTCAATCCACGACACACCACGAGGAGCCTCCACTGCCACTGCAAGCTGGTGTCACACTGTACACAACCAGAGCCCACCACTGTCCTCATGAAATGGCCACGGGACCACCTGCAGCACAGCGTGCCAACCACCCCAAGAGCAGCTGCTGAGGCTGAACGAGCAGTGGTCAGCAAGACATAGGGAACTTATTTCCAAACCACCGTGACCTTTTTGCTACCGCCTGACCCCTCCTCCCCAAAGCTGCACATGCTGTTCAGACTTCAGAGGTGCAAGAGCTGCTGCTGTGGGATTTGTATAGAGGAATCATGTCCCTGGGAAATGCAAAAAACACACACTGTGCAATGGTTCCCATGCCAGAGCTCCATCCCTGAGTCTGTGGTGCTTATTAATAAGTTTTAAAAGGAATTTTCCAACTGCCAGTGCTCAGGTCAACACTGAGAGCAAGGAACTGCAGCCCCTGGAGCCAAAGGAGCTGTTCTTCTATCCCAATCCACTGCCCCACACAAAATCCTAAGCAGAGTCTTTGCTTCCTTCATGAATAAATCATTTTAGAGAGCAGTATTTCCTTTTAATTTAAAATTAAACCATTCACTAAGCAGGGGGGCGGGGGGGGGGTGGGGCAGGGAGGGGAAAGAGCAGGAGAAGAGTCTGGAAAATCACAAGTATCTGACTTCTGCAGAGGTCAGGGAATCTCTGACTCAGTCACACACCAAAATGTACCCAAACTGCCGCGTGCAATGGCACAGGATCACACCACTGAGCTCTGTCCCTTCCCACACCCTCAAAGTTTGAGAGCCGGAGAAGTCGGCAAATGCTGATGGGATCCAGACCAGCTTGAACAGCCCAAGAGCTCTCACCTCTTCTCCTCCCAGCCAGGTTTTCCTTAACAAACCCAGATCTCTTATCCAAAGGGATAAAGGGCATTTCTGGGGTGGCGGAAATGTAGGCATGGGAAAGAGCGTGCGCTGCCTCTCCACCCTCCGGCAGGCTTGAGAGCTGAGAAACATTAGCTGTCATGAACCACAATCAAATCAGGTTTGAAATATTTAGCAGTGGCTTGGAAAATGTGGCGGTGCAGCTCTGACAGGCGAGATGTGCAGACACCCATTTTCCATTATAATGGAAATATCAAGCCTGTTCTGAATATGTATAACCTAGAAAAATGTATTGATTTTTCATTCGGCATTAAAAAAATGAAATACCCTGCAGCTGTCAAAAGCCTTTTGTTAAAAGCTCATCTTTCCTGGAATGAGGTTTACCAGAAACAAGTTTTAATTGTACACAGGGTCTCTCCTTTGAATCAAAAACAATCTCTGACGCTCCCCTTTTCAGGGTAAGTAGCCAAAAAAGCCGAGAGCAAGCCAGGCCTGAGCCCTGGCTGGCGGCAGTCGGGGAGGTGAGGGCTGGCTGTGCACAGCACCCCTGGGGCTGGAGAGGGGCTGCCCACTGCCAGGCCCACCACTGCCTGAGCCACGCTGCACACCTGAGTCCCCCGGGGTGGAAAGGTTGGGGCTCACACGGAGGAGGAGGAGGAGGAGGAGGAGGGAGGTCCACGGTGCGTCGATGCCCTCCTACATCCTGGAAGGCAAGGATGAGCTCAGCTGCCCCTGAGCTGTGCCAGGGTCACGGTGCAGGGTCAGGTGCAGCTGGCCCAGGAAGGGTCACCAAGAGGCACAGGGAGGGCAGCCCCAGCTCACACCATGCCCATGGGCCCAGTGCACTCTGCTTGGTAACAGGGCAGAGATAGAGCCCAGATGGGGGGCTGACCTCAGCTCCCACTCCGGATGCACGTATGTGCTGCAACACCATCTGTGCCAGCTCCTAACAGGATTATTCTACAGCAGCTTGTTCATTCCTACTGTTTTCCTGAAAGGAAAAGCAGGACTCCAAGCAGTGCAAAGGCAGCACTAAACAAGGTTACGAGAGGAATGCCAGAGAGCTCCAGCCTGGATGCAAAGCTGGTGGATGAGTCCCAAATGACAAAGGGATGCAGGAAAACAATATGATACTACACGTACCTTGGTTTAATGACACTTATTTGCCAGACAGTTCCACTCCAGAGCATGGCCAGAGCATCTCTGCTGCTTTCACTGACAAACAGAAACTGCTGACTATAGCGTGCTCAGCTGACACAGACACCAGAGAGTCACACAATTGTTTTGGCTTGGGAGGGACTCAAGACCATCTTGTTCCAAACCCCTGACGGAAGCACTAGTTGGTCTTCCACTAGACCAGGCTGCTTCAAGTCCCATCAAACCTGGCTCTGAACACACCCTGGGATGGAGCATGCATAGCCAACAACCCCTTCCCTGGGAGAGCATCACCATTCTCCCACTCCCTGGGAACAAGGCTGTCCATGTTTTTTTGCAGACTGGGCTGTATTTTAAGCCAGTGAAACCCAACAGGGACTCACTCCCTTTAATTTCTGTAGGACTAGAAAGGTTGCTGTTATTTTCACACATGAAACATAAAAAAAAAGGCAAATTCCTTGAGCATGTTTGTAGTGGAGCGTGATGTGATTGTGTTGTCATTTATGGGAAATAATCGCAAGCCCATCTCTCCCTTTCCCCCCATTTTCCAGTCCAAATAACCATGAAAAATTACACTTCAATGTCAGGAGGACAACAAAGGAGGGGCTTTCTCCTGCGGCTTGACGGCTTTTCAGCCTTCCCTTTCTTGGACAAAAACTACCTTCAATTCTGTTTCATTTTAAACGTGATCTAACAAATGCATCTTGACAAGTTCCTTTCTCTTTTTCTTTTAAATAGTATTTTGCACAGTTTAACCTAGCTCCAAACTGGAATCAGCTGGAAAGGAGATGCATGCAAAAACATAAACACAGATCAAATAGCAAAACAACAGAGCCCATCTCCAGCTCCAGGTCTGCAGAGAGAGGACAGAGCAGTCCCCACACAGGACAAGGGTCCAGAGACAAAGGGGACCCATGGGAGGAAGAGGATGGAGGAGCTGGATGGCAGAGGTGACAAGGCAGGAGCACAGGACAGGTGCCTGGCGACAGGTGCCCAGCCCCATTTTGAGGGAAGGCAACCCTGACCTTCTGCTAAAGAAGGTGGAACTACTCCAGCAGACAGTGGCAAGTTTTGTAGAATCACGGAACCATTTGGGTTGGAAAGGCCCCCTGCAATCACTGAGTGCCACTGTTCCTCCAGCATTGTCAAGGCTTGCACTGACCCAGGTCCCCATGTACCACATCCACGTGGGTTTTAAACCCTGCCAGGGATGAGGACTCCAGCACTGCCCGAGTAGCCTGTGCCAGGGCTGGACAGCCTTTTCCAAGAAGGAATGTACCCAACACATGGCCTAAACCTCCCCTGGCAGAACTTGAGGCTGTTGGCCCTTATCCTGTCACTTGTTCCTTGGGAGAAGAGCACTGCAGGCCCTCAGCAGTCTGTGCAGTATAGCAAGAGATGCTTTGTGAGCACTGGGAATATAGGCTCACTTCAGAAAAACCATGGAGTCCACAAACAAAACCAGTGCCGATGCCAAGCTGAAGTTAATAGCCAACTTTAGCAATTTCGCAGCAAGGTACATCTTGAGAACACTGTAACTATAACAAAAATGAGCTATAATTAATTCATGCTTAGCCTTAGGGGCTGAATATGCACAGGAGAGCTCCCAACAACCTTAACCCATCATCCTCACAAACCACGCTTAAATGAAACACTAAAATGCCCTCTTTCTGTTTAGTTTTTCTTTTTAAATATACAACTCCTACTCAGTTCTCCCTCTCCATGGTATTGCTCCAAGGAAAAGTTAATTAATGTTTTGCTGACCCTCTTTCTCCCCTTCCCCAACTGTTTCGAGTTCTTTCAAGCTCATCTAAAAAGTTGCAAAAGCCATAATTGCAGTGCCCTGGTTTATGGACAATTAAAATATCCCAGCAGCCCGTACCACAAGTTCCCAACACAGCCATGGGGCAGTGGAAGGGAGTGGTGGGGCTGATCCAGGCCAGGGGAGCAGGGGACTTCAGCACTGAGGATTGAGCATGCCCAGGAGCCCTGAGAAGGACAGGGCAATACCTGTGCAGGTTCACCAGGCAGAAAAAACGGCCTGCTAGAGCTGCAGTACCAAAGCTTCTGGTGTGAATGGTCATGGTCTCACTTCACTGCAGAAGAATGGAAGCCATGGCAGCGAGGCAGCCCCTCGAAGACACAGCCCCACTTCCAAGTGCTGTCAGTCTTCACTCCCACACCATCACCCCTCTGCCTGCATCCTCAGAGCTCCCTGACACCAAACTCCACCTGGGCTGGTGCAGGACAGGGAGCACATAACACAGGTGAGCTCCTGAATGCACAGCAAACACCCGAGGAGAACGGGGAGGGGAGACATCCCACAGCTCTGCAGCCATGGAGCTGTCCCCGAGGGCACACTTGAGGGGTCCCACATCACCCTGCGTGGCAGGGATGGCCACAGCCTGGCCTGGACGTTCTTCCTCCCTGGGTTTGGGTTAGTGGCACTGGCAAAACGTCGCTAATTGCTTTTTCCCTTGTACTAACGAGCTTTCAGCAGCAGTGAGTTCAGCTTCCTGGAGCCAACAGCCCCTTTTTCTCCCCTCTCCTGGCTTCGGGTAATTGAAAGCGACTGCAATTTCAGCAGTGGCTCTCCAGCACTCAGCTGCACCAGGAGGTCAGGGAATGTCAAGTGAAGCCTTTCCCCTCACCTCCCCAGCGCTGCATGCACAGGCAGCCTGCCCATGGCCCGAGAAGAGCAGAATTACAGGGGCTGTGAGCAGCCAGGGGAACCCAGCACAGCCCCACTGCAGCAGGGACGGGGCTGCCCACTGCACCACAATGAGCTGCAGAGCCCTGCTGACCCTGGATTGTTTTTCTTTTCCTTTTAATTTAAAACAGCAGATGGGTTTCTTTTCAAGGAAATGATACCTTTATTCTTACTTTTTTTGCAGCATCACAAAACCCTTTCCCCTGTGACACCCATGTCTCCTGACACACACCAGGGAAGGACCTTCCACTTGTCATCAGATCTCAGGCAACAACAGAGAATGGCTGCTCCAGCTCCCAAGTGAAACGCAGAGGATCAAGGAAAAGGGAAGAGCACAGAGCAGCTCCCAATGAGACACGTGAGGGTACTGATGGCTCTCAAGCTGCCTGCTCAGCCTGTGGCCAAGCAGGGAGGTAGCAGCAGGTGGGCCATGCCAGCAGACGGAGTGGACAGAACCTTTCAGCCTGGCCCCTTCCCACTGACAAGGGCACATCAGCTGCTCTGGGGACTGGATGCACTCCTGGAACCCGGAGCAAGGCTCATGCACAGGTGGTGACTCCAGCAGAGGCCTGTGATAAGAATTTATTTCTCTCAATTACAGGCGCTTGTCCCCAGCCTCAGTTCATCAGCACAGCGCAGGCGAGTCAATGAAAGCCCCGTAACATGCTAATCAGATGCACAGCGACTTCCTGCAGCTGCCCGCTGCTCCTAAAAGAACTGGCAACTCTGGGATGTGGATTTCCAGCCCTGCCCTCTCTCTGCTCCCTGAGCTGTCTGTGGCCAGGCCAGAGGTGGTTCCCTGCTGGGGCCAAGGCTTTGCCTTGTGCTGCACAGGTGTGTGGAGGGGCAGGTAAGGCAGTGCCCATCCACATCCTTTTATCTCCACGCCCACAGGAATCCTTCTGTGCCAGAAGCTTCCAAGCATGAGTTATAGATTTTGAGTTTGATATAAAATATTTGTCCCCTTCAGCCCCAAACCATTCTGAAATAACCAGTGAATGTCCTGAGCAGACAGAGAAGGGATTAAATACCCGCCTCACAGAGTAAATGTAAGATGAAAATGCCAGGGGAAAACCGCCGAATTCCCGTCTGGTGTCCTGAGCAAAACAGCACCTCTGCCTTTGGGAACCTCTGCTTAAAGTGCCAGGCTGCACGTGGCAGGTGTGGAGGGAGGGCTGTGTGCCAGGACAGGGTGATATCCCCTGGTCCCGAGGATGCCTCGGGACTGTGGCCATTAGGTTTAAAATAAGCAAAAAAACAGCCCATCCTCTCCTTCCCCGGCCAAAGGGAGCCACAAGAAAAGGTTGTGAGCTCCATGCTGTGCCCCCAGCCTGGCACAAACCATCCCTGCCCCAGCACCTCCACTGCCCTCCCCAAACTCGGCCAGCAGGAACCTCTGAGGCACGGGGACACTCTTCCCACAGCCTGCTCCAGAGAGCATCGATTCAGCACACACTTGGTGCCTTCAAAGTTGTTTATGATCAATATGCAAATTGCCCATGGCATCGATCTGGTATTAATTTTCAATTAGGGAATCCACAAGGGGTCTCCCAGGGTCAATATCCAACAATCCAAGGTAACTCCACAGTGCAGCCTGTGGGACTGATGCTGCCCAGGGCCTGGGGCTGCTCCTGCTTCTCCTGTCCTGATCCCTATGGACAGTCCTGATGCCACAGTGGTGCTGGCACTTGGGGCAAGCCCCTGGCAGTGGATTTAGGCAGCAGCCTTCAACCTGCACGCTGTGTTACCTGTTAACATCGTTACTGGTGCTGGTGTTGTGGAAAAGCCCAGCGCAGGGCTGTGCACAGCAGCACCTGCACTCGGTGGCGGGTCAAGGGGTTCCAGCAGCTTCCCAAGGACAGAGCAAGAACCCAAATGCTGCCTTACACCAGGGAACACAAGTTACAGAAACTTGTGCATCTCCAAAAACATGTAAGAAGTGGGAAAGGTGCCCGCGTGTTACACAAAGGTCCCAAAAAGTGAAAAAAATAATTGAAAGCGTCTTGAAAATCTACAGAAGCACGGCCCTTCCCAGCAATGTGACCTACCCCACCAGCCACCCTCCCAGCTCCCTCACTTTGGGAGGCCCAGAGTGAGCCAGCTGTTGCTCCAAGTCCTGTGGTCTCACTGGAGAGGGGATGTCCCCTCCCCAGCAGAGAGGTGATGATGCCTCCTTGCTGTAGGGGAGGTGATGTCCCCTGTGCCCACCCACGGCTCCACCACTCACTGTGCTAACCAGCACATTAGCTACCCAGGCTAATTGGTTTATGGATAACATTAATTACCATGTTGCTCATTAATGGATGAAATCTTTATTGGTTCCATTGATCAGCGGGACTTGTTAGCCGGCCTCCTAACCAATGGCGGATGTAACAAGCTCTCTTATTGGCATATCAATTAATGCAATCAATTTCTGGCCAGCGGCTGCCATTCGCTTCCCTGCTTGTTAGACTGGGGGAGACAGAGTCATGTCAAGTAAGCATTTATTTAAAGGGTTTCTAATTCTTCTTGAGCTGACTTCCCAGCAGGCTTTCTGCCACACAAGGGTTTTCTGCCTCCAGAGACCTTCCCCTTTCCTCCCCTGCAGAATCAGATCTATGACAGTCCCTGCAAACGGAATCATTTCTGTGAAAATATTTATCGAGTCTGGTGAGTAGAACAGCCACAGCCAGAGGTATGGGATTGACAACTCAGACTGTGCAACTATCCCAATTCAACACACTGGGGAGATTGGCAGGAGCACAAACCTGCTCCCCAAGGACAGAAGGGCTCACCAGCCATGCCACAAAGCCTTCCTGCACAAGCATTAATGCTAATTCCAGGGTCAGTTCCCCAAATTAGCGTAATTATTTTTTGTCAGGGAACAACAAGCCCTGGATACTTCTGTCCTATCTCATCTCCCAGAGCAAATCCAGAGCACGTCATACGAGGCTCCACCTACATCCCAGGTGGTGCTTGCAGCCACTTCCTCTGCCTCAGCCTGGAAAAGGAGAGCAGGATCACATTGCTCATAGGAGGAATTAGCTGGAAAACCCATGGAGAAATGCCACAGGCTTATGTGAGCCTGACAGTGTTGGCAGACCAGTCCTGCTTTCCTGAGGAGGGTGGCACAGGGGATGGCCCAGTGGAACAGCACAGAGCTGGTCATGGGACGATGAAGACTGAGATCTGAGCCATTCCCCCCATGAGCAAGAAGAGCCTTGCAGGTAACTGGACAGGAAGCCAATGATGATCACAAGGAGTAAGAGCCTCTCTTCTGATTCCCTGATGTCTGCTCTGTTCTCATTTGGGGTATTGGCCAGAGTATGTTCACAAAGAGCTCAAATCCCATCCTACTGGGCTGAGGTTCCCCTGCTGGCAAGAGGCCTCATGTACCCAGAGCAATTCTTCCTGGCCTGATCCCCACTCTGGATCTTCACCCAAGTGACTGTGTAGGAAGGATCTCCCCACCAAACACAATAATAAATCAAACTTTATCAGAGCAGAACTATAAATCTGTGAGGACTCCAATAATTTCTAGCCATGGGAATAACACCACAAAAGTACTTTTTAAACTAATTACTCAGATTCTGAAGTGCTGCCCTAATGAGCCTTCCTTCTGCCCAGAACTTGCTAAGAGAAAAAAAATTCTACCTTCAGTACAGTAATTACTGCTTTCCCCTTCAAACTTCTAACTGGAGATCAATGCTGCATTTTAAGACTCATTGATTTACAATTAGCCTGGCTTTCCTGCTAAAGTGTTTTTAAAGCAGAGTTTACTTTTATTTTATTTTGAAATCTCAAAGATCTGGTTCTTAGATTTTACATCCTCATGAGAGGTGTGCTGGGAGCTCATAAGGAGGCAGGCACACATTAGAACAAGAAAAGAAAACAGGCTTTGTTAGGCTGCGATTAGAAATAAGAGACTGAAATATTTAAGGGATAGACATGAAAAAGAAGAAAAAGGAAAAGAAACAAAGCTAGAAGAAAGGAAGAAAAGGGAGCAATAAGAAATGTAATCGCAAAGAGACGTAAAAATAAACTGCAGGCTAAGGAAGGAGAGTCACTGCTGGGTGGCTTGGAGCTCTCCCTGCTCTGTTGTGCATCAGCATCCTCAGGAAACTCAGCAGCAGCTTTGTGCATCTCCGCAAAACAAAGCCTGGTTAAAAGCAGTGCGTGGCAGCAGCGCCTGCGCAGCCCTGGCTGCTGCGCAACCTGTCCCGTGAGGAGAGAGAGCACCAGGAAGTGGAGCCATTAAGAATTCCATGCTGATTGCTCCAAACATGTTTTCTCTATGCCATAAAGATAATAGCTCCACAGATACATCTGCCTGCTCTCTCCTGCCTCCTTGCATCCCAGCATCATCTGTTTGGCCTCCTCTGCCCTGGACTGTAGCAGCTGCACACTGGGACCCAGAGAGCCTGGGGGGGTCTCCACACCTTGGAGATGCTTCAGACCCCAGCAGAGACAGCTCTGGCCAGCAGGTCCTGGGCTCAGAGGCCTCCAGAGGCTCTGCCAAGCTCTGCTGCTCTAGGAGGCTACGACCATTTACAGAGCATTGTAGTACTGCTTGGTTCTGACTCATTTTTGAGTAATTTTTGCAGGAAATGAGCTACATTGGACAAGTAAGTTCAGCCTTTGCCTCCTACTTCTCCCTTCAAACCCAACATTAGGAAGGTCTTCCAGGATTAGCACGAGTAGGGACCCAAATGGAGACAGCCAGAGGAGCCGGGAGGCAAAGGGAACCACCGGCAAGGGTTTCCAGTTGTGGGGCCACCACAGCAGTGCAGCCTGCCCTTCACTTGTGCTCTCATGTATTTTATTCTTTACTACTGTGGGGTCCCAACTGCCAGTGGCAGATGATGATCCTGGAGTGATGAAAGCAAACCAAGAAAATAGGGAAGCATCTTTCTTTTTGTGTTGCATTTTAGAGAAAGCTGCTTAGCCCCATTTCAAAGACTAATATGAAAAAAGTGCAATTAAATCCTCGAAAAACTGACAGATCAGCAAAACAAAACCACCCGGAGGAGAGCACGATTGAGCCTCATTAAGGAAGAGTTCAGTCTGTTTTTAAAACCTTTCTTAACATTTAGCTGGTACTGCTCAGCAGCCGCCACTCCCAATGCGCCTCGTGCAATTAGTGTCAGAACAGAAAGGAAAAAAATCAGCCTAGGAAACAGGAATTAAAGCACCAGATCCAGGCGAGTGAAGAAGGTTTGGCTGTAGTGAAACCACCTAAATTTGGCCCCCTCCTCGGGGTCTGTGGCAGGGCTCAGCCCCGCTCTGTGTGCTCACACACACACACACACGCTGCTTACAGAGCATGGCGCTGGGGCAAATGTGGGCTGTACAATCCCTGTGCCCAGCCCCTCCCTGTCCCCAAACACTCTGCATGGCAGTCACATCCCTGGCGAGGGCAGGTTTATGACAGATGGACAGTAAATTACACTGACCTCAACAGCAATTACAGCCACTGCCCTGGACAATGAGGAAATGGAGACACAGGGACAAATCCTGCGCTGTCCTGGCCAGACCCCCGTGCAGGGGGGGCTGCGGTGCTCACTGACCCCATGCGCCGTCTCGCCGGCCCCAAGCACGACCCGACACGGGCGGGAGCTGCTCCTCTGCAGTGGGGGTGGGGATGAAACGCATGGGAGATAGCAAAGATGGCAGAGAGATGAAGCCATTTTATTAAATCAGGCAAATTCTAATTTATTCTGGGGAGATGGAGGAGAGAAAATGGATTCATTCTCAGCATGCACACTCCGTATCATCTGATCCAATCCTCACTGCCTCGCCAGAGGGGGAGGGGGCCTCGGCCGGCTGCACTGCTCCCACAGTCGGAGAAAAAGATTGAAAAACAGGATGATTCTCCTTTCAGGTTCTACAGCAGTCACGGGGGAAAAGGCTTTTCCTGGGAGTACGAGGAATCAAGCCCTGCTGTTAAGCCATGCCTGGGTTTGGGGGTTTGCCCCCTGGGGATGTGGAACGGGCAGCACAAGGTCCAGAGCCCACCACAGCACACGCACCATGCAGGCAAAGGGGGTAGAGACACGTGGGAGGAACATCCTGTGGGGATCCTGCACCCTGCCATTCCTGCTGTTCACCCCAGCATACACCCTCACAGCTGGCAGGGTAACCACCACCATTCTTCAGCAGTAAGAGATGCTGGAATAAAGTGCCACGTCGGCAGCACTGAGGAGTTGGTGGGACCCCAGGCAGCCGCGGGCTCAGGCACTGGTGCAGAGCGGTGCACGGGACCATGGGCACCTCAGGCTGCCCATGCCACAGCCAGCGCAGGGTCACACAGGTCTCAGCAGGACTCAGGAGCTGAGCTCCTCTGAAATGACATGCAAACCCAGGGCTGCCATGGCCTCTTGGGCTGGGGATGGTGGGTTGTGACAGGTGGGGACACCTTGTGCACAGATGTTTCCAAGGGAAGTTGATTTCCAAGCTTTGTGTTTGCTGAATAAGTGTGATAGGCACAGCTGCCTGACATGAAGAGCAAAGCCCAAGAAATTCCTGCTCTAGAGAAGAAACATCACTGAACAGCACTGCACAGTTTTGGAACAGCGACTGAGTGAAAAGGCAGAGGTTTGGTTCAAGAGCACTGAGGAAACGCAACAGAGCTGCTGCTGCACAGGACAGCAGGAATCTCTGGGATTCATGGGCCAGCCATCCTACCAAGGGAACAGACACCTGTGGCCCCTCACTGCCCTCGGGGGGGCAAGGACACTTTGGGATGGACATGGACAATGCCAGCGCACCTGGAGAGAGGGAAGGTGAGATGTTGCTGCACAAAGCTCCATGGGCACCAAGGTCCCTCCCATTTCAAAACTAACTAGAGGAAAATGAGAACAACACATAATTAATTACCAGTGGCCAAATAAGTCCAGGAAAACAAACAAGACCTTGGGTGAATGAGAAGAATGCCAACCTTGGCCAGGGCAGAATGCCTTGGGCCTCACTGTCCTGCACAGAAATCATTCTAGTTATGCTTGTAATGATTAATTGAACTTTTTATACAACATCTCTCTGAAAATACTCCCCTGCAGGAGCCCCCCTCCCCCATCAACACTTGTCCCAGCTCAGACTGGGGCCTTGGGGGAACAGCTTTGCAGGAGGGAAAAGGCTAGGAGTCTGGGGAGAGGGGCCAAGGTGCAGCACCTGGAGCACAAATTCCAAACAGGAGAAATTCCTGTTTTGCATCCAACTCCAGCACGGGCAGTGAAGCTGATTTTATGACTTATTTATTTATTTCATCTTTGATGAACAGAAGGTTAATATAAGAACAACTCCTTGGCAAACCTTTAAGGGTAATTCAAGCGACACTGATGTGAATCAATGTTCCCTTTGTGAACGCATTACTTGGCAGAAACTGGCTTTTTGTAACCCCCTTAAACCTAGCTGGCAAAACAAAAAGAGAAAAAAAAACGTCCTTCAAACAAAAGGATGAGGTGAAAATAAAGAGAGAGTCGACTGCACTTTATTCTCTTTCACAGAAGCAAATGGATTTGGTGCTTTTTATACATTAATCAATCAATATCACTGACTGTACATCAGCGGTGCAGCCAAGTTATGAATGACCTTTCTGGCAAAGAGGACACTTTTAATGCTCATAAGACTGCTCATAGCTTAGCAACTTTCCGAATTTATGCCTGCATGATTACCCCTCGGAGGCAGGCGCCCGTGAGCGCCGCGCTGGGTATGACAAGGTTAGTCCTTGCCCATTTGTGCGGGAGGAAGGGGCTCGCCTGGCAGCGGGTGGTCGCCAGCCCGGACAGGTCCTCGGGAGCAGGAGGAGATCAGCAGGCCTCTGACCCTGCCAGACCAACACAAAAAAACCCCACGAGTGACCCTCCACAGCACACACACGCAGAAAGAGAACGGGAGGAGCCAGGGTGGAGGTGCTGTGGAAGGGAGAGGTGGCTGCGCAAGTGAAGTGGAACGGCTGGCGCTGAGCACGGCTGGCAAAGGCCAAATTAATCCCATTGTTTAGCCACAAAGGAGGCAGAAAAGTAGCAGTGGAGGCCATGGAACAATTCCAAACACTCAGCCCTAATTCAACCTTCACCACCATGAAAGAGGGATGGAAAAGGCCAGAACGCTTCAGCTGAACTGGTAACCAAATGCAAGAGCCAGAGGAGGTGCAGCAGCACCTGCACATGGGAACACAGAGATGGGAAGGCACGTCAGGCTGTGCCCCTGGGGTGCCCTAACCCTGGGGAGTGATGGCAGGGGCCATGCAGGGCCCCACAGGCACCATCCCAGAGCAACATTGAGATTCAGGGGTTTGGGGCTCCAGGCCGGGGCAGGGAGGGCACTGAGCAGGGATGTCCAGGGTGCACCGTGTGGAGAGGCCAGCACATCTCTGCAGGCCAGCGGAAACCTACACCTGACACGCTGACAGGGGGTAAAGCACATGTGTAGAACAGAACCAAAAAACCCAAACCACTGCTATCTATTTAATGAAGTGACCACGCATGAATGAAAAGCCTGAAAAAGAGTAGGAGGAAGTACAGAGAAGGAGAGGGCTCAGGCTCTTTGAGCTGAAGGTGGCCTTCACAGGAGCATCCAAGTGAAGGTTCAGTAGAGTCAGACAAACACTGCTTCCCTCACTCACCACTCTTGGAAGGACTGACAAGAAAAAGGGAAAAAAATGCAAATTGGAAGCAAATACAGATAATAATTTCTCATACAGCTCCCAATTAACCTTTGGAACTTGTGGCCTCAAGAAATCAAAATATATGGCAAAAGCATCAAGATGTGCAACTCAGAAAAACAAACTGAGTATTTGGAAGAAAGAGACACCCTATTGCTTAAGGGCATGAACTGAATTTTAGTAGGAGCAAGGATAAGACCTTGATTTGCATAGCTTATTATTTGTTTCTGGATCTCCAGACTTCCCTCTGAAGCAGTCAGAGCAAACAGGACACTGGTGCTGACAGGCACGTTATTAGCCAATCTCAGAGTTTTAGTGGAAAAATAAATGCATGTGGTAGCTCCTTCCCAGGCAGTTCTGAGGATGTTAATGTCATCACCAGAGGATCAATAGGCCTTGCAGAAGGGACAGGAAGCAAGTGCATTTCAGAAGTACAGGCAAACAGAGGACCAGAGCAGGGACACGGGAGAGTGGTCCAACAGGCACACCATAGCAGTGGGAACGCTGGAGTGGGCCAGGCCAGGGGTCACTGCCAGCCTGAGCCAGCTGCTGCAAAACCTTGTTTCACAAATCATCCCCCGACAATGTATGGAATCTCATCTTGCCTATGGCTCGTACAGAAAAAAAGGAATCCGATTCAGAACCCAAGCTGGGTTATCTCTTGCAACTAAATCCACAACCCACAGATTAGAGGTGGAGGAGGGCACTTCTTATCCTCATAACGTCTCCTCTGAACAAAGGTCTCAAAGCACTTTTTCATTTTGGGCAGTGAATTGGGCTTGCATGGCAAGGCTTGAGTAAGGAGAGGCTCCTCCTTCAGTCCTGCCAGGTAAAGACCAGCAGACACGTGCTCCTGCAGCAGAATGAACTAGCAGAGAACCACGGCAGGGACAAGGCAGAACAACCAGGAAAGGAGCTGATACCCCGCAAGGATATTCCCTGAAGAGGGGAAGGTGCAAGGACACTCTCTTACAGTGCTGAGCATGACCCTGCAGACTTCTATCAGCTTTTATAAACAAATGGATGTTTCACACAGGACAATGAAGCCTGTAACTCCAAACAGGCATGTTTGGTGGCAGCAGGCTTCACACTCACCTCCCAAACGGGAAGGCACACCCTGGGACCTGCTGCAGTACCTGCAATGTCTTCAAAGCTTTACTGATTTGCCTCTCACAGGGAGACACCTTCAGTCCTTAACCCACACCACTGCAACAACCACCTCCAAGTCCTCAGGAATACAGTTCCCTACTCTAAATCTGTGCAGGAGAAAGGGGAAAAGAGAAGCAGGGAACAGAAGCAGAAGGTGCAGTGGGGTACCATGCACTGGGCATTGACAGCAGAGTTTCAGGGACAGAGTACCAAGAGACAGGGATGCCACTCTTGAGTCCCAAGGGAAATGGAGCTCAAGGAGATGCTGAGCTCTGACAGCTGGGCTTCAGTCTGGCTCTGGAGTTATTGCTTGAATATGCAGAAAAAAAGCAGAGAAGAGGGACTGGGAGCCTCACAGTGTTGTACTGCAGCATCTGGTGATACTTCCTCCCTTACTTTTCCTAAATGGAAAGGGCTTTAAGATGCAGTCGAACAAGAAAAACATTCTAGAACAAGTCAGCTGTCAGAGCTTCCTCTCTTTCTGCTTAATGAAAGCCATGAGCTCCCCAGGACAAACGGTGGCTGGAGCAGGACGGAATGCCTGAGATTGCTGCCCTGGCTGGGAGCTGCTGCCCCGTGCCCGGCCCTAAACACACCCTGGGGGCTTTGGGGAGGCTGCTGCCACCGCCCCCCCACCAGGGGCACAGGAAAAAACCCACAACCAACTTTAATAAAAACAAAATTAAAATGATTAAACCTTTCATATCCTTTTGAGATTATCTCTTTGCTGCTGGTTGGTCAAAGCAGAGCTAAGGCACAACTGCTCTTGACTTTAAACTCAAACCTGACCCTGCCCCCCCCCCGCCCCCCAAAAAAAAACCCAAAGGAAATCTTCCTCTGCCAGATATTAAAGAGAACCAACTTTATCCCTGCATTCTGTGGAGCCAGACCTCAACAGCCCCATGGTGTCCCAAATGGAAAAGGACAGAGAGATGCTGCTGGGATGGGAATGAGGTTCTCCAAAATTTAGGTGGGAGAAAGGATGCAGGGAGGGAGGAAACAGAGATTATGTTACAGGGCAAGACCAGGAAAGAAAAGACCCCTGAAAGTTTCTCAAACTGCTGGATTCTCCTCATGTCCTCAGGCCTTCTGAAGGAGCCAACTGAGCACAGCCACCCTGATCCATGGTTGCCAGAAACACTTTTGCTGTATTACAGTGACCATTAAAGCAGTGTGAAACTAAGGCAGAACCAGAAGTTTCCCCCTATCCCTCTGCCCAACCATGGAGGAGAGACTCTGCCCAGCCTTGGGATGGCCCCCTGTGGAAAGACCTTGCCAAAAACATTGCAATTCTGTTAGGAACTTGCTGGAAAGGTAAAAGCCTGTCCTGAAGCCATTCACCCCATTAAAAAATGAAAAAATTCCAAGGTTCAGCAGAACAACAAAGGGGAAGGCAACAAACTGTCCTCTAAACGAACACATGTGACACAAGATCTTGGAAAACAAGAGATAATCCTGCATGTGGGGGTAGTTGGTGGGGTTGGCAGGGAGATCAGAACTGCTGCAGTAAAGGGAACTGCAAGTTCAATCAGCCCAACATCGCCCAGGGCTGTTTGCCTCTGCTGCTAGGCCACATGTGCTATGCACCACGGGTGAATGTTTGCTCAAACCACGACAATCCCTCGTCTCACTCCCTGAGTCTGAAGAGATGACAGGAAGGGATTTCCACCTGGGCCAAGGGAGCTGCAGGACACGGCCCCGGGAGCCAGGTGCACACGGCAGGGTCCCCAGTGTCCCCCTGAACCTGCAGCTGCTGGCCCAGCTCTGACCATGCACATTCTGATGCTTTGGCTGGATTTGCACGCAGCACTTTGGAAACAAAGCTGAGCAGGCTGCTGCCCTCGGGGGTTACAGATCACACAACGGGAAAAGGCAGGATCAAGTTTTGAAGAGTGGGAGGTAAAAAGCCCAAGAGATGGATGAAGCTGGGCAGCACTTGGTGTTTGCACACAGGAGCTCAGGCTGTAACCTGGGTTGGCTGATTATTAAATGTGTCAATCAAGGACAAGCCTGGAAATTACTTGCCCAGCTCTCTGCAAGGGTCACACATTTCAGACATGTAACAGCAGCATCATCACCAGAGCCAGAGCTGCAGAGTGGTTTTGACTGGCAGATGCTGTAGCATGGATCCTGTGTGCTCTTCCTGCAGGCACCATACAGGTGATCTGCTTTGATAAGTTTTTAATTGCTGTGTGAAATCGAGTCCCATTGAAAACTGGAGAGAGATTACAAAACAAACTGGTGATTTCTTTCCAAAACCTTCCATTACCTCCAGCAGAAGCTGGAGACCAACAGGCGTCATCAAGAATGACCGCACTGTCTTTAATGGAGACCAAGAGGAGGATATCAGATCCCACTGAATTTATTTCAAGTGGGGAGAAATGTAATTTGTCACTACCAACTTTCACTTCAAAAGTCTTAAAGTTCTCCTGGAAGTACAGAGTCTGTTCTCATGCAAAATCCACTCCAAAGGCACATCTCACACCCCTGCTGTTACAAACTCCATGAATGATGATGGTGAAGGAAAAATGCCTTGCATGGTTGCCCACTCTTCAAGGTGGGAAAATAACCCAATGGTTTCCTCCAGGAGGCTTTTGTGGAAGATCCCCTCTCCTTTTCTCCACCATTTGCTTCATTTTACAGATGGGCTGGTCACAATTCCCAATCCAAGAAATGGCCACTGAGGGAAGAGAGGAACTGTAGAGCCTGGACAGTAGAGGGGGGAACCAGAGAGCAGTGCCTCAGTCTCGAGGAAGCAGGTGAGGTATTAGGGCATGCTGTGGGACTGCCAAGTTTGGAACTGACCGGGCTGGCATCCAGCCTCCCTTCTGCTCCAGAGAACCTTTGCATTTGAGAGAAACCTCACAGTGCAAACCACACCCTGACCAAAGAGGCTCCTGGGCACACGGGACCTGCTCCTGTCCCCCATGGTGATGCCTCTGCCTCCCTTCAGGGAGGAGCACAGCGTCTGGCAGGACTCAGGGCACAGAGGTGCAGCAGCCAAACCCTGCTGTCTGCAGGAAACACAGGCACAGTCAGGCTGAGGGCTGATTCTCTGATTCTGAGGTTGGCAACTACTCTTTTTTTAACCACGTGGAGTTTTCTCATCTGAACACTGCTTTGGCCATGCTGTAGCTCTGTTTACATACTGGGTTTCATTAAAGATTCACATCCCGATTTCAGTCTGCAGCTCCCAGCCCTTCAAAAGGTCAAACACTGAAATACAAGGGAGATGTAGACAGACAGTGCACCTCTGCCTGTGGGGCAGAGAGAGGGGGAAAGCAGGGGCTCTGATGCATGTCCCCCTGCCAAGGAGCCAGCTTTCCAGGGGTTTTCAGAGCAGAGTTTGGCGGTAAGGGTATTCCTCAAAATAACTGTAATCCACCTGTTTGGAGCAGGCAGGCTGGCTGTGGGCTGGCAGAGGGTGCTCCAGCAGGGCTGGGCAGAGGGGCAGAGGTGACCACCCCAGCCCCCTGTCCTACCAGGACAAAGGGGCTGTTCACAGCATTTGGTGCCCAGCAAGGGCTGCCAGAGCTCAGCGCTGCTCCTCCTGCAAGGGCCCCAGCAAGAATCCTGTGCTGGAAGGAGATGATTGCAGCAAGATGATGTGGCAGCAATGAGAAGGATTGCTGTGACAGCATGGCCACCACAGGGACTGTCCTCTGCAGTGAAGTGGGGAGAGGTTGGTGTAGACAAGGAGCACAGACACCTGATGGACACCTAAAGGATATCTGGGAACAGTGGGCAAAGGCCTTCTGCTCCTTCCACAGGAAGAAACTATGGAAAGGAAGAGCAGAGATGGAAAACAGGAGGAGTCAGGAGAAATAGGTGAAGGAGGAAACACATGAAGTGTGAGCAGCACTCACCCAGGAGGACACAGGCTGAGCAGGGGGACCCAACAGCCCCACCTATGTGGGTGGCACATGGGGAGGAATACGATGGGGAGAGCAGGGGCACCATGTGCTGGACACAGAGCAGAAACCCTGCTCTGACCAACGACCCTGTGCACGGCTGCCCCAGCTACGGAGAGGGGTGTGGTGCTTGATGCCTTCTGGGATCAAAGAAACACTTCCAAAGTTAGAATGAAAATTCGACGCAGGTTGTTTCACATTCGTTTCTGTCATTATCTAATGAGCAAGTGCATCCAACATCTAGAGAACGTTTTGGGTTTTATTATGGTCACTTTCTTTACTTTTTTCTTCTCTAAACCCCCATCATTAAAAATCAATTAGCTTATGGGTAACATTACATAGATGCTGCTGCAACAAGGGGCTGCCATCTGCAGCGGCAACAGCCCAGATACCACAGCAAAAGATGTCCAAAAATACCATGAGAGGACAATACTGCCTTCCCTGAAGCTGTGTTCTCTCTGATCAACAAACCAGCTGAACTTCCAGCCACCCCCCATCTCCTGTAATGAGCACACTTCTCAAAGCAAGCAGAAAAGTTCAATTGTCTTTAATTATCCAGTTCAAGGAGGACTGGGTTTCCTGCCTGACGTCCATATAATTTCCCTGCCAACAACTTCATCATCCCTTTACTGGAAGTGGAGGGCAGATCCTAAAGCTCTTCCCCAAAAGACACCCAGTTTTTGGGGAGAGCTGAGGGGCTGGCACGGGCAGGGACAAAGATCCCTGTGTCCCTAGAGCGGCTGCTCAGGCTGCCTGTGCTTCTGCAGGGTGGGAGGGAGTGAGTTTGCAACTAATGTGCAATCAAGAACCATCACAATTACAAATGTAAATGAACAGGCAATTGGCACTGACCTTTGCAGATTGTTAGAGGACTAATTAAGGTGTGATCAGAGCTCTCTTCCAACAGATTGAGATGCATCTACACAAGCAAATATCTACTCACCGTCTCCAGACAGCACTGCTTTCTCCTACATGCCTGCACACAGCAGCGAGTAGGTACACACAGAGTAGGTACACAGAGAGTAGGTACGCACAGAGTAGGTACACACAGAGTAGGTACACACAGCATCCTCTCCAGCACCTGCGCTCCGTGCACAGGGACGGAGCAGGAGGAGAACGGGGCAGCTCCACTGTGTCACAGGAGGCCACAGGACAGAACAGACCACTGCACTTGGACTGGAGCAGAGCAACAAAAAAGTCACTGTCCCTTTGTGCCCCAGCAGAGATGTGCCACGGACCAGAGAAGTGTCATGGACAAATGCCTGTCAAGGTGTCTGAGCCTGATACCTAACACCACAGAGATGCCTTATCAAAAGGCAGCCAGGAAAAGTCCACCCAGTGGTCAGAAAACAAGAAAAACCTTGATGGTGACACAAGAGAGACTCTGTTAGAGAGCAGGAGGAGACCCAGGGCACTGTTCCTGTGCCCCACAGCTGAGTGTCCCCACACGGGGGGGATGTAGCAGGATCAGAATGAGTGGGAGATGGCAGCACCCCTTCTCCCCCTTGGGCTTACAGCAGCTTCCCACCCAAACCCAACTCCCATCCCTGCAGGGGTGCCTGGCCCAGCACGCCAGTGAGGTGTCCCACTTCCACCAGCTCAACAAGGGCTCCAGGAGTGTTTGAAATTAAGTATCTCAGCTTACAGTGACTTGCAAAACGGATCCAAGATACCCCCTTTGCCTTCTGCAGCCTTATTCTTGCTTGTACCCATAACCTTTGAAATAAAATATGATCAAGAAATTGTGTCTTGTTTGCTGTCAGTTTTTGTTGAAGAAGCAACAAGCTTGAAGGAAATAAAAATATTTGTAAATCGAGCTTCCCTTTCAGTGACTTGTCACGACTTTCCCTTCAAAAATATTACTTTTTTAAAAATGGTCACTACATCATTTTCCCTCCCAGGCGGTCAGCCTCCTGCCCCCCTTCCAGTATCTGCCATGTCCTAGTCTGGGCGGCCGGATGGGGAAGACAAGGTTTGTACAGTAAAAGACAAGGTAAACACAAATTTCTAGAGTAAACAAGGTTTGCAAGGTTGTTCTGTCTATCACAAAGGGCACGGATGGTTTCCCCTCTCTGCTCATTCTGCATTGAAGCAGCTCAGAACCCAGAGCCCTGCCCAAAGAGCCCTTCTGAATTCGGGATGTTTTCCTAGGGCAGAGCAGGGCGGTGCAGGGGCTGCCGGAGCTGCTGCCCCCCGGGGTGGTGTGGCTGCCACCGCGCTCTCGCTGTCACCGTGACCTTTGGGAACCGTGCTCCATGCTCTCGACTCCGCTGGGCCACCAAGGTCACAGACTGGGCACGTTTTTCCACAAGACTGAATTTAACTCTTAATGAAAAATCTCCTGTCTCGCTCTTGGGGTGTTTTGGGTTTATTTCAGAACCTCATTACTCACAGGCATAACAGCAATGAGACCCAGATGTGAACTCAAGGGACGTTTCTGAAAACCCCACATGTTCTTCCTCAGCTGCTGCTGCTGTCTCTTCTCACCCCTTTCAGTCAAGATCACCTTCCTTGTTTCCATGTGCATTCACTGCAGAATGCCAGTTCCCCAGGGTGGCTATTTGCAGGATTTACCCATTTTCACAGCAGTCATAGAGAAAACTTCTGCTTGAAGCTAGGAGGATTGTGAAGGTGTTTGTTGGCACACCCCATCACCATCACCACTGTGCCTTGATAGCACACAAAACAGTTGCCCCAGGATGATTCTCCTCCTCCCTCCAAAGAGGGCTTCAGGAGACCTGAGTTTTTCAGAACGTCTCAACCCTTTAGGTGACTAGGCAAAGTACCATCTCTGCTCCATCCAGCCTAACTGCTCCTTTCAGGCACATTAACTCTTGCTGGATTCACAGCTGCAATCCCTGTCCTATGATCCACATGAGCAAATGTTTCACATAAGCCCTTCACTTTATTTACCTTATCAAGAGGAGACATGGAAAACTCGCACATCCTGCCCATCCCTTTTGCCCAGCTCTCCCTCCCAATGCAGAGGGGCTGAAGTACCAGAAATCAATGCCAAGCTGGCACAGCTTATGCTGGTGCTCAGGCATTGCTCGACTCATTGCAAAGCATCTACTGCTCAACTGGTTTGCTGAGTTGTCCAGATATGACAGTATCTTTACGTGCTCATACAATACTCCAGGGTTTAAGACACCAACCTGAACCAAGACACACACTTCAACATCCCAAACCCCACCTCAGGCAGGTGGGATTCCTGTAATGTATTCCTGATAAACTGTGTCAGCCCACAGCAGGGAAGAGACACAGGAACACCCCCAAGTTTGCCACCAAACAGCACAGAGGGTGCGATGCCACCCGCCCACCCCAAGGCCCCAGCACTCACCGGCCTCGGCAGCCGGACACTTGCGTATGGTGAAGATCTGCCCTAGGTCCTCCTCTTCCTCAGGAAGGCCCTTCTGGAGGCGCTGGAGCTTCCTCAGGCTTTCACTCCGCTGGTGTTTCATGGAGCGCACGTGCTGGATGAGGTTCAGCTTGGCCTTGGTGGAGTAGTTACACAGGACACAGTGGTAGTAGCAGCTTTCCCCTTCGACCCCGCTCTCATGGTGCTGCAGGTGCTGTGGAGAGCAAAGCAAAGCAATGTCAGTGTCCTTTATCACCCCCAGTGCCCTGCCTTAGTCCACTGGAAATTGCCAAAGGCACCTGGGAATTACTTAGGAACCACATTTAGACACAGATCCAGTGAGACAACGCCTGTTTGTTCTCAAGGTATTACACGCTCTCCTGCTGAAGAGCATGAAAACCAAAACACACCAGAATGGGCACAAAGCACACATGGACACACAACATCATCTGCCTCAGTGAGGGAAAGCACCAGACCCAGCAGTAACACCTGCTCACGACCCACTCAGGGCTCATCCCTTCACACTCAAAGCTTGTCCTGGGAGGGGATCCAACTGCACAACAAACTTCAAATTAAATTTGGAAAATTCTCATGGAAAACTAGGAAGAGCAAAACCAAAGCAACCCTAGAACGCAACAAACCTATTAAGACAGAGAGGTCCTGGGCACAGTGTAGGGAAGTAGAGGGCAGAGCCATCCTGTCCATCATCCAGCTCTCTCCTCCCTGGCATCCAGGTTTTACTCCCTTGGATCAGGAAGGAAGCAGCAGCCTGGCCTGTAAGATGGCTGTGACACAGACCTCAGCTGAAATGTCAATGGTAAGCATGCCATGATGAGAGGCCAGCATCTGGAAAAACCCTGTCCCCTCCCGAGCTGTGTGGTCACAGCCAATACAGCCAATTCTGGATTATCATATCACAATTATATGGCAAAACCTATCGGTTCCCTGGTACAGAGGTCCATATCTCTGGGGAAACAAGCAGCCATTTACTGTCATGTATCCCACAGACATGGAAATTATTTCTTAGAAGCAGAGGGAAGAATTTACCCTGCACAGCCACGCTGGCTGTCATGGCACAGCTGCTGGCCCTGGATAGCAGGAGGTCACAGGAACTTTCCCACAGTACAGGTGTGTCACTAGTTGAGAAAAAAATGAATACCAAGGTGAAACAACATAGGACCCCTCAGTGAAGGCCTTTGGTGTTCCCACCCACACCAAACAGTTCAGCTGTGCAATATTCCCTGCCATCTCCTCCCATCCAACCCCAAGACCTCCTTGAGTCCTTGTGTCATCTCATGCAACTCTCTCCTTACCACACACTTGGCCCAAGGCACAAGTACAGTGATTTGGACATGATCTTGAGGTTTGTCAATCAAAAATATTGCCTACGTGCAGCCAGGACCTTCTGGTAAAAAATTCTGATGCTTATTATCTCAGTTACAGCTGAGATAAGATTAAAGACACATATTACCCAGCGCTGTGTGCCTTGCTCACACGGAGGAAGGAGAGCCCTCTGAGTCTAGGAATGATTAAAAATAGGATATGAGCTGATGCTGAGGCTTCTGATTGGAAGAGTGAGGAAAGAGAATAAATGTATTCTAGATCTGGCTAATTAGACTAGCCTCTTTTGGGATCACGATGTATTTAATTAAATTCACTGTAATATTTGAAGAATCCACGAGGGCACTAATCCCACTGGTGCCCTCAAAAGATTTTTTGCTGTTTTCCCTTATAAGAACTTCTTCCTCATCTCATTTCTATTGTTTGCATGCGTTACCCTCTTCCTGAGCCAGAAAAAGATAAATGGCTTAAGGCACGAAAGGTCAGCGGGCCCGTCCCAAGAGCTGCGTGCCCATCTCAGACGGGCCAGCCTGGCTGTGCCCTGAGCCCTGCCACAGCCCCCCTGCTCCCCTGGTGCTGCAGGCCGGGCTCTGGCTCCAGCAGCCACACCAGCCCCGTCTCCATCCCCACCAGCCCCGCTGCGGAGGGCCCAGCCCAAAACCCCGCACGGAGCTCGGGAAGCGCCCACGGGCTCAGCCGCAGCTTCTGCGCCGAGCCAGGGAAAAGCCCCAGAGAGCAATTAGAGAGAAATCCGGTCACGGGTTCAAGGAAATATTAAGGACGTGGTCTCTGTGGAACCAGAGGCACAGTCTGCACTGCTCTCGTTTAAAAGGGGGGTTTAGGAAAACATTTGTTTTGAACAATTTAATAAATGTGTCTTATTTTATGCTCTTCTCTTGCTTCCTCTCAAACATCTCCTGTGCTGGGTCAGCCTCACCCACCTATCGTGCTGGAGGAGTCACAGGCTGAGGGTGCCACCAAGCCCAGCCTGGGCACAGCATTGCATGCACCTGATTGAACCCATCCTCCAACAGAGGAAGGGAGCAGTCCAGAGAAAGAAGACGTGAGGGCCGAGCCAGTGCAAGCTGTGAGCTGCTGGAGGCAATGAAATGTTGTCCAAGTACATGTAGTTATTGCCCATCACACTGTTAAACTTCCCCCTTGTGAGAATTTATCTGTATCACAGGAAACAAATTCAAAATACTAAACCAGAACCTTGTTAGAAGACAAATCAACTTGAAAATCAAAAGAATATATTGTTCCAAGGAAAACCAACCAACTTCTGTCAGAAAACATCGATTTCTGTGAGTCTGAGGGGGTGTTTGCCCCCTCCCTCTCCACAATAGGAAACTTCCAACATCTGGTTCTTCACGCATGGCATGCAAAATATTGATCAGGGTGAGTCAAAGCTACACTTTAAATCAGAAACAGAGAGAGGAACGCTCTGATGGAAACCATACGGCTCACGAGTGCAGCTGCCCGGGGACACGGGTGTTCCTGTAGGTACCCAGTGTGGCTCACCACCGCAGGCTCCCAGCACCTATTCCCACACACCCCACCAAAGCCAGCCCGTGTGCAGACAGGGAGCTGTGTCCTCACTGGGACTGGCACAGGAGGGTGCTGCCCGGAGGCCCCGTCTCCCTGCTCTGCCCCAGCTCGGTGCCACCCGCCCCTCCGTGTCCCCCAGCCCCGTGGCGTGGCTGGGGTCACTGGGCTGGTCCCCCCACACCACCAGACCGACTGCCCAGCCGTCCCTCTCCAGATCTGCCCCAGAACTGTTTTCATCTGCCAAGCAGTCAATACTCACAGGCTATGACTATAGAAATCTGATTTTTAAACAAAGTAAGGAATGATGCTACAGTCAGTTCTTGTTTGTCACCCTCCATCCTTCACATATCCCAAACTCTTGCTTATTTCACCATCTCTCCTTTCCCCACCCTATGCTGCCTCACCCACAGTACTTTACAACAATCACGGAATTGAACATGACACCGCATCACCCTGCCCGACTGCAGCCAGCCCCCCTCAGCCCATGCCACATACCACACAATGCTCCTTGCAGCTAAGACTCTAATACCCAGGACTGAGACTCAGAGCTGCTGCTCTTACACAAGTAACAAACTCTCCTTAACACCTCTGTAGCTGGTCCTGCAGTTCATATTCAACATCTGATTTCTAAGCTTTTCTGCATCTTTTAAATTTTAAAAAAATCTTTTAAATTTTAAAAGATGTTAAACCACTATCTGCTCAAAATCTCTTCTGCACAAAGTTTATTCGACCATGGTGCAATGAGCCTGATTCCAATGGTGACAGGACAGAACCCCCGCCGAACCACAGCTGGGGCACCAGGAGGTCTCCAATCCCTCTCTGCCATGTTAAACAACTCAGCTGCTGTTCTGGGGGACATCTGACCTGTAACCTCAACCCACCAGGGAGATGCAACAACTCTTTGAACTACCTCATGCTTTGGATGTTTATTATTCAATAAAAAGGGCCCAGTTCCTATGCAGCCTTAACTGGTTTACCCTTCGGAGGGCTCTGAACGCAGCTCAGGACAAGCCCACGCTCACAGCACTGGGAACCTCTCAAGTCCTTGGTTTGCACTGTGAGGGGGAACACCCCATCACCATCCCCCGGAGGTGTCCATGCTACAAAAGCAGTAGAACACGTGAAGAAAACTCTCTCCAGACTCGACGATGGCCCCTTCTTGTGCAGACTTTGACAGGACAACCAGCAGCAGAACCTCAGTCACTGCCCCAAGGACAGGCAGATGGTGGTCCCCAGCTGCCCTGCGGGATCCCCTGCACACGTGCGGCTCTCTCTGGGCAGAAGCAGGTGAGCAGGTGAGCTAACAGGACTGGAGGCCACAGCCCAAAGTGGGAAGATAAGCTCATAAAGGCTACACAGCAGCACAGCAGCAGGAACAAAAGGAACGATGTTCCCCCCCCTGTGGCTGTGCCAGGGCCGCCGGCTGCAGCCCTGCAGATCCTCAGCTGACAGCACTCCAGGGCTGCAGAGAGCCTGGCGGGCACGGCCCCAGCCAGCTCCCTGCCCTCCTGCGTGCACAAACATCCTCCTCCTCACCACTCTGACCATTCTGTACAGCCAGGTGCTGTGTGGGTCACTGACACATAGCCTGCAGAAACCTCCTGCACATCACTTCCGAGCACTTTCACATCACAGGATACCCTGCCATGAAAACAAAGGCCACTCCACTACTCAGAGCTTCTTGAAAAAGAAGTTCTCAGACTTCAACATCTTCGGCAGAGCTTTTCTCCACATGTAACACTTTTCTTACCGCTGAACTCAGCACTCAGCTCCGCTAGGATGGGTAAAGCTAGCAGTGATTTCAAAGAATTGACAGACACAGCTGGGGAAGAAGGAGCCAACAATCTGCTGGAAGGTCACAAAAGCCAGGGAAATAAGCAGCACCACAGAGGTGCACTGTGCTGGCTTTCCCCTGCAAGCACTAATGTCTGAGCAGCCCCGGTGATCAGAAGCAGCACATGGAACCAGGGAGTGCCTCAGTGTTTACCCAGAGAGGCTGACCCAAGCTCAGGAGCTACTGGAACCACTTCAGCCCTGCCAGAAGATCTGCAGCACAGGAGAATACCCAGGGACTGACTCTTCCCCGGGGTGAGGTCAGAGAGGAGTAATTAGTCACAGGCTTGGTAGGAAACACTCCAGGTGCCAGTGAGGACTGTATGCTCCTGGGGAGGGACAGGAGGTGACCCTTACAGCAGAGCTGGAGTGGGGGGCTATGGGAAAAAGGGACCCAACCCCGCTGCAGACCTCAGAGGCCTTGTGAGCATCTCCTGGCCCCCGTGTGCCTCTGATGTGCTGGACGAGATAAATCACACAGCCCTGCAAGAGAAGAATCTGAATTTTTAATGAAAGTCATGTGGATGCAGCTGTCTGATCCTGGTCTGTTCCAAGTACTCCATAAAAGTCAGGGCTGGCCAATCCATCTTGCTCTCCTTTCACACCTGCAGCTCCAGCTGGAATTTCCTGGAGCAGGGGAGCGGCTGCAGCGCGCAGCGGGACGCGCTGGCTGAGCACTGGGGAGATCTGCAGTGACAACAGGGCTCCCCCTTCCTCCTGGAAGGGGGGAAAACTGATTCTGCATCCAGCAGGTTCAAAAGCTGAACTTCTGCTCTTTCATATCCAACCAACATCCTGAATTGTTTACTGCTTCCAAAGGAGCAGTGTTACAAACCCTTCCCTCCTGCAGCCTCCTGCCTCTGTGCATCACACCTCCATGGTGCAGTGCCAGTGCTGGGGCTCAGGCTCATCTGCCCCTGAGTTTCTGTAGCTCAGCTTGTGGTAACTGCTCTCTGATCCTGATCTTTCTTACCTGGAAATGTAGCACTCCCTCCTGCCACAGAGGCTGAGGTACCAATCCAAGTCCCCAAATCACATGGAAAGGCCTGAAGAACAGCCGCAACTGCCCCCATTAACAGCCCACCCCTGTACCCCACCACATCTGTATTTTCTGAGCCCTCCAGCCCTGCCTGGCAATAAGTGAATGCAAGAGATGCTCTCCTTGTCAGCCATGTGGCTGGTGCTAGCCATGCTGCAAGGTTTCGGGTTCCCTCACAAACCCAAAAGCGACCCAGCAAATGGGGTTTGCTCCACCAGCCCTTGAAGGCTCATTAAAAGCCAAATATTGCTCAGCCTAAGGATGGAGAGCTCAGCATGGATTTTACTGAACGTTAAATCAACCAGCAAGCATAGCCAGCAAACTCTGTGGCACTTTAACTTTAAATAATGCAATAATTATTGAATTTCCTTTTTATAACTGAAGTGCTGGAATGTAAACAATGGGGCTGTAATTGCAGGAAGGGGGGATCAATAGAGGCAATCGTTTTCAGCCATGTTAATTGTAAATACAATTGCTCCAAGATGTCAGCCTCGTTCTTCTCGCTCCCAGAATCATCCTAACGGATGACAGAGTCCAACTTTCCCATTACAGCTGTTCGTTCCTTTAAGAGGTTCTCAATCAGGTCTGATCAATCTGTCAAGATAATGCATAGAGTAAGTAAGACTCTTCCAAACACAAGCTCCCAATCAATAGCCCGGACCTGCTTAATGAGGAGGGGCTAAAGCCCAGGGGGAGGCACAGTCCCAGCTACTGCTTGACTCCAGCAGCCAACTTCTTCACAGGGTCTGGGAGCAGCTCCTAACAAGGACATTGTTTATGATGCCCGTGATGAGCAGCATCCCTGCACACCCACAGTCCCATGGGGTCTGTGGACAGAGAACAACAGAGGTTAACAGAAAGCAAGTGCCAAGAAAGGCTGAACTTGTAATCACATCCCCCACACCTTTTTAATTCTGCAACAGACCTGCAAGCACTAATTAATCCTCCCTTGGAGGAGATGGCCAAAGATGCAAACGTGTGGGGACAGCCAAGAGCTTCACTAAGAGTCCTCCTGTGGAAGACTTACTTCCCATGTCTTGAGGAAGGACAAATTCCACGGGAGAGCCAGCACTGACCCAGTTATGCCAGCCAACCCCTTCCAGTGCAGGGGAAACAGGGAGGGATGCTGGCTGAAGATCTCTTGAGGGAGGGAGGAGCTGGGAGGTGAGGGAACAGCCAGAGATGCTGCTCTCCAGCTGTAGTACCTAACTCCAGTAGCACAGGTATCCCTTGCACACCTGGGTCACCATACACCTGCTGAGCCCAGAGAGGGGGAAAGTAACAAGCCTGACCGTACCTGGGCACTCTCCCACAGCATCCAACCTTCTCTTCTCCCACAACTACAGTGCAAAGTCCTGCCAGCACAGGAAATGCACTCTTGGGCGACTGCACCTTCAACTGCAGAGAATCTTGCAGATCCCCGAAATCTCCCCCGGGAGACACAGGCGCAAGCGCTGCTGTACATGGAGATGCACACAGGAGCGTGAGTATCGATCCTGCTAATTATAGTGCTAAAACCAAAGCACCACGAGAGTACATTTCCTATCAGCTGGCCTGTAAAATGCTGCCCTCAACCCTGCACGCTCCTGCCCGGCTGTGCCTCCACCACAGGACCCACCACAGCCCTGCAAGGGCACCTCTGCTGCTCACCTGTGCACTGCTGAGCAACAGGAACCAAGAAACCTCACACAAAGTGACCTCTCCTACGACCAGTCAGGGCGTGAAGGATGTCACCCAGAGCCAGCCTCACCCAGCAGCTCCTGTGGAGCAGCACAGAGCTTGGGAATGGTTGAACTCCTCCTACAACTGAACCAAAGCCTGGACTAGGGACATTCCCATCCTCAGGAAAGCATACAGTTTTGTCACTTCACATTTCCATGTCATCCCCGGGGAAACACGGCAGAAAAGCTGCACTTTTGCCTGCAGAGCACTCTATGCACAGCAACAGGATGGAGTGATTAAAAAAGAAAAAAAAAAGTGCCAGAATGCAGCAACATCACCAAGGAAGAGGCTCATGGCTTCCAGCCCACTCCTTTCTCAGTGCTGGATAGGCAGGAGCTGAGGAATTCACAGAGCCTCATCTTTTCCAGGCTTAGGAAAACAAATGGGGAAAATCAACTGAAGACAGTAACCACAAACAGGCCTCACAATGCCCTGCCCAGACCTTTATAACATATTTTGCACATCTACTTGAAAATAATCAGTTCAGTGTGAGATGCTAAGCTGCGAACACTCAGGTGAACTAGAGCAGCCCGGGAATATGGAAAAACACTGGATAAAAAGTAAATTATGTAATCAAAAGGTCTGGGGGGAACCTGGAAAGACAGCAGGATCGAAATCTGTTGTCCATATTGTAATTGTGTAGCTGCTGAGTGATTGAAGAGAGCTTTCTGTAACACAGAGCCAGGCTGGGACTCTCCATACCAGTGATGTTTTGTTTCCTCTGGCAGCTGTGGGAATGAACCCTGTGTTACGCAGGGCTCTCCGAGGAGGCTCTGATGCAACGCAGTCCTGGCTCCTGTGTTGATAATGCAGCTCTGACTCAGTCACCCAAACCCCTCTCTATGTGTGTGGAGCTTGCTTTAAGGATTCAAATGAAAATGAATTTCCCCCCACATTAAATCTTTTGGAAAAGAAGCACCAGTCTCTGAAGGAGAGGCTTGAGGACTGTCTGACACCCCTGTGCTCTGCCCCGCACCCCGAAGTCAAGGGGCACCCAGGTGTGCCAGTCCCTTTGTCCTGCCTTGGCTCCGGGTGCCCCAGGACTGCAGTGCAGAACCCCAGCAGCACCAGGGCGGTGAGGTCAGGAGGGGACCCCCCTGTGCTGCCAGGGACTACTGTAACAATGCACCATGAAACCATGTGGGACATTGAAGCCGCCACAGAAACCCAGCCTGAGAAAGCCTCACACAGTTTAATGAAACACTGTGGACACAGATTAACTCCCCTCGCTCGGGGTTTATTGTTTCATCCATCTCCAGGGAAGTTGTGATGGACTGAAGCTTTCCTTGTTTTCATACTGCACCTTTGTAACTCCTTACCGCACTGGTACCACCTGAACTCCCAGCAGATAACCAAAACCAGTAAAAACAACGCACAAGACCATTTTTCAATCCTCTCCATGAATCGCAGAATATCAGTATCAAAGACAAAACCTCCCCACACAGAAGCCAACAGAGATCCATGGAAAAACAGAAGATTCAGCTCATCCTCTGCCCACAGTCCACAGCAAGGATTTTTCAAGATCAGGTGATAAGGGAGGAAGGAAAACTAAAGGATGGTGTGATGGACTAAAATGACAGAATGGAAGCAGAAAGAGGAAATGAGTCTTGAGGGTGAGCTGAAAACCAGCAGAGGCAGGGAAGCCCCCTGGCAGTGGAGCAGCCCTTCTCCAGGGGCACAGGCTGCAGGGCTGGGCAGCCAGAGCACAACCTCTGAGGCACACGCTGTGCATCAGCCCACCCTCAACACGGGCACAGGAGCACCAGCTGATTGCAGACCGCGCTGCCAAGGTAAGCTCCTTTAGTGTCTGTGAAACACAAACAGAACACAGAGCACCACGGAAATGCCCATGAGAAAATAAATAATTCTTCATTCAGTGAAAGCTTTGGATTGTATTAGACAAAGCCTGGGGCAATGTAATGAAAGAGGAAGATAAAAAGAAATGGAATAATTACTCACAGAATGAGGCAAGGATCCTGCTGGAAAAATATGTATGGAACTACTTATAATTAAGAACCAAAATAATGTCTGCACACAAAGAGCTGAATTAAGGCAACCTGCTACTTCCAGTGTTCTAGAAGGTTGTGAGGGCTCCGTGAACCCAATGGACACTAATGTGGTCCTAAGAACTGTGTATAGAAATTCATGCAATTTCTCCTTGCCCCACACTCCTGAGCTGCTCCTCTGTAAGGAAAGCCACCAAGCACTTGGGGAGGAGAAGCCTTCCAAACACAGACTCCTCCAAATTTACCTGGGAGACCTCTCCAGCCCTTGGGCATGTAATGGTTCTCAGCCCACCTGGTTTCCACCAGGAAGGACAATGACCCACAACAATCCACAGCAGCACAGCTGTCTGCCTCATGGATTCTGTACACAGCCTCCAAGCAGTTTGCAGCCTATGAACAGTTGGGTTTGCTGCTCTGTATTTCCTGTGTATATCTAAAAATCTAATTCCATTGTAGTAGAATTCTGCAGAGGGATCTACAAGAGAATGGAATAGCTCGGAGCATTAGCTGCAGCTATTCCCTCCAAGACAGACTACAGCAATGGAAAACACGGAGAGTGCAGAAGCACATTGATGCAAACAGACCAACCCCAAGATGATAAATGTCTCTGCTCTTTGTTCATGTGTATCTGCAGCCACTGGCATTTGCCTTCACAGGTACAGAAACCCCTGGGAAAAACCAGGCCCACTATTTACTGTTTATAGCCATTCTGGCTCTGCAATCCCAGTGGGCAGCCTGCAGAGACACACACGAGGTAAATGACAAACACTATGGAGGCAGCACTGATCAGCATTAGGAGGGTGCACTGGCTACTGCAATTCAAACAGAAAACGGAAGCAACAAAATCTTTTTCTAGGAGAAGCATCCACTCACGGCAGAAAGGTGTGAGGAGATAACAGATTTCTAATCTCTGTTTACAAAATTGCAGGTGTAACTCCAGTTACTCCAACTGCCCCAAAATTCTCATTTCTGCAACCACATGGGATCAACTTGTCTGCAAAAATACCTGCTCGGGGTGGGATTACCATATGCCACCAGAGGGTCAGTCTGCAGGTTTTATGTCTGGATAATCCCTCTTCCTAGCCCAGAGTCAGACACTTTGACAGACCTAGTTGGGCACTGCAGTGCATGCACTGGAAAATCCAGGTAAGTCAGGGCCAAGGAGGTGTGAAAATGATAAAAGCAAGTTCCTGCTTTGTGGGACCATGAAAAACACTCACAGGCAGCCAGAGGTGTCTGTAACACAGACCCCACAACATGAAAACGTCTGTAGGACTCCAAAGCCTTTAAATGTCTCCCACCTATGATCACGGCATGCCTGAGAACCTGCTCTGGGACAGCAAGACCCTTCTCTGAGGGACTTCAGCATCTGGTCCCTTTCCAGCACTGCTGCAGCGGTCAAAAGGCAAAGCTAGGCACTGTCCTTCTTCTGTGCCTCCTCGCATGGGCAGGTCTGGGCTCAGCAGTCGGTACCACAGCATGTGCCGTGCCTGCGGTGCCACAGCTGCGGGCGCCGTGTGCCGTGGGTGCCGTGTGCCGTGGCTGCGGGCGCCGTGTGCCGTGGGTGCCGTGGCTCTGGGTGCTGTGGCTGCGGGTGCCGTGGCTCTGGGTGCTGTGGCTGTGGCTGCAGGTGCCGTGGCTGCGGGTGCCGTGGCTCTGTGTGCCGTGGCTGCGGGTGCCGTGTGCCGTGGGTGCCGTGTGCCGTGGGTGCCGTGTGCCGTGGCTCTGGGTGCTGTGGCTGCGGGTGCCGTGTGCCACAGCTCCGGGTGCCGTGCCTGCGGTGCCGTGGCACCAGGCCTGCGGTGCCGTGCCAGGCACCAGAGCTGCCGCCAGACGAGCGCTGTTCTCCTTCCCCACCAAAACGCCCGAGGCCTCCAGCGTGTGCGCTAACCACAGCCCTTTGAGAGGCTCATGTATTTACAAACTAAGGCATGTGGAAATCAAAGGGGATACCATATGACATAATTCACATTAAAATGTCAACAGGCTGACAATTTATAGAGTCAATCCACCGGAGGTGGGGAGAACTAAGACGTGGTAATTGTTAAATTCCCGCTTAAACCAACAGCAGCTTCACCTTCAAAGCAGCACCACGTGCACGGGCTCTGGCTGCTGTCAGCCCTAGTGCCAGCCTGGCCCTCGCCCAGCACCGAGGCAGTGGCCTCAGCCATTCACTGCACCAAGCACGGGCTGGGGACGTGGGACGCCACTCTGAGGAGCACAGCTCCAGTCCACCCCATGGCAAATATTCACTGTCAGCACAAGGACAACCAGCTTTTCAGGAAGGCAGAGTCCCTCTGGTCAGGGCACTGGTGTCCATTTCCACACCTGGGCACAGCACACCTCCTCTGGAGGGGACACAGGCAGGTAAACGCTCCGAGGGCACCAGTGAAGGAACCAACTCACCCAGGGCCTGGCACTGCATGGCCCTGACCCCACAGGTACCTGAATATATCACAGCAATGGAACAATGAAAGCTTGGAGTGTCCCAGCCATAAACAATCTAGGGGTACATTTGAACTTTTTACCCCAGGTAGATGGCAGCAGCTTTGCCCACATCAAATATATTGCATTGTTTTGTGATACTCCACACCAGCGCCCTCAGCCCACTGACATCCCCTGCCCATGGACAGGCTGCTGGACCCGTGTCTTGCAGCTTGCAATAAAGCATAAGGTAGGCAGGAGAGGGAAACGTGCACCACTGGGAGAAATTTTACCTGGATAAACCGCAGCCAATAAATTTTCTATAAATGCCAGCTAATGCTGTCCCTTGGAGAGCACCGGGCAGGGACTGCCGGGCTCCAGAGCCCTCGGCACAGCCTCGCTGTCTGTACATAAACAGAAACACCTCATTCTCTCTTCTACCTCATTAACTGAAACGCATTAAAACAAGTGTGCACTGGGAGCAGCAAATGAGACTGTTAAACCAAGCTGATATAATCCTCATCAGCTGTGGGAAATGAGCACACATCCATTACACTGAATCGAGCCGCCAACTGCGACTCACCGAGGATCTTGAGACCCCAGGAAGATGCTCTTCCCCCGCAGCTGTACCAGGCAGCTCAACCACTGCCTCCAGCACTCTCTCATGGGGCATTTCCACAGTGCTGGGGTTGCATTTCCATTCCAGCAGCCCCCGCTAAGCACACAGCTGGGGGCCCTGGTCCCACACTGCAGCCAAGTGCTGCATGAGTCCACTATGTCCAGAAGGAATCTGCTCAGTGAGATGCAGGGAACCATCTGACTCCTCTAGTATCCAAGTGGAATAAAAGGCCAAGGCAGCAGAGCAGACACACAGAACACGGGACATTTCCCAAGGCCAGTCTGCCACGGGGACATGCCCATGCAGTGTGACAGTACCTGACCACAGCAGGGCTGGCCTCAGGGGACAGACATGCGTTCACACCCTGCCCAAATGGTACCAGCCTGCAGAACCACACAAAGCGGGGAAGACACCACAACATTCCCTGATAAAGGCCCCAGCACTGACCCCACTGTGGTGCCACGGCTGTGCCCATTGCCCCAGCTGGCAGCCAGATGCTGAACGGAGGGAGTCACAGCACAGGCTGACAAGAGCTGTCACACAGTGACACTGACTTTCAGCACACAGGACCAGCTCCACACAAGGATACAAACTGCTCCCTTCTTCTGCAGGGCCATCACATCATGGCTGTGCCTTCACGAGCAAGGATTCGCTTAAAATGTTGAAGAAATGTTCATTTTGCCTCCTCCCTGAGGAGGCAGAGCAGGGAGCCCTCCCGATGATGAAGGAACCAGACAGACCACATTCACCATAGACAGACAGACAGCACGTTGTGCCCTCCACCGCCTTGAGTCTGAACTGCTGACCTCACCAGAGCAGCTCAGGTTTCCAAACCCTCTTTTCCTCGTGCCACGCAGAGCTGATGAGGCAGGATGGGGTCCTCTCTCTCTCACCCTCAGCCCTGCGGTGGGAGGAGGTCCCCTGTGCCTCAGCCTTGTACTGGCAGCAAGAATGTAAACAACCTCTTCAATCCTCACAGCTGCTATTTCAGTTTTTAACTCAACAGAGCTATTACACGGCATTTCCCCCATGTGCAGTCTGTCTGGGACTTGCTCCTCCCTGTGGAACAGGACACCCTGGGGTCTCCCTGCCAGCTCCCAGCAGCCTGTGCAGGCATTTTGAACTGGGTCCATGAAGTCTGTTTAACCAGCATGATGTGTGCAACAGAATCACAAAGAAACAGGCATTTAAAGTGACATCTGTTGGATTAATTAGCTGTGTAATTAGCCTCCCCTCTGTGGAGACAGGCTTTGTTACTGCTGCCTGAAACTTCCCCAGGTGATTCTCTTTGTATCCATCCTTCCCCGAGCGCAGGGAGGAGCAGAGTGGGTGAGATGGGGCTGTACTGCCTGAACCGGGGGCAGGAGACAGCCCAGCGGCCACGGGACAGCAGAGGGGGCAGAAACTGGGTCAGAGAACCCCAAATGCTACATCCATGTGGTGGAACCCAGACAGGAATGTCCATCAGTCTCAGCACATTCTGCAGGTCTGCTCAGAGACGAAAGGCAGGGATACAAGTCAGGCATTTATATCCTGCCCAATTAAACCAGAACATCTCTGCCTCCTGCAACCAGCTCCCCACCTCCCCGGCCTGTGAGCCCAGAGCTGACACGGGGGGGTCACAGCAGGCTCAGACAGCTGGGGGACACAGCAGCCACTGCACTTCTACCCGAGCCACAGCCAACTCAGCAGAACAGAAAAATCCCGAGGCAATCTCTAGGACAAAGAGGAAAGGCGGGATGCTGGGAAGAGCTGCACTGCACTGATGGCTCGATGGCCAGATGCAGGTACCTCCCTGCTTTAAAGCACAACAAAAGGCACGCTGTGGGGGGACAGTGTGCTAGGCTCTGCCCCACAGCCCCGGGCTGTCGGCTCCAAGCCTCGCCTCTCTGCCAAAGCTACCTGGAGCCAAGGATCTCCCAATAGCTGCAGCCAGGCTTAGCAGAGCCTGTCCAACCGTACCCCAGGGCTCAACTTCCAGAGAACCTGTTGCACAAGTGCAACTTACTGCCTAATTTGACTTGCAGAACTTATTGCCCACGTCACAGCACAGGAGCAGGATTTTTACGACTGGCAAGAAGGGGAAAAAGCCCATTATGGTATTAAGTTATGTATCATGCATACATTATTTATTGTAATTTAATGAATTCCCTATGAGATAGCAAACACAGAACCTCCCATGCTGCTTCCGTAGCAATTCTGGGCACTTTGTTACAACAGTTTCTTTAGGAACAGTTCAGTTAAAGCTGGAGAAGGCCGACAGCGTCCTGCAGCCCAGTGCACTGGCACAGCCAAACAGAAACCAGCAGGCCATGCCAGGTCACACAGAACAGCTTGGGGAAAGCACCTTGTGAGCCCCTTCCTGGCCTACAAACCAGCCCCTGTCAGAGATGGATGCTAATGAATGCCCATCCATTATTTAATGAGGTCGTCGCCAAGGAGCCTACAGCTGCAGAGCTGGTGCTTGGCCAGGCCAAGGCACTGAAAACCGGACCCTGCCCAACCAGGAAAGGAACTAAGAGCATTCTGAGCTCTTGAGGTATATTCCTGTGTTGAGGAATCCATCTAGTCCAGGCAGCTGGACTCAAAACACAGACTGTAAATGCCAATTGAGCTCTGGGTTCCAGCCCAGGACAAGAGGCTGTGAGCTGCCAACCTTTGGGATAACAAAGGGCACAAATGTGGGTGACACCAGGCAGGTGAATGGACACTGGGAGACACAGCAGAAACTGGGAACTGCCAACCTCTTGTATAACAAAGGAAATGGGAGTCCAGTAACACCAGCAAAGTGGATGAAAAGGAAGACAGGGATAGGAACCAAAGACCTGGAGACTTGTGCCTGGGTAGACTATGAGGATATAAAAGCCCAGGTGCTCTTATGTTGGGGGTCCCTCCTCAGAGGCACCAGCTCAAACAGTTTCTCTGTTACTACACCAGCAATAAATGGCTTTATGTAATGAGACATCTGAGACTGTGCCATGGGAAACCTGGTCTGACTGGGTGATTGGGGGCTGAGGGGAGTCATGCAGGCCCCACCAGGTCACTGGGGTCACCACTGGAGGGGCTTTGGTCCCAGCAGCCAAAGCCTCTGGCCTCGGGAGTGTGACTGCTCAGGAGTCTTGGAAATGGTCTGACTGGGAAGATTCCTTAACAACCTCTGCAAAGAGAAACACAACTGCCCAGAGGGAACTACTCAGGCACAGCTCTTTAGGCCAGGCTTTGAGCCCTGCACTGCAGTGCCACTTGCCTGCTTCAGCCTCACACTGAACTGTCTCCCAGCTCCTCTACCTCCTTGCTGCAGCACTCCTAAACCCTGACTTGTTCTGGTCCTCCCAGCTCGTCTTCAACTGCATCTGTTGGGTGTCTGCAGGATGTGGGGAAAAGACCCTGACAAAAATGCTGTGGTAAGACCCTGTCACCCTTACTGGGATAAGACCCCAGAATCAGGTGGGTAAGGCCACAATAAACAGGCTCATTTCCTGACCTGGACAAGCATCTTCTCAGGTCTCCTGACTGGAGCTTCCCAGGGCAGAGCTAAAGCTGCAGGCAGGACAGTAAGTGGATGGCTACCCCTCTGCTCACAGAGGCTGATCACCCAGAAGACAATGCCAGTCTTTTGGATGTGGATCAGCATCTCTCCCTCCAGGCTCTCCTCTGCAGAGCAGCCACCTCCCACACCTGCCTGGGGGGGACAGTGGGTCACTGACAGCTTACACCACCAAGGCAAGCTCTGCCACAGCCTGTCAGCCACCATCCTGTCCTGTCCCTGAACGTCCCAACAAGAAACACCACCCGACATGGAAAAAATCCTGCCTGGAAATTTAAATACTCATCACACGTTCCAAAATTACCAGGATAAAAGAATGAACCATAAACACAGACACAAACTGGCATCATGCATGGGAAAGGGTCAGATGCACACTGGAACTCCAAGAACATGATGACACCTTGCTTTCAGATGACACCTGAGGTGGAGAACAGCTTTGCAGGACCCTCCTCGCCCTGTGCTGAGCCTCTGTCCCTGTCAACCCACAGCTCTGGGTGAATAGAGAGAGCCAAGACCCCCTCCTGCTGCTCTGCCCATGGGCTGCTCCAGAAGCCAGGAAAAATTCAGCTTATATAGATGAGGGTAAAGCTTGACAAGGTGTTTTTCTGTTTGATTCTTTTTCTTGTGTTTGGTTTGTTTAGTTGGGTTTTGTAGCCCATTCTCACAAATATTTTGAATTCTAAACCCTGTCTGTCTGAGGAGTTTTTGCTCCATGTTCTGGGGAGCTCCTGGTTCCTGCTGTGTGACCAGGGCTCCTGTTCCAGCTGCACTCTCACTCCTTTGTTATTTACGTTGCTTTTACAGGCTGGTTTCTTTACTAAGCTGCTGGCTGCACATGGCTCAGCACTTACTGGAAAACTTGAAAGAAAAACCTAAGTGACAGAGGCCCATAAATAAAACATAGAGCAAGCAATGCTGTGTGCTCTCAGCAGTTCTGATTCCAACCCTTCCAAAAAGCAGTGCAGAGAAAGAAAAGTTCTGTGATCCTGCTCTAACAGACTTTGGTATTCAACACCTAAAGAAAGGTAAAGATGTCTTTAATGCCAGGGTGACACCATGGAGAAATCTGTCACTCAGAGGAATGTGTAACCCCATGAGGGAGGTGTCTCAAAGGGTTAAACCGATCCAGAGAGCTTTTCATATCAAAATACTTGTCAATCCCAGCAGGACCAAAGGTACTGGATCGTAAGGGTCCGTCCCTCTCACACTGGCTGTTCATAAGCTCCTTTCATTATGAGTTTATCCAAGACTAGAGGATGCAGATTTGAATTAAAGGTTTTGGAGACCATCTTTAAAAACAACTTTTTAGGGAGACTTAAATGAGTATTTATTTCCCTTGTGAAGCTGCCACTGGAATTTGTCTTAAACCTTGTAGGAAATCAGCTCAAAGTCCCACACATGCTGTAATTTAAATGGGCTTCAGGCACAATTTGTATTGCTCAAGAGCATAATTCAGAGCTCTGATGCTGCATCTATATTCCAAGAGACAAATTTGCAAAAATAAAGCCAAAACACACTGAAGGCAGACAGCGAGTAAATCAAAGGTTAATAGAGCTCTAAATCTCCTAATGAGCACGACAGACTGTGAGCAACTTTACCCCAAGAACCTTAAAAGGCAGAGATGGGAGGAAGTTTGTGATAAAAATCAAAACCCAAACTCCTTTTGCCCACGACATCATCTGGCTATTTCAGAACTGAATCAGCCCAGCTCCTGGCAGCTCCAAACGGAGCCCTCTCTCCCTGGGCTGGAGCTGGGCTGGCCCCCAGAGCCTTCCTACACTGAAGTCCTACAGGGAACATCTCCTGTCAACCAAGTAATGGGATGGGAAGATTCTCAGCTTGACCTTACTGCAGAATTATGGCAAGACTAACTCACACCAATCCAAATGCAGCAGTATTTTATTAAACCAGCAATTTCCAGAGCACTGAAATTTATGAAATTCACAGGTTTTCCTCCACCCTAAATTCCTGTGCCAAGCCAACTTCAAAGTCAATGGTCTTTACCCAAGTCATTCCAGCCATCTGCCACTCCTGCAACTTTCTCTGGTATCTTCCGGGGGGGTTTTTTAAGCCTTCCTAAAACAACCTAATTGAACACGGTATTGAAGCATCAGACAAAGCAAGGATTTACACAGTTCACACATTATCCCCTTGCCCTTCTGCATCCCACTGGATCATTGAGGCAATGCCTTCAAAAAGATTGGCAACAATCCACATCTTGCTTGCAGGAAGAACAACATTAACCCCCCCTTTTTTTCCGATGTTTTCTTCTTTGTTTTTGTTGTTGTTGCTGTTTTGGGGGGGGGTGTTTTTGTTTTGTTTTTTTAAACATGTGGGGCAGCAGGAAGCCTAACCCCCGCTCTGGTAGGGTTGTATGCCCCCCATCCCTCTAACACTGTGACATCGAATTCCATCAATCATTTCCTGTGAAACCACTTCATGTTGTAAAGTTCTTCTGCAAACTGTCACAGCTTTACAGCTAAGTGGTCCACTCTTTTTACCTTTTAGCTGATTTTTACATCTGCCTTTAACTCCATTTTTGGATCACTTATAAACACAGAAACCCCCCCATATCTTTCCAATCTTTTTCCTCCATCCTGGAAAGTTAGTTTTCATTTCTTCTGCTTCTCATCCTTCACCTCCGTACCCCTGCCCAGCCCTGGGCCCAACCTTACTCTGAAACATGTTATCCTTCCAGTTTCTTCATGGAGAATCTTATCAAAGACCCTGGGAACCCCCTGTCCCAGCAGCCCAGCCCAGCCCTGCCTGCAGCCTGGCTGGCCCTTCAAACAACTGACAGTGCTGCAAGAACCTCTCATCCCAAAGTCTTTTTCCCCTTCCTAATCCATGTGCCTCCTAGGACTTTTCTATTACAGCTTCTTTCAATCTGCTGACTTAATGCTTTGCAGTTTCTGGCCCACGCTACTGCCAGGAGCCTCTGCCCCCTCCTGTGGGGCTCCTCCAGAGCTCTTCAGAGCAGAGTCCTGCTAAGTCAGTGACTTTTTTCCTTCATGGCTCCTCCACGTGAGACCACCCTTCAGGATTTATCCTCTGTGCAGAGGTACCTTTCAATTCTGCTCTTCAACGCATGAGAAGACTTCTCTCCTCCTTCCCCTCCCTGTAACTCAGGCCTTCTCCTCTTTCCCTACCTCCACATGTAATACTTTCCTATTTGATCACACTGGACTTTCTGTGAACTTTGGCCAGGTTTGCCCTGCTCTGTTTTCTCAGGGGTTGTTACATTTAACACAGGCACCTAAGGTGCTTTTTGGCAACTCCTCTGTGACCCACACACATCACAGCCTTTACTGTAACCAACAGTAGCACACCCATTCTCACATCATTCTAACGTCAAAGTTAGCTATTACAGAAGGTACTCTTTTTGCCTGGTTCTATTATGGAAGGACATTGAATTCGAACACATTATCATAATTCTGTAACTACATCTCATACAATACTCCATGCATCCTCAGGGATTAAAACTTTCTGGGGATTTTCCAACAAGTTTTTTTGAGAATGCTGTGGCCAGCAAAGGAGACACAAGCTCCTGTGGGAGAGGCAGAATGGGCCAGTGCTGCTCCAGGGTGGAACTGAGGCCTTCTGCTGAGTGTGCAGCTGCACATCCTCTTCCCTTCCCACAGGTTGGCTTCGCCTCTGCCCGAGCCAGCACAGATCCATGGTTTCGTCACCACCAGCACCATGAGCACTGATATTAAAGAGTCATTCTCCTGCATGCTCTGCATCTCTAGCTAACAAAGAGCCTCTATGCATGGCACCATGTAACCCAAACCCTCTCCTTCAGACTCCCTATTCCCTAAAAAAGTGAACTCAGCACTTGGAAACACTGAAAAGACACTGAATGAACTCATTGAAGGCATTTGCTGGCAGTCTGGCCAGCAGTGTGTTTCTTCAGTAGTTCTTTGTTTAAACTTCTAAGCTGCACAGTCTGAACTAGAGATTGCCAGGAAGTTGTAGGAAATGTCCAAACCTGGCTCTTTCTCAAACAGATTAATTCCTTCTGGAAGCTCCACCTGTGCCATGGACGCTGAGACCTCGTGCCCAGCCTCTTCCAGGTGTGTGGAACACTGCTGCTCTGCCCAGTGCCAAGCTCTGCAGTCATGAGGAGACAAGCCTGGGCTGCTGCTCCTCTGCTCACAACCGCCCTGTCACCCAGCCAGCCCACACCATGCCCCAGCTGTGGGAGGAGGGTCTTCAAACCCACCATCTACCTTGAGCCAGAGCATCCATCTCAGAAATGTAATGCCATGCATTGACAATGGTGCTCTTGCTTTCCAGGGAGCTCTTCAGGATATGAACACCCCCTCAGCCACCCAAGGTGATCAGCAGTCACACCAGAGGCATAGGCACCACATTCACTCAGCAAGTGCCAGATAAACAACAGGATTTCCACTTTAGTCACAGAATTTTAAGGGGACAGCAAAGGATTGGGAGTACACAACAATAAAGGAAAGGTTACCAGACCCTTCCAGTTTTTTGCCATTCCTTTCCCCTTACCCCTGACAGGGAAGAGGTCTGACAGCAGCTATTGCGATGCACAGGATGAAGATGGCAGCAGAAGACCAGACCTTCTCCCCTGGCACTGGGAGTGTTGCAGGAAAAGACTGAAAGGTTCACCCGACTGCAGACTGACAGTGTCTCCAGATCACATTTTCTGGCAGCAAGTAACACTGACAGAAGTGGCACTTGGGCAGTGCAAGCAGCCAATAACATGTGATTTAGGAAAAAAATGGCAAAAGCAGCAGAATAAGGAGGATTGTGTGTGATAAGCCCAGTGTGTGCTCTCACCCAGCAGCATCTGGAGAGGATTTTCTCCAGCAGGCAGGGAAGAACTCGATTACATCCAGTTAACTGTGCTCTAAACTGATTATGCATGTGCCAGGCTAATGGATTACATTAGCAAGAGGAAAAATAACATCCAATCAATCTCAATTTACTGCAGACCACACCAAGGCCTGAGAGAAGAGAAACCATTCTGTGAACTCCCCCCAGTGCTGCTGCATCCCTTCAGTTCTCAGCAGACATGGCATTACAGCTGCCCACGGAGCGGAGAGCCCCGCTGCACCCGTCCGATCCATGCCTGCTCCAGACAGAGCCTTCTCCTCTAAACCAACCCCTGATCCCAGCTAGGACACCGTGAACCCAGCCATCCACCAGCCTCTGCTCCCACCTTTATCCAACCCTACCTGAAGGCCAATACAGGGAGCATTCCAAAGGCATCCATTCCTCTGAAACACGTTATCCTTCAGCTGGTGTTTCACTACTGTTGTGTCAGAGGCAACACGGGGCTGTAGCAGCACTGAGATTGTCCAGGCCTCTCACAAACCTGAAAACTGACAATTCCTCATTGCCTGCCCAAGGAAAACATCCTAGGAATCTTTATTATCAGAACCTATGCCTGTCCCCCAATGCTGGTGGGATTTTCTTTCCCTTTCTTCTTTTTTCCCCCCCCTTTTCTTTTCCCTCAGTGATAGAATTCTAGTGCCCCAATTGTTTTTCCCCAGTGGAACCCACTGTAGATGAAGGGCCCTGATAAAGAAACCTTTAAACCTTTGTAATGTATACTTAAAGAACAATATAATGTGTAAAAAGTCATAATACAGCTTTCAAACAACTCTCTTGTACCCTAAACTGACCTCCATGGAGGAGATTCAGTTCCATCAGCTGGGTTCTTCAAGTGTCATGGGGACTGTCCTGCCCCCAGTTTCCAAGCTGTGTAACTCTCTCAGGTCTCCTGCACACCAGAGAGCAAAGGTGTACGTGCAAACCTGATCATTTCCAGAGGCAGATTCTGCTGTGAGGGGCTGGATCCCAGCTCAAGATGGAACAATCGCTGTCACAGCCATCCTGGCCTCAACAACGAGCTCAGAGAGACACAACACCGCTCTGGGCAGCTCCCCACCAGCTCCAGGTAGGTCCAAGGACCACAGCTCAAGGTAAACCTTATATGATGCTCCTGGTTATCACCTTCCTCCCTGACTTTGCTGGAACTGTTAATTCCTAGGAAAAATCCAGGAGTTTTGAAACTGTGTGTACACTGTGATGTTGGTGGGTACCACGGAGCTCCATGTCAGGTCTTAAACTCCCATTACATAAAGAAAAGTTTAAAAAAATATAATTGAAAAGTGTGAGGTACACTCTGTGTGTATATAAAGAAACCTCAGCATATTTGGGGGAACGCAGAAAGAAAAGGATGACAACAGAAAGAATATAAAAAAACCTGTGAGGAATGAGCAGACAATGAGCAGGAGAACACGTGTGAATGGAGGGGATGCGGCTGCTGAGATTTATGGCAATTCGTACCTGATTGTTCATACTAAAGCTATTATGGGATGATTAGAGAAAAAGGTGAAGCTTTAAGTCCAGTGAAAATCAATAGAAACGTCTGGAGCAATTCTGCTGCACGAGTGAAAGGACTATTTACTGTATCCGGAGCTCCTCTTGGGTTACAGCCCACAGGGTTCGGGCCAGCAAGGGGGGAGGTGCTGGGGACCAGACGAATGAGACAGGAAAGAGAAGATGGTTATAATGGTTATAAAGACAACACAGAACGAGGGGGGGTGGGAGAAGGACAGACAAGAAGATGGGAGTGACAGCCCAAATACCACTGTGGATGAAAACACACAATGCCTCCAAGCTGCAGGGCCACGCTCACGGCTCCGCTTCCAGCCTCCTCCCCTGCCCAGCACCCAGCAGTGCTTTGCCTACAGATCCCAGCACTGAGGTACACAGAGCACAACAGCACTGCAGTGACGGCCCCTCCACCCGCCCAGTGCCAGGACCAGCACATGGACCAGGCGAGAAGCCTTCAAGTGACACAAAGTGACAAACTCGTATGGGAAAGAGCTAATAAACCACAGGAAAATGTCACCTTACACAATTTTTCTAAGAGTGATTCTTCAATTTCTGTGCAGAGTATCACAGCTGCAATGTCGTAAGACACACAGGCTCCCTCAAAGCACCGTGGCGTGAACATCTACTGGTCTGAAGCCTGGACAAGCACAGTCACTAACAGAACACAGGCTGAAGAGCTGTGGCATGCAGTGGATTGGCTGCCAATGGAGAGCTCTCAGCAGCTCGTCTCCAAAGGGTCACAATCCACTGTGGTTCAACATAGATTTTCCTTGGAAAACAAAAGAAGATGAAGCAAAGCCAACCCTTACCTTATAGAGCTTCAGGCTGGCCTCGTGCCTCGAGTTCACAGTGTGGAGACGTAGCTTCTCCAAACTGTTGGTGTAGTAATCACACGCATTGCATTTCAGATGGACTGGGTTCCCAATGGCCACACACTTGAGCCTCCATTCGTTGGCTTTGCCCCCCTCCTTGATGTGTGCCACCAGCTGGTATTTCTGCACGTGCTTGTCTGTCTTACAGTGCAGCTGGAAGTTGGCCTTGAGCTGTGTGTTGTAGCGGCACAGCTTGCACTGGTACGAGTCCCCCATCACCGCCTTCCACTCGTCCTCCGGGAGGCTTCGCTCCACGTTCATGTGGAGGCCCAGCATGTCCAGATTATCTGTGGTGAACTTGTTGCACACAGCACATTGGAAGAGCTTCAGCGACGGGTCATTGGTCTGCGTGAAACTTTCACCCAAGTTCATGAGCTCCTCAGACACCAGCTGTCCACCACCCAGCCGCATGTCCAGCGGGATCTCGCCACCCACTGCACAAAGAAAAAAGGGAAGAAGGGGTCAGGAATGTGGAACTCTTGCCAGAAGATAAACGCAGAGCAGAACATAAGCTGCTCCCAAGTGCCACCTGTGTACCCACAAACACACAGTGAGGCCACACGCGGCTGTACGTCCCCCTTCGCCCATTCCTCTGTGTTGCTGGTCTGCACCAGAGCTGGAGAAAAAAGTTATTGCAGCCAGCATAGAAGGCTGGGAATGGACTACTATCACCCTTGCTACCCTCTTGCTGAAGGATCATCCAGCCCTCTGCCCATCAAAGAGGGCAAGAAAATCCCCACAGACTTTGAGAGGATGAAGAATTCCACAGCACCACATTGAAAGTTTCTGTGGCTATTTCAAGAACAGCATTAACACTTCATTCTGTTTTTTCTTGCCTCCCTGGAAAAGCAAATGCTACCTCATGCAGTAGCTAAACACAGTCCCTGCCACCCAAAACAAAGGCCAGCAGTCACGAACCCAGGTGATGGCCACATCACAGGGAGGTCACCACACTGCCATCACGAGTTGGCAACAGTGAGGAACACGGCATGGACAGAAACAACCTGAGAAGTGCCACTCCTGCAGTGTTGTGTATCATCTCTTGTCCAAGAGTTCAAAATAGTGAAGAATCTTCCAAAAACAGTTTTGACAAGGTAAAGACAACAACTACTAAAGAGGGTGCGAGAGCATGTCAGGGAGAGCCAGGAGACCCTGTCAGGCTGACTCTTCAAACTGGAGCTCAACTCTGCTCACTCACAGCTACTGAGCACAACAGGCTCCCACTCACACCACAGCATCTGAGAAACGCACACAGAGAAAATGTGAACAAGCACAGAGACAAACCAGGAGCCCTGTGCCACTTCACTCTCCTTTTCCATTTTTAAGACATTTATGCTTTTTCTACAGCTTTTTAGTATTTTACCTTGATTTGATATCACAGTTCAGCTTAACAATTCTATGAAAGGACCCAGGTCAACAATTCCTCAGGTAATCCAAAAGAGATGTTATTTCCTTAATTTTTCATCTCCCATGTTGCAACTTACTTGCTGAGAAGCAAATGTTCTTTAAGACACTCTCTCCTGAACTCGCCATGCAGGAAAAACCCCAAAGCAGACTCTTCTGAATTATTAATGTTCTGCTCAGTTTTGGACCAAAGTGTATGAATGAGAAAGATCTGCTTCACTTCTCGCAAAGCTCACGGCGTGGATATCTGAGCCAAAAGGGCCAACCTGGTGTCAAGTGCTTATTAACACAGGCAGGGCTCCCTCTGCAACCCTTGGTGTGAGATTTGCAACCACCAAGTGCACGGTTCACAAACTGCTCTCCAGGCAGCTCTTGGACATCCAAGGCCCCATCATTTACTTTAGGAGCTTCAGTTAAAATACTCCCAACTTATTACAACTGCCCTGTGCTTCTGTAAGGAGGGCCTGAGCTTCAAAAGCCTTCAATCCCATCTGTCACTGGCAGCAGAGGAACACCACCCCTTCCACCCCTCTCAAACCTGCTTACCTTGTCTTCTCAAGGCAACACAGCATGGAACAAACCAACCCCAAACAAATACACCTGCCTTTGGAAGTGCCAGCAGGTGATTGCACCCTTTCTCAAAGCTATCCACCAAACTACTCCCACTCCTCACCAAACCCAGGAGAAGTTCTCAGGAAACACTGTAGTTAGGATGCTTTCTGCAATGTGCAGGAACATTCAGCACCATGGCATCTGTAACTCATGTCTGCTGTTCCATTAAGTCCCTATGAAAACTCTTGGAAAATGTACTAGAAAAGCCACAAGATGAGGAAAAACTGCTCTGGGTGAACAGATGAGAAATCTGCACTGTGCAGCCTCCATCCTCGACCACCACATAAAGGCAGCTCATGGGGCCACAGTGCCAGACCCCTTTGCTCGCTCTCTCACATGAACACGGTGGAAAACCCTCCAGCCTCACCTAGAGATGGAGCCATTGTTGCCATGGGGTTGGTGGGATCGAGCTGGAACCCCCCCATCATGAACTGTGCATCTGAGGAAGTGCTGTCCATCTTCAAGTTGGGAAGGTTCATGTTCTGCGCCAGGTAATACTGGTAGAGCTCGGCCTCGGCAGGGGACGGCAGGTTGCCGAGGCCTAGGTGCCGGTTATGTTGGATTTGGGACATGTTTTGCTGAAGCAGCATCATATTGTGCATGTGCTTCTCACTGGTCATGTGAATCCGGAGGTTCCTAGCTACGTTGGTCTCGTAGTCGCACACCTCGCACCGCCAGGTGGGTTTGGTTTTTGGTTTGGTGGGGGAGGGAGCCCCACAGGTGCTACCGATGTTGGCCGCAGCGGCCGCCGCAGCAGCAGCTGCCGCCGCCGCTGCCCCCGCGGTGTGGCTGAAGACTTGCTCTCCCCCTCCGTTCTGCAGGTTCTGCATGTTGTTGAGATGCTTGTCGGACTGCATATGAATACTGAGGTTGCCTTTGGTAGTTGTGGAGTAGTTACAGACCTCGCAACGGAAGGGCTTGTAACCACAGGTGTAGCTCTCGCCCCGCGCCAGCCGCGGGTGCGGCTGCCCGCTCTTGCAGTAGACGCAGGAGCCGCCCGGCTCAGGATGTTTCTCCTTCATGTGCGCCTCAAGCGTCTGCTGGTACTTGTAGTGCCAATTGCACTTGGGACACTTGAGTGTCTTACACGAGTTGCGAGAATGCATCATAGTCATGTGGCCACCCAGCGACCGCGAGGAGCCCAGGACCGTGTCGCACTTTGGGCACTCCACGCCGCTCCCCGAGGGGCACTCCCCACCCCCAAGTTCACAGAGGGGGCCAGCATGCTGGTGATGGGAGACGTAGCTCCCGTCCTCGCCCTCTGCACTCTCATTTGGTTCTGGTGCTGTGGCATTGTCTTTATTGGCACTTTCATCGATGAAGTCCAGCCTCCTGCTGCCCTCGGCCACACTGGCTCCGCCGCCCTCATTGTTAAAGCTTAAGTGATTCCTCCTGTTTGCACCATCAAAGACAAAGGAAGAAGCAGAATTAGAACTAGTAGAAGCCGTGCCCCGCGACAGGGTCTGGAGCACGTTAGGCATTAAGGGAGAGTTAGAAATGCTTTGGTTTGAGAGAGCAAGGTCCTTTTTGCTGCTGCCACTGCCTGCCACAGCCCCAACATCCTCCTGGGGCCGGTCCTCCAGTTCATCCTCCAACTCGTTTGGAAACAGTCCTTTGCAACCCTCATCATCCTCGTCTTCTTCCTCTTCCTCCTCTTCCTCTTCCTCCTCCTCCTCTTCCACATCCTCCTCCTCCTCCTCTTCCACCTCCTCGGCTGGCTCCACCTTTTCCGAGAGGCTGTCCTGGTCTTCCCCCTCTTGTTTCTCCCCCCCTGCCACCCCAGGGTCTTTCCCCTCCGAGGATTTGGTGGGACTGGAAGCCAGCGGGCCTAGGGGGACTGAGGTAATGGGAGTCTTCAGAGCTGAGCTGGTCAGCCCACCCAGGTTGAGAAGCGCACTGGGGGCCAGGACACCCGCTGCCGGCGGCGGCTCAGCTCCACTGGCCGCCCCGGCCTGGAGGGCCTGCTCACCTTCCATGCAAATGCCACTGAATTTACCATAAAAACTGTGTCCAGGGCCTATGAGGTTAGCTGCGGAAACAAGAGGGTGCTGAAAGGTTTTGTTTTTTGGTTCCAGAAAGCTGACAAGGGGTTCCTTGTCTTTGCCTATCCCTTGGATGATAGCGGAGATGTTCTTATTGCTAAGAATTTTCCGCTCCTCCTCACTCAGAGTCATTCGGTGGTCGTGCACTGCATGGGTCACGAACGAGCGGACATACCCAAAGGAGAGCTTGCACAAGAAACACATCAGGATGGGCTTCCTCTTCCCATAGAGCACAAAGCCATCGAATTTGGACAGGTCCACATTGTTGGGAACATCTTTGGATACGCAGGAGCTTTTGGCAGAACCGTCGCTGTTCAGGTAATCCTTGTTGCTTTTGTGTCGCACATCAAAGACGCGGAAGCTGTGCAGGACGGGGCTGATGCCCGCCAGGGCTGAGGTATTCGGGAAGGCCTGGTCTGAGCCCTCAAACCACTTCCCGAAGGATGAGGCTATGTGGAAAGTGTTGATGATCTGTGGGTAGACGGGAGCAGCAGCAGAGGGCTCTCCCTGCTTGGGCAGAGAGTTCGGGAGCAGCGAGGGGAGAGTCCCGCTGCCGCCGGCGCCCCCGCTTTGCACCAGCTGGCTGAGGCTCTCCACGATGTATGCTGAGCCGTCGGGCTGGTAGACGATCTCGCCGGCCAGGTTCTCCACGTCGCTCTCCTCCTCGCCGTCCTCGCTGCTGTCGCTCCCGCTCTCCCCCCGCAGCGGCGGGGGCGGGCGGGTGCCGGCACAGCGGTGCTCCATGTAGCTCTGCAGGCCGGCGAAGGAGGCCGCGCACTGCCCGCAGCTCACCTCCTTGCCCGCGGGCTCGCTGCCGGGACCCGCCGCGCTGCTCTCGGCGACGCGCTCGGGGAAGGGCACCCTCAGGCTGTCCAGGGGGCTGCAGCTCTCCGCCGCGGGCTGCTCCATGCTGCCGGCCGGGTCGGGGAGGTGGGCGCTGTTGAGATCAGTCCATTGCTGGTGCTGAGGAATGCCGCACCCATTGTCCTTCCCAGGGATGACGGGCGAGTCACAGCCTTCCATGGCAGGGCCGGCACGGAGCGCTCATCGCACCCGGTACGGCTCCGACCTGCGGATGGGGAGAAGGAGAGAGGCAGGTGAGTCAGGCTGCTCCCAAAAAGACCCCACCACCACAAGGGCTGCCGACCCTGCTTCTCAGGACCACAGCGGTGCGCCAAGACGGGCTCCAGCGACAGGCAGCCCAGCCTTGGGAAAGGTTCTGCTGGGAATACATGTTGGCAGCAGCAACACAAGAGGCTGAAGGGACCTGGAAGGTGGCAAAAACCTCCTTAACATCTTTCCTAAAGGGAGCCAGCAGCAAGATTGTAGGACCTGCACTGTCACCTCCAAGGCCTTGGGTCTTCAGAAAACAAAACGTCATGGGAAAGATTGTGACAGAAACAAGATATAACAACAAAACAGTTCTGTGGCTTTACAACTTGGTTAAACTCGTATTCTCTGGCTCCCCCTAAGGCAGATGCTGTTTTTCTGGGTGTTACCCTTCTGCTAATGGCTTGGGAAGCCCTGACCCAGCGCCACCACGCTTGCACCTCCATGGGACACCAGGTGACCCAGAGCAACTCACAGCGGCTTTGGAGTAACAGTGCCCAGTGTGCACAGAGACCTGACTGCTCTGCTCTGGACAGAGTTTAAACACAGAGATGTTAGGAGAGGAACCAAACAGGAAATTCCAGATCTCACAAGGGTGCATCCTGGGGACTGGAAAGCGGTCAGCCCACCATGCTCCAGGAACCTCCCAGAGCTCCTGCAAGGCACAGCCTCTGTGCACGGATTGCTTCCTCTCACCCCGGAGACAAACAGTGGGGGCAGGTCCTGGAAGAGGAGCACACACTTCCCACTACTTCCATTCCACCAAATCAGCGTGGCTGGAGGATTCCCACCAACTGCCAGGCAGTCATTGGGGCTGGGCCGCTGACCGTGGCTGACATCCAGGGCCCCCTGTCATCGTCACCCTTTTTGCTGCATCTGCCCAATGACTCCAATACTGCAATTCTAATGGAGCCCTCTTCAGCTCATACAGAAAGTGTGAAGAGAACTGGAAACCTGCCAGAGAAGGCAAGACCAGTTGCAAAGCCAGTGATGTGCCACAGCAGCACTGTGTGAACTACTTGAATTAGTTCAAGCAAAAGAAAACTGAGTGACAATCAGCATTTTTTTCTGGTTTCACTGTCTCCCAGTTTATTTTCCTTTACTACACAAAGCCATCCACACTTCCACTGATTTCTCTAATGTGTTTGTACTTTCTCTTTACATTTGACTTCTGGTGAAGCTCAAAGAAAAAGCATTTACAACTACCACTGAAGGCAAAGTCATACTTTCAAAGCCCATGTGCAAGGATGGCTGCTGAAAGACACACAGGTGCAACAGGGAGACACCACCCAATGTGATCACACACAACACAGCACCTCCAGCCTCACCTTCCCTGGATTCTATGCCACACACAGCTGCCTCTGCAGTTGCACTGGGAATGGACAGGGATTTGCTCTGCAGGAACAGTAATCTGGTGCACTGAGCAGAACAAGAAGGAAAAGCAGAATCTTGCTGCCAAAAGGCTCTGGGTTCTTAGTCAGCCAGTTTTGTTCCCCTAGCCTAAAATATGCTCCAGCCATGTAATGGCTGCTACTGCACCAGCTCCCTCCCTGGATCACTGATCCCATATCCCTCTGTGTTGAGGCTGCACATTCACCCTCCCACAACACGCCGACTCTCTCCCTTCTCACTGCTACTTCTGCACTGGCAACTGCAATCCAAATTAACCAAAACAGACTCATTCGAGGGAAACGAGGAAAAAGAAACTCCATAAGCCTCGCACTTTTGCCAAGAGAAGTTCTAGGAGTATCTATGCCGACCACAAAGCGCAGCATGGAATGACAACACCCTATCAATTCTTTTAGACACAGAGCACTGTGCAGGCCAGCACAGCCAGCTCCTGGGACACACAGCCAGGTGAGACACAGCCAGGGTCACAGCAGTGCTGCCATCAAGAGCTCCTGACTGGCAGGAGATACCTGACTGACAGCCAGGCCGGAAGGGTTAGCAGGGCTGGAGGGGCGGGAGGGTTAACAGCCTGATTGGAAAATCAATGTAATAAATGCTTGGTAAGTTACAGGAACATGCGGGAAGAGGAGGCCGCGATTGATAAAGGACTGCAGCTTTGATGCTGCACTGGGGACTTGTTTATTGACAGGAAAGCCAATCTCTCTCCCGGCCTGGCCCGGCCAGGCAGACCTGCACGCTCCAATTAATTGGTGGGCTTTTCTGCCTTGGTTTGCTTTAACAGCTCGCTCCCACTCACTCCAAGTTAACCAGCTCAAGATGTGCTATGCCAAAGGAATCCTCTTTCCTCTCCCTTTCCTCAACACAGAGGAGCTCTTCCAGGGCATGGGAAAAATCCAGAGCCAAAATGGCCAGCCCAAGCCCTGGACACGGGCTGAGCCTCTGCAGAAGCCCAGGCTCTTCTGATGGTTCAGTCACCATCAGAGCTGTTCCTGAAGGGAGCACGAGGCATGAAAGTATTTGTTTCTATTCACACCGAAGCCCCAGGAATCATCTCTTTAAACTGAAAACAGCAATTTCCTTGCTAAAGCAAACCATGTTCTAAGCAGGAGCACCATACAGTTATTAGCCCACTATTGGGCCCTGTGTCTTCCACCATCCCGGACCGCCCCTAGGCCACCTGTGTGGGGACAGACACAGCGTGTGAGAGCTCAGATGGACAGACAGTGGCGTGCTCCACACCTCCCATTCACTCCCCCTGCCGCCCTCTCTGCTGTTTATCAGCCAGTCAATAAGAAAAGGTAGTTCTTACTTAAGGAGGCAGAAGTCAACTCGTCAGGTCGATCAGCACTCTGTCTGTAAACATGGTTTCCCGTAAAATCAATGAACTCCAGTTACAGAGAGAACAGCCTGAGTGCCAGAGACTCTGCGCTCTGACACTGCCCCAGTGGCAAAGAAGGGCTCTCCTGGTCCCTTCGGCAGCCTCACATCCCACCACTGCCATGCCCCCCTTGCCTCTGGCCACAGCCTGTCCCAGCCCCTGCCCCTTCCTCACAGCACCAGTGCATCTTACAGCCCCTCGGAGCTGCCGTGGCACCACGGTGGCCCAGAACACAGATATGCCTGCATGGCAGATGCAGGTGACAGCAAAACACTGCGTGCCCCACCATGATCCTACCACCCATGCCTGGCAGCTGGCAGCCGCGCTGCGCAGAACACGCGTGGAGTCAATGCCGGCGTCCCCCTGCCACCTCCTTCCAGCCCTCAGCCCCAGCCCCAAAGGGACAGACGATCCATCTTCCAGCAACGCTTCCAGCCAGGAGTGGCTGCTCCTAAAGCAACACCCTGCAACCCCTGGCAAGCTGGGGCTCCCGGGCACCCCCAGCCTGCGGCACCAGGCTGCTTCCTCCCCTGGGGACACTGGCAGCGGTGCGGGCAGCAGGGATGGAGCGGGAGGGGAGGGAGGAGGGGGCTCCTGCTGTTGCCCAGGCTTCCCGAGAATTAAATATGAACAGCCGTGCTGTGTAATTTTAAATTGTTAATTAGCACAGGGTTAATTAGGCGGCCCTTTCACAAGAGGCTGTTTGGCAGTAAACCAAGACTAGAAGCAATGAGGAAGGAGGAAAACAAAAGGAGAAAGCGACAGTGAGAAACTGTTCCCTCAGCTAATGACCCACATGGCACCATGGAAAAAAGGGCGCTGAGGACAGGGAGAAGGTACAAGCAGATGCATTACAGCCACAGCCATTACCTGGCCCACGTCCCCTGCAGGCTGCCCTTCCTCTGCCCAGCTGCAGGGCACAGGGAAGTGCTCAGGCCTTCAGTCAGCTCCAGGGTGGCAGTGGCTCAGGAAAGCCAAAAAGGACAGAGGTGGCGGAGGACAAGGACAGCACAGGACTAAGGGTGTGCTCAGACACTCTGCCCACAGCCCTCCTCACACGCTCAGCCTGGCCTTCTGCAGCACCTTCAGGATGACAATGCCTGGCAAGCGTGGTGTCCAGGGCAGCCAAGAAGCTCCTGTCTCAGCAATGGCACTTGATGACACTTGTTCCAGCCTGAAAACTAGGGATGGACGTATCAAAGGCGAGCGCTGAGCAGCCAACTCAACACAGAACAGCTTGGGAAGGGCCCTTGGAGATCCCTGGGAACAGGAATACTCAAAGCTCCCAAGAGCAGGAGCTCAGGCAAGGGATGCAAGGCAGTCACCGTGACCCTCTGAAGTGGTGACACAACAAATCTGGAGCATCAAAGCTTTCTGTCTTGCCTCCCCTATACAGTACTTGGGTAACACTTAAGAAACTGCAAATGGAAAGATATGATAAAAATAATTGCCTAGGATCAAGAATTCCAAAATTAAGGAAGAACACGACGTATGTTGCCAAAGCAACTTTAATTTTGCTCCTTTATGCATATGAATTATGATACTTCCTGCAATTAGGTGAGCACACGCTGCCTTGCTTGGCAAGCAGGACGGTCACAGAAGAGGGTAAAACAAGGTGGCAGGAGCATGTTGTCACTTTATGTGATTTCTACAGCAGCTGCTATCACAAATATGTGAAGAGTTACTTCCTAGAATAGAAAGATCTTTTCAAATTTCCTCAGCAACACTGGCTGGAGAGTCTTGTGGCAATACCAAGAGTTTCAATTCCCAGTTCTGTAAAATGCTTCTACCTTTTAAGTTAAACAGAAGACACAGATCCCAGCTCTCTCACATTCATTCAGGTGCCAGAAAGCAGCAAGATACCTGCCAGCCTAAGGGAAGTGCTGAAAACTCTGCAAGAAGACTTGAAATATTAGGATAAAACGGTACTTATGTGCCAAAACCTGAGCGTAACGGGGAACATGGATGCACAGTGCGAAGAATGATTTCTAGCTGGGGTTTTTCTGCCAGCATTTTACAACATAGTGCCTAGGGATTCCTCTTATGCAATTCCTAACCACAAAAATCCAACGTGAAAATACTGATATATATTTACCAGATTCAACACTTTAATGAAGCAATTACAAACTAATTTTTCCTTTTCACATACCAAGTCATATTTTGCACCTCTCCAAGTGAGACCAAGCTGTGTTTTAGCACACACCCTCATCACCCAGTGGAGTTGTTTCACTGGCAAACGTGGTCTGATGAGCAAGATACCAGTCTTGCCAAATCCTCAACACTTTACATCTCTCTTCCTCTTTTGCAGTGAGGCTTTACCAAGTTCAGTTCTGGCTTCTTGCAGCATTCTTCCTTGTGCCAGACTGTTTCCATCTGGACACAAGGCCACATTCAATGCCTCTGCACTGGGAGCAGAATTAACAAGCCAGCCCTGCCTGCTGGTGGAAGACACAGCCAAACAACATTGACCACGGGTTCCAAAGAGCCATGGGGCTGCAAGTCCTCACAAACTGGTTGGTTATCCCAACAAAGCCAAGAATTCGTAGAATTGAAGAATCATTTGGGTTGCAAAAGACCCTTAAGATCATCAGGTCTAACCATTAACCCAGCACTGCCAAAGCCACTACTGTCCCATGTCCCTGAATACCACATCTGCACACCTTTTCAATCCCTTCCTGGGATGGTGACTACACCACTGCCCCAGGCAGCCTGTGCTAGTGCCTGACCACCTCCTCAGTGAAAAAATTTGGCCTCTGTGGAAGTCCCTATGAACACTAGGAGCTTTCCCCTCCGAGGGATTGTAGCCCATGGATCACGAAGGGCCCAAGGTCCCAGAAGGGGATGATGAGGCACTACTGAAAGAGAAGATTCGTCAGGCACCTGAAAGGACAGGTCAGTCCTCCCCTGCAGGAGGGCAGCCGTGTGCAGGGGTGGCTGTGGGCAGCGTCCAGCCGAGAGCAGGCTGACAGCACAGCCACGAGGCCAGGCTGACACGGGCTCACATCCACGGCCACAGCCGGCCCCCTCAGATCTTCCCGGCAGCAGCAGCACCAACAGCTTCTCAAGCAGCAGGAAGCAAAGGAAACGCTGAGCAAAACAGGGCTGAAAGCTGCAGGGCTCAAGCACTTGGCATGAAACGGAGAGAAAGGGGCTCCTTGAAGAGGTGAAACTTCCGTATTATCCACGTTTTCCCTCTGTCCTTCACACCAGCTAAAATTGAGCCAAGGGGAGTAACACAAGTCAGGCAGCTTTTCAGAAGGCATTTTGTCATGAACTATTATTCCAAGTTTGCTGATCCCTTTGAGGCAGCTACTGCACTACACACAAAAATACTTTATCTGATCTTCAGCCTGCTGCCATTGAGAGTGGAGTGATCCCACGGAGGGCCAGAAGGCTTTCTGAGAGCAGCTGGGGACAGGAGTGCTGATTCCTTCAGGAGATTCTCAGCACAAGAATATTTTGCAGCAGAGGTAAACTGGCTTCAGTCCCACTTCTCTCTACACAGCAAACTGAAGCACATGACAAGGCATTCACACCCTCCCAGGGCACAGAGCTTGTTCTCAGGTTCTGCAGGATCCTCTCCTCTCAAGTAGGACACCACAGAAGTTCCAGTCTTTGTTTCAAAATGTCACACATCTCACAATTCTGCCATTGTGGAACTCGCCCCTTTGCTCCAAACCCCCAATCTTGTTAAATGGTGTTCTCAGCCTATGCTGCTGCACAACTACCTACATTTGCATCTGGTCTGCATTTTCAGTGCACCATTGTTGATCCAACTCCAAAATTAATCAAAGAGCTGCTGAGGACAAATTGCCTTGCTCTGTCCCACAGACCCACAGTCCCCCAGGACGCAGGCCATGCTCGTGTCCCCATTTTGCCATGCTGCAGCTTGTCCTGTCTCCCCAGTGCCTGTCTGGTGGCTCACACAGTTCCAGCTACCACAGCTCTGTCTGGGCCCCGTGTCCCTCTGTGGAGGGAAGGAACATCCACAAGACCTTGCACTGGGCAACCCCTACCCCCACCGAAGCCCTGGTGATGCCTGTGAACGGAGGAGCCCTGAAATGCTCTGGCTTTGCAGCCCTGCCCCACGGCTTTGGGATCAGACACAGGCAGCCCCCAGTGGCCCAGCTGGAAGAGCTGCTGCCCTGCTGCCAGGCTGGGCTCCACTGGCAGAGACTCACCCACAAACCCTGCCAAGGCTCCTTCCTCCTGCGGGTTTACCCAAACAACATGTGCACTCCAGACTAGTGTCAAGGGCCAAGCCAAGGGTAAGAGTTAGACTCATAAGTCATGCAGATCTGCTCTGCCAGGGCTCGGATCCAGTCCTTGTTAGGAAGCAGAGTCACTGCGACATTCTGGGCTCAGTTGCTCTTTCCCACCCTTTGGGAAAGCCAATGCTTTGGATCGGGAGAGCAGGCTTAGAGGTATTAGGTCATGCTGTAACCATTCCACTGGCTGCTCAATCACCATGGCTGATACATCAGCTCTGAACTGCACACTGGGGTTGCACAGTCCCATCACGAAGGTCACCAGGATGTCTGCTCACACCAGCCATCCACGTTTCAGTATAAACACCAGTTACAGCTGTATCACTGGAAGATAATCTAAAAAAACCCTAAAACAGGTAAAGAAACTTGCTGGTATAGCTGAGAAACCACCCCATTAACAGCAACCTTTAGGCCAACTTCCAGCAGATCCAAGTGGTCCTGTACTTCTGTCAACAGCATCCACATTTGTTGCTTCCAAAACTACACCCGGCTCCAGACTTCATATACAGCCTAAGCATGTTCCTTATCTGGCCAAAATAAATGCTCCTGATTGCAGCAACCATCAGGAGTCAACACCTACGGACCACCTGACAGCTCAGAGTCTCAAGTTCACGCTCTCCATGCGGACAGCGTGCAGTCCCTCCATCAGCTGCTACATCCCTGGTATGTACCAGAACCACCACCTGTGAAACATTTAACTACCTCAACTCCAGAGACTGACGCAGATCCAGGTAAATGGGGGTGCCAAAGGATGCACCTGCAGGCACTCCCAAGCCCAGTGAGCACCACACAGCAGCACACTGAGAGGGATGCAGGCACCTTCAGAGATGAGGAAGTTGCCAAGCACACATCTCCAGACCTCCAGGACTGAAAGTGTTACTCAGCTGCCTGGCCTCTTGCTAATTGTGGGTTTTATTTTTATTTCCTATTACCCTCTTGCACGCCTGATGAGATTATCTTACCGGAACTGACACAGCTGGAGGCTGCAGCCATACGTGGAGCCTCTCAGGAGGCAATGCAATTTTATTTTCATTGATCAGGAATCAGCAGGGCAGTAAATGATGGGAAATTCCATTAGGAGAAATAGTGGGCCACAAGACCCAACTACCTAGGTACAACCAAATCCCAGAAAGTCCCATCCTTCCTCAAAGCCCCATCGGGATGTGGACAGCACATCATCTTTCTTCCTCCCAAAATGGAGTCAGCTACTAACCTGATATTCCTAATTGCTGCCTGCACTGCCAGAAGCGGAGGCAATGCTGTCAGAGCACCCCCAAGGGCTCACTTAGCCCAGACAGTGCCTTTGGTAGAGCCTGCAGCACTCGACTGCCCCAGCTCAGCCCAGCAGCCGCTGCAGGGCCAAGGCTGCTTCCCAGCATGTGCCCATTGCAGTCTTTGTTCTCACAGGCCAGGCAGGTGTGAGTGGTGCTGGCATGTCAGTGCCTCAGCCAGTCCCAGCAGAGCCAGGCCACACACACCACTGTTACAAGCCCAAACTCCTCCGAGCCCAAACTGGGAACCAGATGTCCAAGCCTTTCATTTTAACCCCTCCATACACAGGATACGCACTCAATCCCTCGCTCCTGGATCAAAATCCCACCGTCAGGCCTCTGTCTGAAAGCTGGGTTTGCCTCATCCTGCTGTCTCTTGCTGTGTACACCTGGGTGACAGGTGAGCCCGAGGTCCCTGGCAGGATGGCTGGAGCTGCTGGCAGTGCACGGGTTAACAGGAGCTGACCGTGGCACACTTGTTAAGGTGATCAATACCAGCCAGATACTAAAGCAGCATAAGCCACATTATTGACTGCCAAGCAGATGATAAAACTGTTTATTATGGTAATTGTGGGGTGCCTCCAAGGTGTTCCTAGTGGTGTTTTGAGCTTTTCACCAAAACAAGAATTGCCAGAGCATCACCTGTCTGCAGCCCCTTGGCTCCAGTGAGACCCTTCACACCGCACTGTGCCCACACACTGACCCCAAGCCACCAGAGCCCAGCTACCACTGGCATGGAGAGGGTCACACTACCAGACACAGTCCCTGAGCTGTTTATCTCACACACACCCGTATCAGGGCTTATTCCTATAGCTGCTGTACACCTTCTGCTGCAGCCTCCATGCCAGGGAAAACACTGCTTAAACACCAAAACTGTAACTTCACTTCTGGATTCTCCTCCTGATCAGCTGAAAATTAAACTCCATTTCCCACTCTAAAACATTTCCTTCAGTATTTCAATTCCTCTTACCACTCCTCTGGACTTTGTACAGTTTCCTACATCCTTTTAACACAATTTAACAGAATTTACCCCTTCAGGACCAAAATTCTGGCGCAATGCATTAGGAATTCTTTTTGAGAAGACTGAGCTCTGGATACACTCAGTGTGGAAGATCCAGCAGGTGTATGTGTGTGCAGGCCATACCTCAGAACAGGTAGACACACTGCAGCTTGTCACCTGCCACTGCGTGCCTGCAGGGCCAGCAGCCCAGTTGCCAGCACACAGCAAGGCAACATTTTGATTCTGAAGTAGTCTCAAATATCAAAATAGTTTCTCTTGGGTTAGACTCAGTAACACGTATGCCCCAGCCTCCAGAAGTGATGCCAAACTGCCCAATGGGATGTGCTCTGGCAAAAGCATCCACTGCTCCTCCATCCACAGGAGCAGGAACAGAGGCTGTAACACACTCGGGGCTCCATTGCCACCACAGCCAAGTGACAGCTGAAAATGAGTTTAACAAGGGCTGAAGCTCCAGGGTTCTGTCAGCAGCTCCATGGGCAGTAATTAAGGAGTATGGGTCCCATTACCTCCCAGTACAGACAAGGCTCTGACAGCTCCATCTCATTGTTAACCCCAAGGATCATTTGCTATGGGCTGCAGGCAGCACTCGGTGCCACCTCCACTGCCTTGGCTGGCTGCTCCTGTGCAACTGAATTGCCTTCTCTAACTAATCACTGTGACATCTGCAAAACAAACTTTACACCAGCAGCCTTACTGTGGACTGGCTTCAACTGGGACAAGACCACAGAAAGTGCTTCTGGCTAATGCTCCTTCTCCTAATGCCTTCTCTTGTCAGGACCAGAATAACCCACCCTGTTGTCTCCCCCTCATCCCCCTATTCCTTGGTGCCTCCCACCCCTCTATAAGATGCCACTTCTCCCACAAGCACAGTCAGCCAAAAACTCTCAAGCCAAGTTTTTCAGGGTGAAAACCTTATGCTTCCACAACTGCTTCATTCTCCCATGCTGAACCAACGCCTCCTTTCTCAGCTGCGCTCTCCTGTGCACATCTGTACTGCAGGACATGGTGAGGATGGTGTCACAGCTGCCCAGCTCATTGCAGAGCAGTGAGGAGGGCAGTGATGGAATTGACAGCACAACTGAACCCAGCACTCCAAGGAGCAAGCACATCATGCCACACAGCTGCTGCCTTACAGGCTGGAGATTTGGACACGAGCTTCTGAAATTTGTCCCCTAGCAGCCCAAACATTGGTGATGGGCTGCAGAGCCCTGTGAAACTTATTCCAGGTCTTGGAGAGCTGGGGCTGCTCTTTCAAATGCTCATCAGTATATCAGTTATAAACAAGACTAAAACAATCCCTTCCTTTTAAAATCCAGACAAGGGAGAAGATCTCCCTGTCACCCTCCTCACGAGCCATCTTCCATCAGGGTTTTCCCCCTCCTGTTCTAGAACAGCACTCTAGAAAACAATTCAGCATCTTAAACAATTCTGTTCTACTCCTCCATACAAGTCCTGCCCCCGCTCCTTGACCTCTGCAGGGGAGGCAGCAGGTGCTCTGAGGCAGTGCAGGGCTGGGTGCACCTCCGTGCTTTATCCAGAGCCATCCCTGGTTGTTAATGCAGCAGGAGCCCCCTGGGATCTGGTCCCCTTCCACAGCCCCCCTGCACCTGCAGCTCTGAAGACACAACTCACTCTCCTCCTGCAGAAAAGGCAGGGACAGCAGATTGGGGCCCCAGTAGTACTTACTTTTCTTGAAAACATCTGTTTTCATTATCACTATTACTTTTAATTAGCACTTTACAGCAGCCCTGAGCCCTCCCAGCTGGAGGAGAGCTCTGCTCCTAAATGAACAATTAGAAGGTGCACTGAAGGAATTTTTTCTCATCTTCAGAACCCAGTTTTTAAGCAGAGCTCAAAGACAAACCATCTGGTTAAAGGAGCTCCCTTGAAGAGGTCTCCTCAGGCACAGCTCAAAGCCTGGAGGTCACCTGGGGATGCCTATGGCGTGAACGGCCACTGAACTCAGGAACCTGAAACACTGAACTGATTACTGATGTCAGGGTCTCAACACCTCTACCCTCATCGCTCACTGAACAGCCTCCTCTTCCTCACCCAGCCACAATAATTGCCCTGCAGAAAATCAAAGACTTTAATGCCCATCTCACTTGTGCAAGGCCCCTGCTCAAGAGTTCAGGCCAAGCACAAGCTGAAAGACAGAGCCCTATTAAATGCATAAGGAAATAGGTCCCTATGAAGCATAATTACTAGAAACATGGACTCCCGATCAAGTGCTTCTCTGAAATCCAGCAATGAAAAACATGCACATAAAAGCCCCCACAGACAGCCTCAGCCATTCCAAAGAAAGCAGAAGGACAGAGAGGTGAAGTGTCAGGATGAAGGGGCAGTCCCAGGGCCACTGCTGCCATCCCAGCAGCTCTGCGAGCACAGCACTCACAGACTCCAGCCTTTAATTAGGAACAAGCCATCAAGCTCCAAAACTCCTTAGTCAACACTGATGAAAACCTCATCTCCCGCATCCTTTGCTGTTCCCTCAGCGCTGCCATGAGCTGTCCTTGGGGAGCCCCCAGCCCCAGCACCCACTTTGCCCCAGCAGGACAGAACAAAGGAAGGTGACCAAGAAGCTTTCCCCTCAGCATCCCCAAACCCTTGCATCCCACAGAGATCCACTGCAGTCACCAAGCAGTGCTGCATTTTCCACCTCCCAAGCCTGGACTTGGAATATGAGCCTTGTGTTCAAGACAGCATTCCAGAACTATTCTAGAAATCCTGAAGTTGGATGAACGACATGGCTTACAAAACCACCAATACTGTAATTTCCACTCCAGTTTGGAATCCTTTAGGTCACCCAGGTTCCCCTATGCCCCATCACATTTTCCTTCCTTCTCACCCTTCACAGCCAGCACTGAGTTAAATTCCATGGCAGTGAATTTCATACGAATATCAAATAAATGTTACTTAATTATTTAACCTCTGATTACACCTCCTGCCACGGAAAGTTTACTGAAGCTACTCAGGGGGACATGGCTTGCAGTGTGCAGCCTGTGGTAATGGACAGGAAGAGCAGCACCAGAGGATCCCGTGGCTTGCCCTGGAGCCCAGAGTGGCCAGGCTGGCACAGCCAAACCCATGTCCAGCAGCACCGTGTCCTGTCCACACCCAGAGCACTCCCCGTGCCAGCCCGTGCCCTCCCACCCACCCTCTGGGCATCTGTGCTTGCCAACAGTGTTTTTCTGCTCAGCACCTGCAATCCAGCAGGGACTGTGAGCCTCTGCTCAGCCCTCCAACAGCCGGCTCCGTACAAGGGGAAGCAAACGCCTCCAGTGCCCAATGGGCCCAGATACTGATCAGACCACAACACAACACAGGGGGAAAACGACACAAAACAATTAATTCTTGGCTCCCTGTTTTAGCTCTGGGCTAGGGAAGGTGCACAACAGAGCGAGAGGAGACTGGAACAGACAGAGGCTGGGATGTGCTCCAAGAGCCCCAGGGGCGACAGCGCTGGCTCCCAACCCCACAAACACAGGGCTGCTCTCCAACAGGTGAGGGCTCCGGCAGGCTCCTGGGCAGAGGGAATGGGGAAAGCCTCTACAGCAAGACTTAGTTTGACTTTTCCATGCCAAACCCCTCAGAGAGAGAACAGGGCTGAGCCATATCTGATAAATCCATCTTCTGTGACCAGGTCTGTGTGTAGGTAGGAAAGGAAAAACTGATTCAACAACTCAACTGATGTGCACACTGCAGTCTGCAATGGAAGGTGCAAGAAGAGAATGACATGAGAAACTGTCCACCTCTACATCACAGCCCACCTGAAAAGGAGGCTTGAAACCCAGTCTCCATTTCCAAAGGCAGCTTCTTTCTTCCTCTCCACCCAAGTTCCAAACAGCACAAGCAACACTCTTGCCCAAATCACACTCAACTGCTGGCCATGGCTGTGTGCTCCAGGGACAGCACAGCGTGACTGTGTATGTACGGTGAACCACAGCCAACACTCCTGACAGTGGCAAAACTCAGACAGGCCACCTTTACCAAATGTGAAAAAATAAAAATCCCTTAGTCATAAAATAGTCTGGAACAATGTCAAGCTTTTCCAAGACTTGCAACTTCATTATTGCAGGCCAATGAAGATGCATTTACTCTCTAACAGTTTCCTCAGGAAAACTCACTGGTCCAACTTAACCACGTCCTGCCCATGCTGAGTGCAGAATTAGTACTGTACCACAATGTGCATGCTTGATTAAAAAAAAAAAAAAAAAACAAAAAAAAAAGGGGGCCGGGCAGCAATGTACAGGGCAACAGGAACAGAGGTTTAAGAGAAAATTCAATATGGTAAATATCAAGTGACTTAAAAAGAGCTCGAACAGAAATTAAATGGGAAAATTGTTACTTATTTTTCTTTCAAACTCAAACCCCCAAATGCAAACTGATTTTTCTTTCAAAAGCAAAACCCCTTATTATGAAGGCCTTCTTCAAAGGTTTGTTGCAGAGGATACACGATAAGATGGGACGAAAGAAAGAGTTTGAGCTGCAGAAAGGTATTGTTCTGCATCGTCACAACCCACTTGCAGCCTGTGCCCACAGAGGGCTGTGGGGCTGATGCTTCACCCCAGCACCCAGCCTGCCACCTCAGAACAATGTCTGTCCAGGGCTCCTTCCCTGCCCTCTGCCCAGCCACAAAGGATGAACTCATGTACACAACAAGTGTCTAACAGACAAACTCCTTCCCCTGCATCCCTCCCCCAGGGCCAGGAGCAGCAGCAGGCACCCTGCCACACCACGGCATGTGCTGACAAGGTTTTAATTACCTGGGTGAAGTAGGACAAGGAGTTATCTCCAGGCCTAAAGGAATCATTACTCATCCAGCCCAGCCTCTAGAGCATCAAAAGCTGAGTGACTGACTCTCCATCAGCTGATGCAAGAGGATCAGTCTGGGAGGCTGAGAAGTAGCCCTGTACACTCTGTTAATCAATAAAAATAGTAAGTACATGATTTCCAAGCCATAGGTTTCTACAGGTACGTCCCTGAGCTTTCTGAGCTCCAGGGTCCTTCTCAGTGTCCTTCCTCTCATCCTCAAGTGAATTCAGTGACAGTGAGCCAAACCTTAGCAGGAGATGGAGCCCAGCCAGCTCACAGTCATGTGAGCTCCAGGCTCCACGGGGACATAAAATCAGCCATCAGACCTTTGAAAACCTGCCCAGCCCATGACAGCAGTGTTTGGTGAGTATGCAGCCACAAATGATGCCAGACCCCTTTTCTGGGCTCCCTAAAATCTGCCTCTCTTTGTGTGCATCCACACTTCATCTCCCCAGAGCTCAGCTCAATCTGCTCCTTGCCCCCCAGCTCTTCAAGGGATGTGATAAGCTGAAGATATTTTATGAAATAACACTTCCTTAAGTCTGCTGCCTGACCCATTTCCTGATGTGAACCACCCTTTGACACAGATGATTCTATGAATGACTCTCTATCCTACTTAAACCATCTCTTGGAGCCATGGTAAATGCCAGCAGTCCTACCCTGCCTGAAAGCCAACGTGAAGACTCCGACTTCCCCGAGGACATAAGTGAATTTCCAGGGTATGACCACACAGCAGCAGTTGAGTCCAACCCTCTGCTCTGCTGAAGCCACACGTGGGGGAGGCCCTGAAGATCCAAGCAAATGCACTGAGAAGATGAGAAATGGAATGAGAAGATCCCCTGGGTCTCCCAGCCGCATCCTCAGGCAGTGAAATGGTGCAGCTGGCTGCGCCAATCATGAAATGAGATGAGCTTTCTGGCATCAGCCTGAGTCAGAGGACAACCCTTGGAGCAGTCCTGAGTCTAAGATCCTCTGATGAGGAAGAAGCTGATGCATCGTGGACTGTCAGATCCCTGGTGCGGGGGTCCAAGATGACAGTGACTGATTTTCTTTCTAATCATAAGCTGCAGTTGCCAGAATGACCCGTCAGAGCCACGGCTCAGCCTGCAGATGAAGCAGCGCCGGGAGCTCCTGCAGAAGCGAGAGCTGGAGCCCATCAGGAGTGGCACACGGGCACTGCCAGGCCAGGCACAGGCAAGCTGCTCAACGACCACCTCAGCAGGGTGCAGCGTGGCAGGAGGCACCACAACACACCCTGGGACAAACACCCCTGACCCCGCGCACAGGAAATCGCAGGCGGAAAATTCAATACAGTTCCAGTCAAGCAGCAGTAAAACGAAACAAAGGTAAAAGGAAGGGTAGGACAAGCTGTCAGGGCAGACCCAGCACTGCTGGCTGTGCCAAGGAGCTCCCCTCTCACCCCTAGTGCTCATGTCCTGCACAACACTGCTGGTGCTGAACGTGCCAAACCAAGTCTGTGGTGTAAGGTGGGATTTCTCTGGTCTCGACCTACTGCAGCCTCCCAGCCACCTCCCGCACAGGACTGGGACAGCCCTGCAGAGGAATGCCTGCTTTGGGATGCTATGTGCTCTTTCAAAGGTTTCAGTAATAATCATCTATTTCATTTCAGTTTCCATTATTCTTTATGTGAATTTACTTGTTTAAAGACTCAAATTCAAGTACAGAGAAAAGGCAAATCATTACTTTCCCTGTGAACCCCAAGGCACAGCAGCATGGCATTGTCCTCTTCCCACCTTACACCTGGCTGGCATTCCAGTGGCACCTGCGAGCCATCTTCACATCTGTGAAGTAGCCACAGATGACTTCAGGTTCAACTGCTTTCTCAGATCCATCACCCAACAATGACCCTTTCCAAACCAGAACCACTCAGGTCCAGAATGCCCCCACCTCTTTTGAGGGAGACTGAATGGAAACTGAGAGCACAGCAGCACGAGGACAGACCTGCTGCTGTTCCAAAGCAGAGAGGTATGAAGGAGCCACCCCAAAAGCAGCAGCACCCAGAGCCAGGGAGATCAGCTCAGACAACTGAAACCCAGCAGCACACACAGAACGGCTCCAGCCCCAGGGGACCACTCACCTCCTCTGCATTTTCTCTTAATGTTTCATGATTTGAACTAAAAATAGCAGCTGCCATGGAATCACAGACTGGGTTGGAAGGGTCCTTAGAGCTCAGCTTGTTTCACCCTCTGCCATGGGCAGGGACACCTTCCACCAGACCAGCTGGCTTCATGCCCTGTCCAACCCAACCTTGGATGCTTCCAGGGATGGGGCAGCCACAGATTCTCTGGGCAGCCTGTGCCAGTGCCTCACATCTAATCTAAAGCTACACAATCTAAACCAATTAAGAACACCCAAGTACATTTTCAACAGCAGATTATCATAACCGTCCACCAGCTCAGGAGCTATGCTGGGCACAGACAGCAAATACCTGTGCTCAAACAGGGCTGCAGAGACACTGTTGTGGGGTTTATTTCTGTCCTAACAGAGAGAGCTGGAAGTACTGTGAAAGCAAGAGGAATAAAAGAGAGAGCAATAAATGAAGATCAGGATCAAACATAAAGTGCATTTATCAAACACACACCATGAAAACCAACCCTGTGTCTCCCTTTACTGAAAGAACTGTTGCCCCTTCTTCCACACTGCACCAGGGAGCTGTGCTGGAGAGGATGGGCAATAGCTATGATCTAAAAAAGGCAGAAAACTAGGCCAAGAGCAGCTGACACCAAAAGGATGGAAGGAAAATACTGCCCTGGATAAAGGTTTCCCCTCTTGAAAGGCATTGGGAGCCTTTGCACTAACATGTCTGCTGGCCTTGCTGCAATCAGCAGAGACCACCAATCCTTGATGAAATTAAATCAAGAAGCACATCCAACACAGTGGAAGACCAGAATGTTACACAGGAAAAAGCTAGGATACGAAGTCTAGAATAACAAGAAAGCAACTAAATCCAAGGTTATGACAGGAAAACTCTCAGTCTCTGCAGTAAATTCAGGGTTTACCAACTGGGAATTACACAGGAGGAGACAGACTAATGCACTGGTCAGGATGAACCAAAGGATGCAGCTGGACAAGTGGCACACAATCTCCAGGATGCTGCTCAGATTGTTTGTGGAGACAAGGAAGCAATAAAGGGCACATTAATAGCACTGCAAGGTCTCAGCTGGAATGCCATGTATGCCTGTGACCACGTTAGAGGCAACACCTGAGCTGGGAGCAGAGGGGGAGCAGCAGGTAGAGCAAGTGCTGGGGCAGAGGTTCTCCAGCACAATCCAAAGGCTCCGAGCCCCCAGCCCTGCAGTGTCAGGCAGCTGGCACAGGCACTCGTGTGTGCTACCCCACAGTGCCCACACACTCATCTGCCAGCATGGGTAACACCAGAGTGCTTCTCCATTTCCTCCAAGCTGAGCTTCTAGGACACAAACTCAGAAGCCTCACAAGCCTCAGGCCTCACTAATGCCAGTGCAGGAAAGGCTTATTGGTTTGTAAGTTAACTTTCCTACTTTCCCCTATTTATTTCTTATGGAGGAAGGTAAGAACAGGCCACAGTGACTGTGCCATACATTATGCAAGTGTTTATCAGTTAACATTTGTGTTCCAGCAAGGCAAGGACCAGATAAGTGATGCCTTGGAGCTGCCCTCCCTTGCTGGCAATGTGCCGAGGAGCTGCTGGGGTTCTCGGAGCAGGTCATGACCCAGCTGTGACACCTGCACACCCTGCTGGGCTGCCCCAGCCTCACCTACCTGCATACCTGCACACTGCCCACACTGGTAACTGCCACCACATGTTCCTCTACAGCTGCAGAGCAGCATGTGTGAGCACAAGCTTTCTAAATTTAGCCCTGCTTCTTCCTGCTCCAACCTCTCCTTCCATAGCACAGGAATAATGGTGGCAATCTCTTCTGGCAGCAAGCAGAACTAAAAGGATTAATCTGCTACATCTCTGTAAAAGTACTCCAATAATTAAGAGGAGCAACTGCTGAACAAGATTAGCATTAGACTAGAACAAAACAGAATAAGCAACAGGGACCTCTACAAAAGCACGTGCTCAGGTGTCACACCTGCCATCCCAGCCATCCAGCATCCCAACAGAAATGCCTGCTGCTTCACCCTCTGCTGAGGCTCAGCAGGCACTGGATGCAGACATGCCCTACTCCTTCTGCTCCTCTCGATCATGTGCCACTGCTGCTCTGGTTACACTCTCATCAAACCTGGTTTTGTATTGTTTTTTGCTGCAGTCTTTGAAGCGTCTGAAAAAAGCCAGTATTGCCCAAACACAGAGCGATTGGGTCTGGGTGGGCTCCTGGCCACACCATGTCCCAGCTTTGGTCACAGCCACCACACACAGCAGTGAGTTCTGGACAGGCACCTGCTGCTTGTGCTGGCTCTGCACTGCCAAGGAGAACACCTGGCTTGGGAGGAGAGCCTGGCAGGGCAGGGGGACAGGCACGCTGTGCCCAGGGTGTCCTGGCAGGCCAGCCTGGCAGGCCACTCACTGCAGCCCGTGCCGGGCCACAGGCCACCTGGGCACAGCACAGCCTGCTCCGGCAGGAGACCCTGGGACACTCCCTGCCCTCCTCACAGACTGCACCACAGCCCAACACGGACTGCTCTAGGCGTGCTCCCTCCTCTCCCCACACTCTGCAGAGCCCTGACACTACACACTGCCTACAACCACCTGCCAGCATCCAGCAACAGACACTTGAAACACCACCTGCAACACGACCTAAATTCTACTTCTGCAAAAGGAAGAGTCACTCCAAGCACCTCCCTCATGCAGCACACTTACTTTGTTTGCTTTTACATTTAGGACACAGGTTTTCTAGCCCTCCCAGGAGGTTCAGGCACACAAGGGAACTGCAAAGGGAAGGGTGACTGAAAAGCAACATCACAGCTAACAGAGAATGTGTAAAACTGTTTGCCCGGCAATGCAGCAAAACAGGAAAAGCTGCACTTAAAAACCAGTAGCAGTTTTACTGCCCTAGCACTGGGGCTGACAAGACCATCCTGAGGGTCTACAACTCCTCAGGCCTCCTGCAGTGCTCCAGCACCAGCCCCTGATGCTCCTTGCTGAGCACATCACCAGGACACAGGCTCCCCAGGTTCTGCTTCCCACCTCCAGCCATTTCGTTCCAGTGCTCCAGCTCTGTTCTCATCCCACCCTCACTCCTTCATGGCTTAGTTCCTGTTTTACAGAGTTCAGCCTCAAAGAAATATCCTGGATGTTATTTCTCTTGAAAGTATCTGGCAGCAGATGATCCAAAGTTTTTCTTAAAAGGTGTGTGTGTATGCCAGAAAGGCCATCAAGGCTCAGCTGTGCTTGTCCCAGGAAAACAGACAGGGCAGGAGGAATCCAGCTGCTCCAGTCCACAGGCCCCAGGCACTCTGGGCACCCACATTTCCGCTTCTTCACTGAATACATGAATAAAGCTAATCCCAGGTGAGACCAGCTCTCTGGAGCACAGGTTTCCCACCTCTCCACGGAGCTGGTCCCCACCTGCCCATCCCTTCGGAGCTCCACGTCTGGAGCAGCCCCAGCATGGTCACACCTGCAGCTCCAGGGCCCAGGGATGGCGCAGGTGTGAGGGCGAGCCCAGCAGTGGCTTAGCAGGAGCTGTACCTCTGGGAATGGATTCGGTGTCAAGTGTCAGCACGTAAATTGCTATTGGCTTCTCAATAAGCAGCAGCAGCGAGCTAAGTGTTTCCCTGTGTCGTGCAGGCTCTCTCTGACTCAATACAGCAGTATTGACAGCACAATCACAGGGTAATCCAGGCCCCACTAATATCTCAGCACCTCCTCATTGAAAATACACTTTCTACTTGGACACCAGCCCATTAGCACGGGCTTCATCACCAGTGTCCCCCCAACCCACGAGGACATGCAGCAGCCTGGCCTCTTGACACTTCCTGGGGCACAGCCTAGGGCACCACAGAAAAGGGCTCTTTGCCATGAGAAATCACCAATGGAAAAAGGATGAAAGCTAATCAGAAAGTCTTTATGGCTCAAGTCTCTGTAGGTTCTGGGAAAAATTGGTATTTCCTTACTAGACAAGAGAAGTTCATTCAGGGAATTAACTCTGTTCTTGCCCCTGACCCTCTGCCTGTCATCCGTCCTCACTATCTTATCTCTAAACCTTGACCACACGTTCCTCCAGGCAGCAGTTTATCCTTTCATTCATGGAAAACAAGAGACCTGCACAGCACAAAAACGTAAACTGTACTCCCTACTGCAGGGCATGGATGCTCTGGAAGATCCTTGATGCTCCTCTGGCATTTGGAGAGGAGGGAGGATCGCTCATTTGCAGGTATCTCGTGTTACCAACCATTTGAAGACAAGCTCAGAAAGCGAGAAACGTTACCAAAGCTGTTGGGGCCAGGTGGGTCCCTTGGGCTGGATCCCCTGCAGATCTGGGGTCACCCACAGCTCCCAGCCCGCTCACCCGGCTGAGGCACACGGCTCCACACTCCCCACATTCATAAGCTGCTTTCCTGTGGAAAGCTGGAGCCTCAGTGCACACAGCACACAAACGGCACTGCAGAATGGGCTGATCCACTCCCTGAGCTTCAATCTGTTCTGGTAACAATAACAGCAGACCCACCAGGACAGATACCTCGAGGAGGGCAGCACACTCCGCACTCTCCTGCTGCCCCACAGCACTTTCTGAAGACCATCCACAATGATTCCACTGCTGCCACAGAAAAATGGTCAATCTAAGGACCAAACCAGGAAACTAAAGATGCCTTTTACAGCCACATGCCAACATGCCTGGCACAGTACCAGATCTTTAACCAACACAACTCTATCATGTCCCAGCACTGACACATAGCAATCTTCCACCTCACACGGGCCATAACAGCATCAAGTTACTGGAGAACAGCAGATAAACCGAGATGGGAAGCACTTCCAACAGCAGTGCATGCTGCAGCCCCATCCCCAGGTGGCCCAGCTCTCTCCCTGGACAAGGCATGCTGCAGGGAGCGGAGCACAAGTGTTTGAGAGAGAACCCCTCTGGCATGGCCACGCCAATGTTGGAATTTCCCGGGCAGGACCAGGAGCCTTCTGGGGAGACAGGGAAGATGCTTTGGTCTGGAGGCAGATGAGGAGTAGACCCCTAGTTAGGAAGAGGTTAACAATGCTCCTGCCTGCAATCTGATAAATGGTCTGCAGAAAGCAGGTTCTCTCACTTTGAGATATGATGTCACTAACCTTTATTGATCCACAATCAGAGAACTTTGCTTATCTCTCTCCTGTGATATGCCCTCCTGTACTCAACTAGTGTTTAATACACTGCTGGGCATCTGGCACTCGCTGCAGCTCGCACCACAGCTCTGCTGGCCCGGCAGGGACAATGTCTGACAGGCTGCGTCTGAGTTAGGGAGCAGCCAGCTCCAGGGGTAAAGGCAGGGGTGTACCCCTTCCTCCCACCACCTTCACCAGGAACCTGTGTTCCACAGAGTGTTATACACCTGTACTGGAACACCTGGTGAGAAGAGGGGCCAACAGCAGACAGTGCTGTGACGGGGTCTTACAGCCTGGTGTATGATCACCACCCGTACCCGAGGTGAGAATGTGCCCTCTAAAGTTACTCCTGTGGGAGTGCCTATCTTAACACAACTTTTACTATTTTACAGAAACAACACTTTACTTTTAGCCTCAACTTCCTTTCTAATATTTGAGGTGAAACACAAAGTAGGGTGACTAATACAGGAACTATCAATGAGCCACGTGCTCCGACGTGGCAGCACAGCGCCATAAACTGCATGCCCCAAACCCAGCAGGGTTTGTTTCCAACACACCAGTGATGCCTGAAAACAGCTGAACAGCCAGGTAGCAAAACCTGTACCTTAAACAATCACATCAGTCACATGTAGAGATGACTGGAGAGGAGGTTCACGTGCTGGTTTTCTGCTAGATAACACACAAAGGAGCTGCCTGGGAGCTTGCCTCACACCACTACAACCACAGCAATAACTCACTCACACTGCAGGGCAGCTCTCAACTCTGAAACCAGGAGCTCATAGGCTCAACCAAACTGCAGGTACTGGAGAGGTGGAGTAAAACACCTCAAGGTTTGCTTTGAAGGTTACGTGGCAATTGGTCTTGTAAAGTTTTCCAACACACACATAAAATAGCTGTGACCTATTTCACTCACTATCCGCCCAAAAAATCACATTCTTGTATCACTGCAGGCCAAGGTTTAGGGTAGGAGTTAATTTTTTTCCCTCTGTTAACTACAGATGATGAAGCATGGGCATGGGGTCCCTAATCCCCAAAGCAAGATCCTAAGGAGAACCATCACGGTCTCAGCAACATCCCTCCAGGTACAGCGAGAGCCCCCTTTGAGTCTGTGCTTCTGTGACTATAAACACTGCTCTGCAGACAGGTCAGAGGAGAAAATTAAGAAGAATTTGTCCATTTTGCAAAGGTCAAATTACTGTGTTACTGTTCTGATCCAGTCTAGTGATTCTTACAGTTTCAAACGTGCACTGAACTTTCTTTTTTTAATTAAAGGTCTATTGAAACATGTGTTTCTTAAAATAGTAAATTACAGCCTTCTCCAATTTGCGGAAATAAATTAGGGAACACTGTCCGAATGCCAGCCTTGGCAGAGAGCACAAAAATCCCAAATTTAGCCTTCCTGCAAGTCGAGAGACATTTGAATTGGAGGTTTTAGACTGTAAGCCATTAATATTCCTGCTCAGTCATTAAGTTCACATACAGAACACTAAATACTTCAGGAGAAAAGGAGAAACACACAGGCCAGTGGCCGAGTCACCTCTGACTCTGACAGCTGGAGAGAAATCATCACTGACCCACCAGAAAGAGCTTTGGCTGATCCCAGTCCAAAAGGCAAACCTGGGTAGGCTTGGAGATGCTGCTAATGAATGGGTTTCACCCTGATGCTGTCATCCCCTGTGAGTGCAGTGCAGTGTTTATGACAGAAGTCACCCCGGGCGATGCCCTGCTCCACAGGGAGCAGCTCCAGCCCTGGACAACAGAAATGGGTGGAAAAACAAGCTGAATTCCTGATCCCTCATGTTCTGCAGCTAAAAGGAGTGAGGAATTATCTGCCACTCACAAAGTTTCACAAACCCTTTATCCAGCCTCAGACTGTGGGACTCTTAGCTGCGGCCAGGAGGGAGCAAAAAGCCCCAAGGAAACCCTGAAAATTTTATCAGGCAACAGTAGAAAAGCCTTGTTCCAACCTGCCTTTGCCTTGGGCATCAGCATCACCAGGCGTGAACAGGAGTCAAGTGTCTCAACACAGTAAGGACTGAGTCACTTTTTAACAGCATCTTTTCTGAGGATCTGGTCCACACAGGATTTCCCTCAGCTCTTCTAACCAGGGAAGGCAACCAGCACAGCTGCTCCCCTTTAGCTGCCCATTGCTGCCAGCACTATAACAGGAGCTACCAGAAATCTAAAGACATCATTTGGGCTGCTAAGATGCTTCCTCCATGAAAAAGCTTTCAGTGTAAATATATCCTGCTGCAGCTCAGCATCTCCACTCCATTACAGATCACGAGACTCAGCGATTCCCTGCCAAAACAGCAGACTTGGAATAGTTACAATTTTTAATGTACAGTCTATACGATAACTTCACATCAGGGAAAATGCAGCTCAGTGCAGCCAGCAAGGAAGTGGCCAGATAAAGAACTTCATTGCTGGAGGATGCAGCTTTTAGATATAAGCCTGTTCCAGGGCAGTCTGGAAGAGCTGTCTCAGACCAGTCCCAGCTACCAATTCCTACAAGGTATTTCTGGAAAGTGGATCTGCCTCACAGCAGGCACTGCTGGATGCCAGGCAGAAGAGACATCACTGCTCAGAGTGCTCTGCACAAGCGTAGGATTAAAAAATTGTAACATTATAGGCCCATCTTCTACCTGACAGCAGTTTTATATGACAAGAACCTTCGTTTCACTGGATTTAATGAAAGCAATGGTTTTTTTACATCCCTTCACCACAGTATCGCTGTCATCACCTCCAAGACCTTGGTCCTCTGCTCCAGCTACAGACCACTCTGGATGTGAATTCCCAGAAACATCCCTACTGCCAGTCCTGTAAATCCAGAGAGGTGCAGAGCTTTCTCCCAGTAAAAGCCCAAACTGGACCCAAGGGGCCCACAGAAACCCCCAAGCTGAGCACCCCTCTCCTCACAGGGACTCCCAAACCTTGCATCCCACTACACTCGGGAGGCCTGGGCTGGGACCCAAGGGGCAGAGTAGAAAGGGGAGGGTGGCTGCTGCTTCTTTTTATTTAAAAGGTGCTGCTGGAGGTAGAAACACATGAAAGTCCATGTAGGACAAGGGAAGGAATTATCCCTCCCATTGATTTTCGCTCTGGGGTATTAGAAAGAACACAGCATTTATCTGGAGATTTCTTCCCAAAGCTAGCTATGGACTTTCAAACGTAAATGAGACTTGAAAGGGGCTTATCTGGCAAGAATCCACTGAAACTTCACAGGGGAGGGGGTGTGTGGGGGGAATGGGGGGGCTCTCTGATCCATGGCCTCTGGGACAGCTGAAAGGCCCCAGCCCAGCAGCCAAGGGGCAGAGCCCCGGGCAGGCAGCAGGGAAGGAGCCCCGGGCAGTGGGGTTCCCTGCATCCTTGTCTTGCAGCAAGCATCCCTCCCGCAGAGTCCCTTCCGCAGGGCCACAATCCCAATGGCATCGGACCCGACAGGATGGGCCATTCCAACCCACGGAGGGCACTGGGCTAGGGCAGCTCCCTGGCTGGACACAGCCCAGGGACACGGGCTCAGCGCCCCTCGGAACTGCCTCCATCCTCCAGCAGCTGGGCCAGGAGCTACAGGAGAGGCTCAGCCCTGACCTGACCAATCCCTTCTGCAGCATTCCCAGCAGGTACCCACCTCAGTGCCACCCCACTGGGTGCCGCCCCCAGCCCCAAACCCCCTGCTCCACTCTGGCACTGGCTGCCACACCACGGCCCCGTTCGCCAGGAAAAGCCTGGGCAGCCTCGTCTCCCGCCGCTGTCTTTCCCAGGTAGCTGGGAGGGTGTAATTGGTGAGGCAGGAGATTAGAAATATCGGCAGCCTCTAAGTAAGACTTTAATTTACTGGCAGATCAATAGCGCTAGGGTTATATTGGCAAAGTGTCTACAACTCTATTGACTCACGCAATTCCTCTTATCAATTTATCAGAAATCTGGAAGCCAGAAGATATTGTTTGAAGAAAAAAGGCAGCAGGAGTTTGAACACTTAGCATGGGCTGCCCAATCAGGCACTCAGCACTAAGCGTTTTACAGCAGATGTATCAGCCGCAAAGGAGGCCAATATGATATGATTAAGAGCTAACTTGCTTCCTCACATGCCACACAGCCTTTTTAAGCTGCTTCTCACCTCAGACCTTTGCACTGAGACAGTCACTGTAACAGACAGAATCCCACCAGCCCAAATGGAACTAGAAAAATTCCTGTTTCACTCTGCAAGATCCTAAACTCAACCCCTCCTGCCTGGACCCTGCCCAGGCTCACCTGGGCTTCCTGGAAAGACTCAATTTTATGCAGTTAAAAGCCCACTACAGCATCGGGAGTCTGTTCAAAAGGATTGCAGAAAAAATCACCATTTCTGTACTTCCTCAGAAAAATTCAGCATGGCAGCAGGACAGGTCTGCAGTGCCACATCCCTTTGCCTTGCAGCGTGTCAAATGGAAAAGCAAGAGTAGGGAAAAAACACATCTCCCAGGTCTAAAAATCAACAATGACAAACACTGCTGGGTATGAGAAGCATTTCTTCACCTCAGAGGGGCGTTGGAACACGAAACTAAAATAAAATAATCCAAACACCTTCTCTTTCATTAGTCCTCAGGTGACCAGAAAACATGAAACAACTTAGGCTCTGGGACCAGGAAATGTCTCTTGACCAGTGAGCTGCCACTCCCGGGAACTTCCCCGGATAGGATGGGAGCTGCACACTAATGGGTACATCCCCTCTCACAGCACAATGCTGCAGAGTTACCACTCCACCTCAGCTCCACTCCTCACCCTCACACAAAGGAGCACCAAGGCTCCAAATACGAGTGAGCTGGTGACAAGTACCAACCCAGGGGCAAAGGGTCTCTGGTTTCCAGGTGGAACCTGCCAGTCTCTGGCCTCAGGCTGGAGGCTGCCACCCTTGCTACTGAGAAGCCACAGCCCTGCCTTCCAGGGGGAAAACAAAGGCTTAAAAACTAAACAGAAGTTCTGACGCAATAACTGTGAAAAAGCCTTGGCTGGAAGGCAGAAAGAGTTAGGGTGGGACAAGCACAACTGCCTGGGCTCCTGACATGGATGGTTGGGATGGCCAGGAGCCACAGCCCGGGCACCACCACGGCCCCCAGGACCAGCTCCTGCCCAGGGTCTCCTGGCTGCCCAGCCCACCTGCCCCAGAGCACAGCAGGTGACCCCTCCAGCCTGCGGCAGCTCTGGCAGACCCAAACACCTGCAGGGCCCACAGAAAATCAGATGGAATGAAAGATTACAACGAGTAAAATCCTTGAGCCCAAACAAGGGCACAAAGATACCACTCTTGGGAGGGGAATAAATGCCTGCCTTCCCCTCTGTCGAAGCAAAAAACTAACACCCAGCTGTTGTTGAAGGCCAGCAATTCCCACTCCCATCGCTGCCATGTCCAGGTCACCCTTGGAGCCTCTCATCTGGTGAGAATCATCCAGCCTACAGCACTTTAGGTCCTCAATCCCAACGTTAGAAAGCAAACACTTGGCATCTCCAGGATACATGGAGCTGGCCTGGTTCTGCTCCTCTACAAAGCAAGTACCAGAGCCAGGGAGCAAACATTCCTCTGGACACCCAGATCATCCAGCTACAGTGACCACCTCAACACCTCGACAGACACCCTTTGTCCTGAGGTCCACAAGAGTCTGCAGCCAACTCGTGCAGCTGGGCATGGACTCCCCTAAGGACACCCGGCACCCCTGGCACAGCAGCAGAGAGCGGCTGGAGCAGCTCAGACCACCGAAATGGGGAGAATAAAGACCTTTTGCTTAAGCTCCAGGAAGCAAAGAGAAAAAACACTAATTAACTCAGCAGCAAGTTGTTAGTATTTGCATACAAATGCAGCCACAAATCACGACAAACAAGGCAGGACGAGGCAGGCCCATTAGTACACAGGGATCCAGGCTGGCTCCTGTGGGTCATGGCAGGCAGGCTGCCAGCTGCTCCCGGGGGGCACAGGCAGTGGGCCCTTATCTCCACCAACACCCCTACAAACAGCAGCCACAGGGATAATGTTTCCTTCCACGTAAAACAAACGAATGGGATGAATTCTTCAATCCCAGTCAAGAGTAAAGTAAGAGCTGCCAGAGAAAAGCTGAAATGGAAGCTGCTCACTCTGGCAGCTGTGCTGCTCCGCACCCGCATGAAGGCAGGGCAGGCTTCCCACCACGGTGGCTCTGAAGGGACGGACAGACTCACACCACCGAGAACAAACCACACCTGATGTAGCAAAACAGTGTGCCCAAAAGCCTGAAACAAATGACCTGAGCAGAACAAAACCCAGCTACTGCGGCAGTCCGACAAGTCCAGCCTTCCAAGAGCCACTACAGCAGCAGGCTTTATCACACCTTTCAGCTGATGGAGCCTCCTTGCTCTGGAGATTTCTCCTCCTTGCCCGGCAGAGGCTGCAGGTGTGCTTGGCAGCAAGCCTCCCAGCCTGGGCCCTCCCTGCACACTGCCAGCATCCTGGTGGACTCGGAGCTCCCTGCCTTCACACACTCTGCATTTGCCTAATGAGCCACTTATTACTGCCGAGGGCTCAGTACTACACAAAATTTACTGTTTTTCCTCTTGCAAAAGGACAAAACCTACAATTCCACTGTTTGGGGTTTTGCTTAATTGTGTGTTCCTCCCCCCCAGCCCCCCTTAAGCTGGGATCTCAGGATTAAAAGAAAACTCCAGCAACAACCAGTTCACATCAAGGCTCAGCAAAAAGGAAAAAAAAAAATCTGATCTCTAATTTTAAATAGGAAACTCTCACTGGCAAGATGCCAAGAATGCTTCCACAGTGACTTTTATTAAATGCAAGTTTCTCATCAGTGCAACTCTGAGCAAAGCAGCAGAGCCTGGCCCTGCCAGGGGGCACAGGGAGCGTTCTGCACAGGGGGAAGGTGCAGAGCAGTGCTGGGAAGCAGCAGCTCTGTATCTGCAGTCAGGCAGCAGCCGGGGCCGCAGCATGACACATCCAAACAGGAGCCAGGCCTGAGCCAGCAGGCAGCATCAGCCCACCACAACACAACTGAACCTGCCCTGAACCAAAACACCACCACATTATAAATATTATAAACTGGATTTTTTACTCCTAAATGCAAAGTGTAAGAACAGCCATGAATGAAGAAATCACAGCAGCTCTAACAGCTATTCCCACACTCAGGTCTTGCAGCCTCTGATTCAGAAACCATCCTTCTGGCTTTTGAGTGTGTGTTTGCAGGAGAAATCACTTCTGCTTGTCCTCACCTGGGAGTCAGTTAAGATCACATTTTCACTCTGGGGTATGGTATTTTGCTTTACTAATAACTTTATGGAGAATAAACCATTAAGAAATCATCAGTCTATGGAAACAATCAGAATCTGGAGGTTCTGCACAGGAATCACTCTGTAACAACCAGGAGAAGGGGCCTCTATACAAAGATGTTCCCAATAGAGCCCCCACTGTGCAGGTGCTTGGATCCGGACGGGCAGGCAGACCCCAGTGTAAACACACCTGACGTACAAGCACACAGAGAACACTACACACACACAGCTGAGAGCCAGGAGCACATCCAGACCCAGCACAACCCGCACCAGGGCAGGGCACAGCGTGTGCCCAGCCACCCTCCCCTCTGCCAGTGGCCAGGCAGCCTCTGCCACCACTTACATCCCAGAACTCTGCAAAGTAAGAAAGACACAAAAGAGATTCCTTGGACATGAGATTAGGCAATTGCTTAAATAAAACCAAAATCAGTTTCAAAAACTGCAGCAAATATTTGGTTTGGAACTGCAAAGAGCGCTGGACAGTGGAGGAGGAAGCTACCCTGGGAGGAGAAAGAGCTACCTGAGATAGGTGTGGACCCCTCTGACAAGAGGATCCAGATCCTTCAGAAAGACCCTGGGCAGTGCTGCTGCAAAGGAACGGGGGTGGAAGGGGAGCAAACAGATTGTTTGTTTATTTAAGCAGGTGAAACTACAAACAAAAGCCATGAAGGCTGCCAGCTCCAGGTGCTGGCTTTGGAGGGAACACAGGAATGCAGTGGGGCATGGAGCCCGCGGCAGCCCTGGAGCAGCGCCAGGGCAGCACACAGCACAGCCCAGTGACCAGGCCCTGCCTGCCAGCAGCCCCAGCTGCTCACCCACACCACAGCACTGCAATTTCCACCCAGCTCCCCACGCCAGAACTCCCAAAACAACAGGCATGCTCAGCAGGGCACTGTGGGGACCAGCTTGCTCTTCCATGGCAGGAGGAGCTCATCCTTCAGCTAAGCCTAAGCCTCAGCCACAGCTCAGTTTCCTCAGGTGAAAGGGCTCCAAGGGGATTCTCTAAGTTTAACCATACTGTACTCCTGAAAGGGCAAAATAATAGCAAAATAAAGATGATGAAAAGCAGTGCCTTCCTCTCAAGCACCCTACACCAAATGCACACTTAGGTCCCAGCCCCACATTGGGATCAAGCTTCTGGCTGGGGCAGCAGCAGAGCCAGCCCTCCTCTGGGCACACTCCTTGGTCCTGCCTGCCTGTTCTCTCCCCTCTGCTCCAGCAAAGACATTACCACTTGTACCTCAGAATTATTTCAAATTAAAGGGAAGCTGGCAAAAAAACCCAACCAAAAATAAAAATACTATGAGGAAGCTTTTTTCCCCCCCATCCTTTAGCAGTTTTTCTAACCCAGGTCCCTTCCCTAAACTACTTCCCCGTGTCATTGCCCCAAAGCTCTGTGTCAGCAAAAGAAAAAAGCATCCAGGGCAAGGCTGGCCTTGGCAGCAGCATCAGTGTCACACACAGATAGGACAGCAGCCCCTGCAGCCTCTCCAGGTCCTGCCTCAGCACCACTGAGCCTGCACAGCGATTTTTTTGCCAGGAGTCCCCATACACAGGTAAACCAGAGGAATTCAGTGCAGGCATGTGAACACAGCTGTGTGAACCTGCTCGTGTGAACAGGACATTCCTGTTTTGGTTTGAAATCAAGTTGCTTTGGTACAGCTCATAACTGTTTCCAATTCAATTAAGCCAAACTAAAATAAACCCTCCTTGAACTGAAAATAATGTCCACGGGGCATTCTAATGTGCAAGTAAATCCTTTGAAAAAATAGTAATAAATCAATGCAAACTTTTCTAAGCAGGAAGAGTGCTGGTAAGCAGAGGGTATTTGTTCTGAAAACCTCTGAAACAGTCAGAATGAGGAGCTAAGCACAGTTTTCACCAGACACTTCTCAGAGCCCAACTGCACTGTTTACCTAAGACAGTTAAAAGGGTATCAGCAGCGTGAAATGCAGCCAGCTTCAAAGTCACAGTCTTGAGTCCTAAACATGCCACAGCAACCTCATTTTAGGCAAACACAGGCTCTATTTTTGTTAAGTGTTTCTCTTCCTCTGCTGTGCAAGAGGCTCATACAAGGAAGAAGGAACTTTAAAATATAAAACCAAGCAAACAAAAAAACTTTCACACTCAAGACACTGTGAGAACATTAAAGAACAACACCTCTGTCCCTTCTCCCACAGTACTCACTGTAGCTATTTCTACCAAAAAAAGCTTTATTTTACCATTTTCTTCCCCTTTTGTAAACGATCTGCATCCTAAGACTCTCAGTCCTTTTATTTTCAGTCACTAGGGAGCCAGGAGCCATCTCTGGGGCTCAGAACTGCCCCGGCCTTCTTATAGTGACCTGGACCATGGGGATGTCTTCAGGTCCCCATCCCCTCTGTGCTGGTCACACACAGCCAAGGCATCACTTGGAACTGTTCAACATCCAGGTAATGCCATTAATGAAGACAGTTGAGTCTTAACAAAAGTAAATTCAAGCAGCAGTTAAGAAATCACCCGCTCCTGCTCCATAGTTCAGCATGGCCTTCAACAAGACACAGACACAGCTTTTAACATCCCAAATATTTGCATAGGGAAAAACTATGCCAAAATACTCCTCCCCTCCACCTCCTGGCACGCTATGCTTCAAGGGCGGCTGGAGCTTTTTCGGTTTCTCCACCTTTTTTTTTTTTTTTTTTTTTTTTTTTTTAAATGCAGAAGACCCACTGAGCAGCACCAACAGTGAAATACCCATGCCTGTGCCTGACACCTCTCCACTCATTTCTCCAGTGGTTGAGAACTTTAGATCTCCAGAAGACAGCCAGTGCTTCTTGAGAAATCTCACCAAATGCATTTCACTGACCATTGCTACTTCATGGGCTTTGTACCCAGAAGCAAGAAGGGGCTAAGAAAAAGATTGCTGGGGGTGGGGTAGTAAAAGACAGAGTCCTGACATCCAGTTCCTGCCTAAAGTAAGCAGACATCCACACAGCCAGTGGCTCCTTGGACTCAAGGAAGGAAAGCTCCAGTCCCAAGAGAGCATCCCATCACTCCAGAGACACAAAGGGATGCTTAGAGAGGAACATGGCCAGGGAAGTGGCTAGCTGGACACTTCCAGTTGCACTGCCAAGAGCCAGAGAACCTTTCAGGGGGCCTCTGGCAACCAGGTCTGCAGCCCTAGGCACAGCTGGGAGGTTTCAAGGGAAGAGAAGTCAGTGGTGCTGCTCCTTCTGTGAGGCTAACTCCAGCCACTGCTGTGCAGAGCAGAGCTCAACCCTCCTCCTCCTCTTGCATGTGCTCCAAGCAATCCCCCGGGCACTTCCAGAGTCTGGCTCTGCTCTTTACACATCTGCAGCTCCAGGTGAAACTGCTGCAAGCCTGCCATGAAGGCAGCTTTCCATGCAGGGCTGCGCTGGCACCAGACCCACCACCTGGGTCATTTGCAGGATCTCGTGCAAACCTCCAGGACTTCCACATCACCCAAAATAAAGTGGAAACAGTGGGGAGGCTGGTTAAAATAAAACAAGCAAGGAAAAACAACAAATCTGTGGCAGCTCCTTCAGACAGGCACTGCTACTGGCCAAGTAACTGGTTTCTGAAATAGCAGAAATGAGATAGTGTCACAAAACAAGGACCAACCAGCTCCATTTCTCCAGTACCACAGCAGAGGTCTCCAGCATAAGGCCCTGCTGGGAGGTGCTGAGGTGCTCTGGACAATCCCTCTGCTTCACAGCTGCCCCCAGCACAGCAGCTACTCCCATTTAAAATTTAAGGATGCAACAATGCCGTGGGGATTTAAAACATGTTATGATTTTTCACAATTAACCCCCGCTTATAGTCCCTGCCTGTGAACTATGCATCATCCCATTTCATCCTCCAGCTGAGGCAAACACTTGGTGTCTTGCCCAAAGTCAGCGTCAGAGCTGAAACGGATCTTCTGACTTCCAAACAAGCTCACGGCGTTAAGCTGCTTTTAACTGTCTCTATGGAAGATGAAAAACAGCAAGAAGAAAGGAACTGGGGAAGGAAGTATGTAAGACTAAAAGAGACAAAATTAACAGGAGAAAATTAAAGAGGAAAAATTTAGGCTCTGACATGCGAAGTAACTGTGTACGAGCACATGTCTGGGTGCTGCAGAAGAAAGGCCAGAGCACCCATTCCTCAAAGCCAGATGCAAGGTGCTGATGCAGCACCCTGGGGACACGGTGAGCCCTGCCAGCCCCAGTCCCACAGGGCACCTTCATCTCCAGAGCCTGGGCCTGACACTGTCCTGGGCACCTGCTGTCCCTGGCAGCACTGGGGAGGAATGCCCTGCTCCCGGCCCTGCTCCTCCACGTAGCTGAGCATGAATGACAGTGGGCCTGCACTGAGCTGGCGGCCGGGGCGCCTCGCTCCGACACCAACAAAGCAGAAGGTTAATTTGAACCTCACAGCCCTGCTGCTGCGCGCTTGTGCCTCCTCCTCACCCTCCCTCCCCGCTCTCCTTTCTGTGCAAAGCCTGACATCTACAGTTCTGTCTGGCACAGTCAGGGGCTGCGGTGGGAAGCGCACAAGGACACGGGGACGTGGTGGCCGGCCGCCCTCCGCTCCCCGGCCTTCGCTCACCCATACGGCACAGCACAAAGCAACCTCAGCCCCATCAGGGGACACGCAGCAGGAGCAAAGACCACCCGGCAGTACCGCTCCAGCAGCCACCAGCACATTGCTACAGCTCACCCGAGACCAGCTTCCGCGCTGGCACTGACACCCTGCACTGTCCAACACTGGAACCACAGCCCGGCAGTGTCGCCTCCATGGCCATTGTGCAGGAACCTCCTGCACCCCAGCACGGCAGAGCCCCTGCTCTGCTTTCCAGGTATCCAAGGGGCTGGGCACCAGCCTCTGCAACAACAGAGGTACAGATGAAATGCACCTGAATCCAGAATACCTTCACACTGCAGGAGCAAGGCTGGTCTGCAGACTCTGCAGCTCTCAAATCTGTGCCTCAGACACCAAGTGGCTCTGTGCACTTCCCCTGCTCAAGCTCCTGATCCAACCTTCAGGCCTGCTGACACGCTTTCTCACCACATGGTACCTCAGCAAACACACCTTGGGGAAGAAGCCCTGGATTCTGCACCATCTCAAACAACCTGCACTGATGGCAGCTCAGCCAGCTGTACCTCCACACCCTCCTCATCCCCCTTTCTTCACTCAACTCCATCATAGCAAGAAGACCAAAACCCTCTGAGCCCACCACCAGACGTCATAGTTCCTCAGGAAACCCAGTGCCCAACCCAGCAGGATCGAGCACATCATTGCCACGTTACCGTCAGCAATCCCATTTGCGTGCTGAATTCCGCACCAAGTGTCGGTCTGTTCGCACAAGGCAGCCGATGGCAGCATGGAAGGAGGGTTAAACCTCCTGCCACCCAACTAAGCCATCCAGCCATTTTGGAGCCAGGCTGCCACCAGCCAGGAAAGCGTGGCTGGAAGCCCAAGGTAAGCCCAAGGCAGGACACAGGGTACACTGCTGTTGGGACCTGAGGGTTTGGGAATAACTCCCATCTACCCTGCGCAGGGACCCGATGCTTCAGCAGGCACACTTGGGCCATGAAAATAAACACTAAGAGCTAACACATTACAGATCCTGCTTTTCCCAGATACCAGGGCAGGTGGAGGACAGGGAAATACCTTATACCAAAGCTGCCACGCACATTGTCTGCTCCAGCATTACTGCCAAGCTAAGGAACCCACACAGCTCAGCCCTCACCAGATTTAATACCTGAATGCCTGGTTACCACAAGGCCAGCATCCTCATGTTCAGCAGTAACATGCACCACACAGTCCAGAACACTGTGAAATGTTTGTTTTCCACGGGGAAAAAAGAAAAATACTGCTGGTCCTCTTTGCCTTTTCATAGCGAGAGGCATGTTTGGCACTTGTGACATAATGAAATTACAATCAACAGCCAAGTGTCTCTCCCAGCAGCAAACTCAAGGGCAAAGCTGGGTGGCCGCAGCCTGCCAGCAGCACCCGCTATCATCCACTGTCCCTCCACCTCAGCAGGGCCCGGAACACGGTGGCAGCGACCACCAGCTGCGACCTGTGCTGAACTCCCTTTCCAACATCCCCAACCAAAAAACAATTTCATGTGGGGACAAACTTGGCCTGCGCTGGCAGCCACCTCTGACACGCACAATACACACCTGGCGCCGGTACCCGCGCACAGCCAGCGTTGCTGTGGCGACGAGCACCCACCTCCCGCACCGACAGATGGACACGTCTGTCCAGCACAGCCAGCAAGGGAGAGCTGGGAGCTCTGGGTTCTTGCCGGCGCGAGACCCCAGCAAGACCCGCAGCATCTCCGAGGGGAATGAGGAAGGTGGGGTGGCCAGGGCTGGTGGGATCCCCAACCCAGCGGCAGGACCGCTGCCAGCAACAAGGGAAACCCGACTCATCCACCCTGTTTTGTTGTTGGCTTTTTTTTTTTAAACTAGCTGGAATTTATCTATTTCTCCAATCCCTGCCTACACACAAACCCATCCTCGGGAGCAAACAAAAATGCCTGAATCGCAGATCAGAGACAAAGCAGAAGGCGAGCGGGCGGCCTGCTCCCGCTGCCCTCACCTCACCCCTCGGCGCAAGGCAGTTATATTTAGGTACCGCCACGGTCTGCGGTGCCGCGGCCCCCTCGGGCACGGCGCAGAATGCAGATTTTCCAGACAACAGACCACAACAGCTCCGTCAAAACCATTAGAGGCTGCGGCGCCCAGGCCTGCGCACAGATGTTTTGATTCCCACTCTCCTGCCACGACAGCCCTCGACAGCCCCATCACTGCCGCCATGCGCCGGACAGCCAGCCTGAATTTTGGCTGTCGAGGAGGGAGGGAGGAGAGAAGGGCAGCCCTGCTCCCCAGAGGGGAGCTCCTGTCTCCACTCTCCCCCTGCATCTCTCTAGGGATGAATAGCCTCCCCCAGGGCTCCCAGACAGCGTGCGGGATGACCCACCCTTAGGGAACAGGAGCAGAGCACAGCGGGGACAGCCCCCACAGGCACCTGCTGTGGCCCCGGGGGCCTCTCCCAGGCCAAAGGCCCCACAGTTATCAGCTGCAAGAGCCTGCGAGCGGCACAGGGGTCCGGCACGTGCTGGGCTGGAGGGACCTGTCAGGACCCGGCTTTGTTCACAGACTTCTGCCAGCCAGACACATCCGCTGGTACACGGCCTCCAAAGCCGCACAAAGGCCAAACCTTGGCCGCGCTCCGACGAAGGGATGCAGGAGCTGTGAAACACTCAGCCTCTCCCAAGCCTGTCTCTCCGGGATCGATCTCTGCGGCACAAACACACCTCCAGCCCCGGCAGGGCCGGCGCGCGCCGCCAGCACCCACAGAAGATGGTTGCCGAAAACTCTCCCACCGCAGACGAGAAAGCAACACTGGCAGGGAAACACACCCACGAGGGATCGAGCCCCCGCAGAACAAAACAGCATGTGAATAAAGTTGATGTAAAAGCCCAGTAGTCCTTCTTCTGCTTCTCCATGCAGCATTTTTTTTATTATTATTATTACTACCGCTATTACTGTTATTTTGGAGAGCAGAAGGAGGTGTTAACAGGGAAGCTGACGCAGCCAGCTGTGTGTCCATCAGTCTGGGATTCAGCAATTCCTACCGAAGCCGTTCAACCACTGGCCAGGCCCAAAGCAAATCCGCCGCTCCTGGCCTCTGGCACGACACCGACAGCAACCGGGGCGGGGGTCACCGCGGAGAGATGAAAGAGGGACACACGCCTCCGCTTTTGTCAGAGCAGCCACCGCCAGGCCCCGGTGTGACAGCGACCACGACAAGGCCAGGCGACGGTACCAGGCACACAGGGCCGCCCGCACTGCCCCGGCCTGCCAAGCAGCACCTCGGCTCGGTCCTGTGGGAACAAAAGGCAGCGGCAGGGTGGGAGGGAGGGTCCGGAGGCTCTGCAGCAAAGGACCAGTGCTGCTGCGGCCGGCACCGCTGCACGGGAGAGGGGCTGGAGCCAACTTCCTGCTGCCCTCTGTTCCCAGAATGACCGCGTTAAAAAGAAAAGAGGACGAGAAAAAAAATACAAATACAGCAAAGCAACTTCTGGGGCCAGATACAGAATTTCGCTCCCCTCTAATGTGCCTTTTCTTTGCTTTTGTTCCAGTCGAAGGCAGCCTGCGGAGCGGGACCGGGCAGGAGGCAGCTCAGGCAGCCGCACAGGGGAAAGCCCTCGACCGGCGGCAGAGCAGAAGCCTGGCGAGCCCTGGGCCTGGCCGCAGGGCCGGCGCTTCCCGGCGGTGTGGAGCCCAGCGTGATCCTGCTCTCGGGGGCCTGGGACACCCCCTCGCCCCCCTCCCGGCTGCTCCTCGGCCCCCGCTGCTGTGGCAGCCGAAAAGCCACGCTCCGTCTTCGCTCACTGCCGGACCAGACAGTGCTCCCTAATGAGGGAGCATTACAATCAGCTTGTAATGCTGAATTTTTAATGCTGCCGAGGGCTCTGTTACATAATAAAGGGGGGAACGGGAGCAGAGGGCGGCCGGTGGGGCAGCCCGATCCCCCCAGCCACGCAGGCGGTGGCCCCGGCCCAGCGGGCGCCCCTCGCACCCCCTGACCCGCCGCTTACCGCCAGCGCCGCAGGACAGGGCGCGCACGACGCCCATCGGAGCTCCTGCCCTGCCGGGAGGGTTGCACAAACTTTCCTCAAGTGCGTGGAGGGGTGATGCCAAAACGCTGGCTCCGCACTCTGCCGCGGCTCGGCCGGGAAATGATTTAAAAGCAAAGTTCACGAGCATGTTAACGGCATGCTCTCGTATGTCCCCGCACACACGGGCTGCGCTGCGCCGCTCAGTAATACCCTAAGACTGTAAATCTATAACCACTGCAATGATTTAGTGATTAAAAACATGATAACATATTGTGTAACTGCAAACCACAGAATCCCTGCCAACTCTCCTCCGAGATACAGGAACAAAAATACAGAAAATGTGTTGCTCGCAGCGGTCTTCCTAAACTCGATGGAAAGATTTTAATAATAATAATGCAAAAAACCTCAAAAAAACAAACCCCCAAAACAAAAACCCAACCCAGACATCAGGAAAAGCTGGATATAAAGCAAGGCTAGGAAAAAAAATATTTAAAAGATGGAATTTTAAATACGGATCTTGCTCTAACAAATTACAATCTAAACATGCCTCGCTTTTTTCTCTTTTTAAGTTTGTCGTAACTGGAATAACTGGTCTTGTGTGATGTCTTGCATATTCAAAGTGCTTTGTAATAGGATACGGAGACCAAACCTTATTTGCCTAAACTCAATGGGTTTTATTTTTTCCCCTCTCTCCCCCCCCATTTCTTTTCCTTTTATTTTCCCTCCTCCCCCCCCCCCCCTTT
>VZSR01000393.1:417986-467118 GCA_013398615.1 Brachypodius melanocephalos
AACCGCTGGGAAAGTTGCGTCCGGCAGCGAGCGCAACTTTGCGCGCCGGCCTTGCCGCCGCCGCCCGCAGCATCCCCGCGGCGCGGCCCGGCCCCGTTCAAACTTGGCGGCCGCCGCTCCGAGCGGGCCGGCGGATCAATGCGGCCGCGGCCAGCCGCGCTGGGAGCCGGGCTACAGGTTTCACCAGCCATCGCTGGCAACAGCTTTGTCATTTTCTAAAAATAAGAAGCTAAAAGTTATTGTAGAAGAAGGGGCTTTTTTTGTCCCCCGCACAATGTGCCTTTTGTGAGTTTAATGCCATTCTGGGGCTCTGTATAGCCCCGGACAATGGGGAACTCCAGGAGGCGGCTGTGCCTCTGCCTTTTTTCTTTCTTGCTTTCTCTTTTCTTCCCCCCAACCCCCTCCTCTTTTTTCCCCCTTTTTTCTTTTTTTTTTTCTTTCTCTTTTTTTTTTTTTTTTTTTTTTTTTTTTTTTTAGGAGAGGATGCAGCATTCCTCTAGTCCCACCAGAACCTCTGCTTTGATTAAATAAATATTTCTCTAGCTTAACGGTAACGTTTTTCACTTCCTGCTCGGGTCCATGTCCGATTATTATTTAAAATTTTTATTTCCAGGAGCTTGTCCCTCCCCATTCCAGCCCTAGTGAGAAATGTAGATAATCGCCGGGAACATGGGATTTGAATTTTGGGAGGAGGTGAACCAGTAAAGAACCTCTATCCGGGCTTCAGGAATATGGTTTTTTTTCATCTTTCTATAAGAGGCTATTTTTATTATTAGCAGAAATGCATCTAAATTAAATCATGTCTTGAAAATCTAAAGAAGCTTTTTTTACCTTTTTTTTTTTCTTATTTTTAACCTTTTTCTTTCTTTTTTTTTTTTTTTTTTTTGTGTTTTGGTGGGGTTTTCTTGATTTTTTTTTTTTTAAATTTTCATCATAATTCAAATAATTATCTTCCCGGTTTGTTTCATAGCTCTGAACAAGGAATGCAGTTGCGGTCAGTTTTTCCATTTGGGAGAACCTTAATGTACATGTATTTTATACTGCAAGGTAATAAACTGCATGTTTGTTAGTACCTATTATAATGAAATGTCTTGAGCTTTTCCTATTTCTTAACGTGGGGGTTGACATTTGGAATTTTGACAAGTCCCTTTAAGTGGGATGGGGGGGAAGGAAGAGGACGGGTAATGAGGAATTTGCCTGTACTGTTGATGCATTGCTGGAAGTGTCTTGTGTTTGGGAGAAAGTCGCAGGTTTTAAGGCTCAGGGTTCGATAGGTGCCACGGTTCTGTGGATGTTGTACCTGCAGCCCTGGTGTGCCCAGTGACCCAGGCACGCTGGGTGCGAGTCCTGGCGGTCGGATTGACTCCAGAGGGGGATCAGTTTGCATTTAAAAGCTGCCCTTAAAAATCTGTCGGTCCCTGCTTGATACATGTCTGTCTGGTTTTAGGGAAAAAATTGCTAATGTACTCATCTTAAAAAAAAAAACAAAAAAACCCCCTCCCAAAACCCCAGAAAACAAGACCAAAAAACTCTCACCAAAACAAAACCAAAAAAAAATCTGAACCTAAAAAAAAAAAAACCAAACCCCAAGCAAATAATTAAAAAAACAAAAACCCCAAAAACCAACCAAGCCCCAAACCATGGTGCCCTGTGGGAATCAGAAGTTTTCGGGGCTGCTTGGTGCACTGCCTGGGAAGGTGGATGTAATTTGTAGCTGTTGTTCTTGCTGAATGTGAACTAAACGTGGGATGAGGAAGAAGTTGAGGCGAGAATAAAGTAACCCTTGTCTTTAGCACTTGGGATAACTTGGAAAAGTGCCTCTTTTCCCCTGAGGCTGTGGATCTGGTGGCCCGGGCTGCGGGTGCTGCCTGTGGCCACACTTTTTGCAGAGCAAGGCAAAAGGAAATGTGTGGGGAAGTTGGGGAGCAAACGAGTGCCTGTGGATGCTCCAGAAATAGGCACCTCCACAGGGACGTGTGCGGGCGCGGGCTGAAGCCATGGATATTGTCTCTGCGCTTCCATCGTGAATTCGAGCTGTGTGCCGCTGTCCTCTAATTTCCCATGACAACATATGGATCCCATAAAGGCAAACATGCCGAAGTGCATCTGTCTGGGTAGTTAACACAAACCAAACATCCCCTGCTCGGAGATCCCGCTGCTCCTCTGGCCGTGCTGCGCGGAGCCCTCCTGCGACAGCCCCTCGGTGCTCCGGCTTTCTTCTCCGTCACGCTCCCGGGACGAGCCCGAGTGCCCCGAGAGGGAGGAGGGCAGCAGGCGCCGGGTCAGAGGAGCGGAGGGGTTAAGCGGGGAGAGGGGCGTGCGCCCTGCGGCCCCCCACCCTCCTGGGAGCTGGTCCAGCCCGAGCAGGCTCTGCCCCGGGGTCAAGTCCTAGGACATCTTTCCCTCCCCTCCTGGCAAGGCAGGAGCTCGGGCTGGGAAGGGAAACAGCAGATGAGCAAGAGAGCAGAGGTTTACCCCTCATCCTGGACACAGACGTCTGGAGGCTGGGGAATGAGAGAGTTCCCAGTTTTCCAGGTTGCAAAAAGAGGTGATGAGGGGAGGCTGTGTGTGAAAAGAAGGGAAGAACAAGTGACGGCCGCAGGACCAGCGGATAAACCACAACGCAAACACCGAAACGCAGCCAAGGAATTAAGGGATAATTCGTACAGAAATTGTTAGGTATGATTACATGTATGTGCACGTGTCTGTCCTCTAAAAAATTTACTTCCCGTAAGATTTCTTTGTTCTAAGCAAAAAGACAATCTGGTTGCTAAAATATAAAAAGGGGCTTCCCTTACTTTAATTAGAAATTTTGATACAGCCTCATCTGCAATTGTGTGGGTGCCTCATTTCTATATGTGTATCTCTGCATACGCATAGATGGGATTTTGGGTTCAAACAGCTTTTAATGTGCTTAGCAGAAAGAAGCTCTTAGTATCAGATCTGCAGGGAAAATAAGACTGATTTTTCCCATAGGAAACTTGCTAAAGACACAGCTGAATTATTAGATTAACCCATTTTTTTGTCTCATGGCATATCTGATGTATTTGCGCAAAGATTTGTATCATTTCATTTCTATGTTATTTTGAACAGACGGAATGAATAGCGGCTCTTTAAAGGGAAGTTATTATTTGTAGAAATGTACACAAATTAAGAGGAACAACTTTGAAGCAAAATGTTTTTCCAAGGCAGCAAATATGGCTTTCTGGACAGGACTCTCAGCAAGAATGGTTGTTATGTTTAACACATAAAATGGGGGTGAGAGCTCTGGTTCTGTGGGTTCTGCGGGGAGATCAGGTCCTCCCCTGGAGACATGACCTGGCTGCCAGGGGCGCAGGAGGCAGGGGTGGGCCAGATTTGCATAGGGCTGTGGGGAATTTTTAGGGATCCATGAGCATATCCCGCTGCTCGCTGCCCAGCACAGGGGGACTGGGCCAAGGCTCTGCGGTGCCGGAGGCTGACGGAGCACGAGGGGCTGATGTATGGGGAGAGCTAAAAAAAAGTTCCAGGCTATCTTTTAAAATCCAGGCTTTAAAATTATTGTTGGGAGGGGGGAGATCCAGCTTAGAAAAAGTCTCCATACTATCATCCACTTCCATAGCTGTGTGCTTCTTGGAAATGCGTCTGAAGAATCAGAACAAAGCATGGAAGGCCAGAGTCCTTGAAGGAGCTCCAAATGATAAAGTCTGCCATTCATTTTAAACACTGCGTGCATTGTGGAAACACAGGTCAATTTGAAGGCATTTGTCAGATTTCCAGTTCCCTCTGCTCCTTTGCAATGGAAATTTGCAATCAAATCCCTGTGCTGGAGTTAGGATGTCTGCCTTGATCAGTCTGTATGACTCTATGCCCAAAGCAGTGGCCAGGTAAGCTAGCTTTTGCTTTGGAAAGTTTGTCTGTGTCGAGTTGAGCAGGAGAAGGGGGGAAGGTTGCAGGGAATGGAGCTGGAGCAGATGTGTTTGTCCTGGGTTTGGAAGGGGGAAAGGGCGAGCAGGCGGCAGCGATGGATTGCACGGGGCTTGCTGAGCCGCAGGACTGAGTTGATGCCATTTAGAGACGCCCAGCAAGAAGCATGGAAAGGGATATTCCAGCAGCAGCACAGTCATTGTTGGGATGCAAAAATGCAGCACGGCTGGAGAGCCACACTGCTGAGCAATTTCAGCCAGAGAGCAGGGATTTCTTCTGGAGTCATGTTTGACTCCTCAGTTACTGGGGGGGCTGCTGCCCTTATTCCTGAGACATGAGGATGCTGGAGCAGAGAGACTATTGCTCTAGAAGAAATGCTGTAGGATTTGGGGAGGTTTGGGCTGGGGGGGATGTTCAAAGGAACATTTATTCTTTTGTCTCCATTATATTCCAGGGTTTTACCTGCTTATTAAAGGACACCGTGCTCTAGGCAGTAGTAGTGACAGGACCTCTGTGGGCTGTTCCAGCTGTCCCCAAACCTGGCAAGGCTGCTGCAGTCAGGCTGAGTAAACACCCCTCAGTCAGACAGCAGGTTTGTAACATGCATTTGCTTGTTTTGCAGGCCGTAACGCGAGCGGATGTGTTTGCCATGGAAATAAACACTTGGAATACATCTATATGTTTCTTGGCTTTTTGAGAGAAATGAAGAAAAAAGTCTTGGCATTTAATTATGAGGCACTAACCTGATAAATATTGAACATCGTTTCTTTGTGAGCAGCTCCATGTGCTCAGAGTACTCTATGGATGTATTCCACAATTGCACTTATTTAATGCCTGTATCACCTCGTGCCTATTGTATTTATGTTGTCATCAATGTCAGATTTTAATTAAACAATTAAATCACTGTCACAGTAATTTCCCTAGAAAACTATTTTAAATGAAAAATCCCACAATAAATGTTTGGGAACCATCTTAAAGGGAAAAAAGACGGAAATAAGTTACAAAATAAAATTACAGTTCACCCAGAATTAGGGAAAAAAGCACGTTTTCAGCCTTGAGAATAATTCTGGACTACAGGGTGGTTTCCACAGAATTCAGAGTGTGTCAGCAGGGAGACCAAGACCTCTTGTCTTGTCTGGGGGCTGGTCTGGGTCTGTCAGGCGCAGCGGCTGCGCAGGGACCCCGGCCCAGGGCTGGCACTTCTGTGCTCACCTCCCTGCTGGGGCCAGGAGCAGTGACAGCAATGCAACCCTCTCATCTCAGTGCCAGCCAGGTACCAAATGCTCCTTAGAAAATAGTCCATCAGCCTTCTTTTCCTCTGAGTTATTTCTGAATTAAGCTGCAGATTTGCAGGAAAGTCTGCATTGAATTATTCACCAAGTTAAGCATCAGCACCAGCTCCACTTACTATATAGTAACCACGTCCTCCACCCCTCTGTTGTAAGCAGATCTGACATAGCTTCTTTGCTGCAGTTAATCAAACAGTTCATCGTTATCTCTTTGTAAATATCTGCTCTTATTCCTCCAAAACCTGTACTTTGCACAGAAAAATCACAAACCCGAGATGCAAAATTCATCAGACATGATATCTGCGGGAACGGCGCTCTCAGCCGCACACCACGATATTACCTGTATTTAACATAAGCACATCTGACATCTGCGGCGACGTGAGCGGCGCGTATTGGAACCGGGGCCCGGGCTGCGATGGCAGCCACGTCCCCCGCAGCCATCCCCAGCGCCACCCGGCCACCAAAGCTGTCACTGCTGCCCCGGGAGGGCCGTGCCGAGCCAGCGGCCAGGGGGCTGGGCCCCGCTGTGCCCCCAGCACCCAGCCCCGGGGATCGCTCCCGCCCCAGCACCCTTCCTGCCGCGGCAATCCTGGACAGTGTTTCTTTTAGGTCCGTGCTACGTTTTTATTGGAATGCAGCTCTGCAGATTGGGTTATGGCTGGGTTGCGTGTGGTTTCTGTCAGCCCTGAAGTGTTTTACAGCTGGAGATGATTTGGGGTGGGGGGGAGGGGGCACATGCAGCCTGTCCACAGCCAGGTCTGATGTTCATCTGCTGCTGTCTCTCTAATTTTTTTCTCTGTCTCTCCATCAAAAGGTGAGGTTGGCACTGGAGGGGAGTGATGACGACAATGGCAACACCAGGTCCATCCCTTCCCGCTCCTCGTTGGAGTTTGGTTCTCCCCAAAGCAATTTGCCAGCTTTTCCCTTTTCCTGCTGTGGCCACAGCAAACCCAGGTACCTGGTGTGCTGTGCCTGGGCTGGCTGCAGACCCCGCTCTGGGGGGACTCCTGCCCCAGCCAGCTCCACTTGTGACTTCAAGGCACAAACCCTCTAACCTAAATTCAACCAGCAAACACCAAAGCACTCGCTCCATCAGTCCAGAGCCGTGGCAGAGTCTCCACAGCCCCCTTGGCTGGGCAGACCGTTGCCTGGACCCCTCCAGGGCCACCCACACTGTGCCCAGAGGCTCTGCCCTAGAAGGGCCTTGTCAGAGCATGTGCAACCAGAAACACATATTTTATATATGGGAAAGGGGAAAATGGAAGAGATTGCACAGAACCCTCCTCTAAGCAGGAGAGGCTGTGCTGGAGGAAAGTATTGCTCATAATGACACTTAAGCCCAGACACTTGAATGCTAAAGGTTAAACTTACATTCTTCAAGAAAGGGCTCCTTGCCAGCTTGAACTGTGTTGTGTGTTCACTATTGCCTCCTCCTCCTCTTCATCCACTGTCAATCCACTTTTGGTATGTGTTGAAATAACTGAGGTTTTGGGGTGGATTTTTTTCGTCCCCTAATGTCTGTTCTCTGTACCAGTTCTCAGCCCTATGTCTGTCGCAGAGTTAAAAAAAAAATTAAAAGTCAGTTTAATGCCTGTACAAAAGTGTTTTTTTCTTAGCTGCAAACTACTGTAGCTCCAATTCATCAAAGCCCAGCCTCAGCATATGTTCTGTCCTCCAGTGACACCCAGTTCACAGAACACCATTCTCCACCTCCTGTCCTCAGCTAATAACCAGAACCTACATTCTGACAATCAGACTAAAATTGGAATTAAAATATACATTGAAAGACTGATAGATACAGTAACAATAGGGTGGCAAAATCATTTTGGGGACAATGCCCATCAGGGCTGGAGACGAAACTGATGGCAATGCTTCCAAATGTTCAAGCCAAGGAAGAAGAAACAGGAGAATGCCCACCCAGGAGCAGCACTTTAAGACAAATTTCAGTATAATATGAAGAAACAGACTTGCAGTTTGGATGCTGCATTTAGACCTTACTGATCAAAGAGCACCTTCTCCATATACTTTCATACTTCTCCCCAGAGATATTTCCCATAAAAAAAGAATGGAAATAATATTACATTGTGCATGCCTTTTAAAGCAGCCTCTTTACACAGCCTCATGCAGGCTTTTCGTAGAGAATCAGTCAGGTGGAAGCACAGAACACGGATCCCTACATCTCAGCAGCAGCAGCAGGTAGAGGAGACCCAGACAGAAGGCTGGATCAAAGGCTTTGAGGAGGAGCATGGAAAAGAGCCAGAGTGAGCTTCAGAAGTCAAATGCAATTTTTATTTGGGTTCAGAGATGATAAAAGGCCAGCGATGTTCATTTTCCTACTTCCTGCAGCAAGGGAACGGGGGGCTGCAGGGCTCCGCAGCTCGCTGCAGTGTATTTCTTGGCACAGCCCTAATTGTATCTCCTGGTCCCAGTGGAAGTTCACGCTTTTTAATATCTCTTATTGCTTCTGCAATTGCTGCCACCAGTCAGCAATCACAAACAGGAAGCCGTGAGTCAGCAGAGCCATAACCCGTGGGCTGACAGTGGCTGGAGGAGAGGGACGCTCCTGGAAAACACGGCAAGGGCCGAGCCGGCCAGGCCCCAGGGAATGGTGCCTGGGCAGGCCCGGGGAGCCCTGCAGAGCCTCAGTCCCTAATTCAGCCCTTCAGCTTACCCCAAAACCCGGCATAAAGGCCGTGTTGCCCTGGGCATGAGTGCCTTCAGAGAGGTTTCCCAAAGCTGGTCCCCAGTGCTCAGGGCAGTCATGGCAGGGTGAGAGCAGACAAGGACGCTGCATCCAGCTGCCTCTCTGTGCTCCAAAAGGCAGGGTTTTTACCCCATTAGGGAAAGGCAGGGCAGAGGAGGCAGCAGTGACCCCTCAGCTGGGATACGTCAGCATGACCCCCTTTTCACACCAGTGGCACCCACGGCTTGGCCACACCACGGCTCACGTAGCACGGGGAAGCAGATGATCTATTCCCAGCCTGGTTTCGTCTGTTTTCTAACTGTATTTAGCAGCGGGTTTACTCCAGACTGAGCCTGCGTGAGTAAGTGTGTATGTAAGGGTTGAGGATTGGCTGCGGCAGGCAGAGGGTTTGCTGAAAGGCTTGTTAAGGAAGCACTACTGACCATGCAATCCAATTACATAATGCTTCAAAAAATAACCGTGCTGGGAGTTGGGTCTGGGCAGCGCATTTTGGCAGCAGAAAGAGGTATCAAATGTCCATCTTCCAAACCAAAGGCTGACAGTGTATTTGTGCCACAATGTGACACTGCACCTCGGCCATAAACTGCTCTAAAGAGGAAACTTGCTTCCAGGGGAAATGCCTGCTGTTCCCTTTCAAGGCAGTGCTGCACCCTGCAGACCGACGTTATTTGAGTCCTTGTAAAATTACCACTAATCTCTGCACTCAGGATGCCTCGTGTTTTATGGGCACTCGTATGACGGCAGCTTTGTTTTCTGGGGGGAAAGCAGAGTGCTGAGCAGGGAGAAGCAGGCACCGGCTGTCAGCAGTGGCTCTGGGGGTTTTCCTCAGGTCCCTATCTTGCAGTTCCTCTCTCGCCACTCCACACAGGACAGACATACAGATGATGCACAGTATTTACTGGACAATGTCTGGAAAAAATACCCTGTCCTGCCTGAGAAAGATCCAGATCCAGATCCGGTCCCACTCCAGGCAGAGCCTGCATGGAGCTGTGCATCCCTTCTGCCGAGATGGATGCTGGTGGAGGGGACTGAAGGCTCAATTGAGCTCCAGGATGGCTCCATCCACACGTTGTTCGGGATGACAGGGATTCAGAGACCCTGTCTCCAAACCGCACTGCTAGCTTTTATCGTCGTTACTAATTTAACTGCTGCGCTGCTCCGAAGGCGTCGTAGAGAAGGCACATTTCTGGTGAATGAGGCAACAGCAAAGGAAGGATATTCTTAGCCGCCGCGCAGCTGCCTGTACCTGAGCTGTGGGGCTCGGCTGCTGGGGATGCTGCATGAGCCGCGCCGGCCACAAGCGCCTGGCTCTGTCCCCCGTCCCCGCCTGGGCAGGGGGTGTCCCTCGGCCGGATCGCACCCCAGGCGCTGCCCACGCCGGGAGCCCCGCGGTGACACGGGCCAGCCGCGGCCGTGCGGCCGTGCCCGGGCAGCGGCGCGGGCGCGAAGGGGTTACGGGCGGCTCGTCCGGCCCGGCCCGCCCCGCCGCCTTGCCGGCGGTTCCCGGCTGTTCGCGGCTGTTCCCGGCTGTTTACCTGGCAGCGCCGGCCAGGGCCGCGCTGACATCACCGCCGCGCCCCCTCCCTCCGCCCCTGCCTCCCTCCCTTCCCTCCCTCGCTCCGGCCGGGCCCGCGGGGCTGCCGCCCGCCCTCACCCGGCCCGGTGCCCCGGCTCGTCCCGCCCGCGGCCCCACACCGGCCCCGGCCCTGGCACACGTGCTGCCCGGCGCTGCCCACCCACCTGGCTGCCACGTCGCAGCCGCGGGCCGGCCGGGAGCCACCATGCTGCCGCTGCTCCCCGCCGTCCCTCCGGCCCGGGCTGCGGCCTGCCCGGCCGGCCCGGGGGACACCGTGGGCCGCAGCCAGCGGCGCAGGTGCTCGCCCCTCCGGGGGCTGCTCGCTCCAGCCCGCGGCCGAGCTGCTCTGTGGATGCTTTCTTGGTGCATTTGGGCAGGGAGCCAAAGTATGCAGCTTAAAGGAAATGTTTAATAAAGACACAGGAGCCTCAAACTGTTTATTTTTCCTTGCAGAAAGGTGGAGAGACGATGTCCCTGGAAAGGCCAGGCGCGGGCCGGGGGCCGAGCCGGGGCTGACACTGCCTCACCTCTCCCTCCCCTGACAGCCCCGGCCGCGGGGTCATAAACCGTGGGGGGAAAAGGCAGCCTATTAGTAACTCTATTAAGTCTCCATTAGTTAGGTGTGAACTCATTACTCTAATATACCTGGAGGTGGGATCCCACTTGCAGGACATTAGCGCTGCAATAAGCACGTTTACCACCCGAGCTGGACCGAGCGAGGGAGAGGATGGAGCAAAGGCGAGGAGCCTCTGGACACCTGGAGCAGCACCCGCTGCTGCGGCAGCACCGACGGAGATAGAGAGCTCCTCTCGCCACCCTGCCCTGGGGCAATGGAACCTGTCCCACACAGGCTCCCCCCCTGTCCCCGCGGTCGCTGGCCCTGTGACCAGTCCCTAAAGCAGCCCTGCAGACCTTCCCTTCCTGCAGCAGCGACAGGGCAGCCACAGAAACACTCCCTGCTCATCTGCTCACCTGATGAGTGGCTGCACCATGGGAAGCTGCTCTCCCACCCTGCTGTACAATCAGTCATTCGGGTCGGAAAAGTTTCCCCAGCACTGCCAAGGACACCAGGAACCCCTGGCCCCAGGTGCCGTACCCACACAGCTTTAAAATCCCCTCCAGGGGTGATGACTCCATCACTGACCGGGGCAGCCTGAGCAGGGGCTGGACAGCACTTTCAGTGAAGACATTGTTCCTAATCACTAAATCATAGCATATCCTGAGCTGGAAGCAACCTCCAAGGAATACGGAGTGCAATGACAGGCCCTGCACAGGACAGATGCAAGAGTCCCACCACATGCCTGAGAGCTTTTTACAGCACTTCCTGAGTGCCCAGTCTCAACCTCCCCTTTGGCCTTTTCCATGTGTTGGCGCTTTGTGACGAGAGCTGTTCCACTGTCTGCAGCTGAGCACCCTGCCAGCAACTCAGGCAAACTAAATAACCAGCTATAGGAAATCAATTAATTAATAATAGATAGGATGCAGGAGGGGTTTGCTGACTTAGCACAATGAAAAATATGATTGTGTGTAGAAATCTGAAGACGTAGAACCTTTTCTCCACCTTTTCAGTCAGCTTGAACGTGCCAAAGCCTCTTGCAGACAGGTACTGTTGGCCCTGCACTATCCATCTCCTCCCCATCCTTACTCACGCTTCAAGGCTGCACAAAAGCACAGTCCATGCAGAACTCTACCCAAAACTAATTTTTAAGCCCATTTGTTCCTAAATAGTGCTAAACTGTACACAATCCTTGAAAAAAAAAAAAAGCTGTCCAAGAGCACACAAGTAAGATTTTAAAAATTATTTCAGGAGGGAGCATGATCTTGTTTCTAAGATCCTTGGCCAAAAAGAGTATAAAATTAATGGTATTAAGTGCCTAAAAATACTCTTGAGGATCTGGGAGTTGGAACAAGGGCTTGGATTCTATTCCTAGCTCTGCCACAGACTCACTGTCTGCAATGAAGGACCAGCCCAGCTCAGGACATGGGCTATGCTGGAAATGCCCAGAAATGCACTTCAGAGCTGACTCCCCCCACTTTTTGCCCTACTTTCCCAGCCTGTACAATGGGTACCAAAGTGACTCTGATGGAGCAGAGTACATGAGATGGGATGTTGGTGTAATTTCTGGAGCACCACGAAACCATGCCCTTTCACAGTGTCCCACTGATCAAGCTCACTTATCCTCTTTTTCCTTCCCTGTTTCTCTGGAATTAACTCTTAAAATTCAAAACATCAGCAGGTACAAACAATGATGATTAAAAAAGAAACTACCTGCTAGAAAAGTGCTTTCTCTCTCCCAGCAAACAGCACTTCCTTGCACTGTCTTCCTGGCCAGTGGCAATTTGTTTACTGTAAGGATGTTCAAGTCCAATGCCCTGCAAAATTCAGTATTAAATCTGTCTCTTTATTGCCCTGAACTAAGGAGAGACAGGCATCCTTAAAATGCAGCACTTTTAGCCCTGGAAAATCCTGAAATATTCCCCCTTTAATATGTTATATCTAGGAAAATTGTTTCATCATGTAAAAATGATTTTATGGGTCTTTCTCACTGTGTTTTACTGTTACCCTGTTAACTAAGGTACCTGTTTCTACATGGAATCTTATATAAAAATGGATTTAAATTATTGTTAAAGTTTGTAAAATTTGAACAAGTTACTAGTAGCAGGATGCCAAATGAAAAAGCAACAGTCCATCAGCAAAGCCTGAACTGAACTCAATGGTGGCTCCTCTAATTACAAAAAAGGAACAAAAAAGAAACAAAAAAGAAACAAAAAAGAAACAAAAAAGAATGTTACTTTGACAGAATCTCAAATCCCTATAATTCCCTGTGTGTTTTAGCTAGGAAACCACTTTCAGCACAGTAATTTAAACTGCTAGACAGAAGATTCAAAATAGCACATTTCAGTGATAAATGGTAAAGTTTATGCCCCAAAGTTGCTTTTACACCAGCATGTGGCACTGAGATGGAACTCAGAACTCCTCCAGATTGAGTCCTGTACGGATCCCAGACCCTGCCAGGTTCTGCCATCAGTGAAAGTATTCCAAGAGAAATGAAAACCCCGGCAGTGAAAACCTCTGCTCACCCCACAAAAGGGAGAAAAAGAGACTGACATTTCCATGGGTGATTCTGTCTGATGAAATCAAGTATTTAAATGACTTCTATTTACACAGGATTTTGAGAAATAATGCTAATTTGCAGAATTGGCATCTGGGGTATGAGTATACATACCCTGGGAGAGCACTTACGGAGCCTTTGTGAAGCTAAGTAATAAACGCTTTGTCTTCACCACACTATTTATGGGTTGCTTGGGGGCATCCTGCTCTCCTCCTGCCCCTACCTGGGCATAAAATTATTGCCCAACTAGGTTTTAATCAGAGCAACAGTAAATCTGAATGACCACACATGCACAGCCATTCCTGCTCCCTGATCTCCAGCATTAATTATAAAGTGAGACTGTTTACACAGTACATACCACTTTCCTGACTTCCTTCTTGTTTATGTCTAAACCTTTATGGATATAAAACTTTGGAATTTGCTTTTGGAATTAAAGCTGCAATTTGAGTGGCAATAACTGTGTTGGAAAACAACTCAGCTATTGCTCCCCCGGTGCTGCGGTCGCGGCAGGTTTGCACTGGAGCCTCTCCCACTGAAGCGTGTTGGTTCAGGTCATCTCCTTGCTGTCCCAGCTGGATGGCTCCTCCTCACAAACTGCAGCTCGAAATGGCTCACAGCAAACACTCCAGCCTTCCCTCCTGAGTCCCTTCCTTCACTTTCCCCCACATCTGCCTCCCCTGTGCATGCCCCGCACACCCCGGTCTGGGATTTGTGGTGCTCCCCCTGTGCCAGCCTGGGGCTTAGGTCCTCAGCCCTTCCCTCCCAGTGTACTGACCTGGCAGCCTCTTTGCCCCTCTAAACCCACCACCACACCCCTCCAGACAGAACCTTGTCCCATGCCCTGACACCCCCACCCATCAGATTTCCCCCGAAAGGGAATTTTTCTTGTACAGCAAGTCCTTACAAACAAAAGAGATGTCCATTGGATGCCATACACAAGTGAGGGTACCAGTAGTAAAGTTACTCATGCTCCACAAGTGCTAAATTATTCCTCGTCACACTGGCCTGGCTGCTCTTTTTGTCAGGCTGTCACACAATAAATTAATATGTTGGCTGTTTGGGGCTGAGAACTCTTCTATTTGTTCAGTAAAACAGGTACTGCACACCCCGGGCACCATATAAAAATAATAAATTACCATAGCACACAGGCAAGGTATTACTTGTCTCTCTCCTTGCCTTTCCTTTATCCCCTCCATCCTCTGCCTTTCCTCTGATCAATTCATCTTCCATTTACTTTCTATTTCTGTCTGTAGGTTTCACTCTAATACATACTGCTCCGATATTCCAACCATGCCACCTGCTCCAGAAGTACAGCTACAGAGGCTCCACTGATGTGGAGAAGAGGAAATCAACAAAAGTTCAAGGAGAGGAGAAGAAATAATGTATACACTGCATCCTGCAAGAATATTAGGAAAAAGGAATCAAGCCTCTACCTGGTGCTGTCTCCTATGCTGACTTGGATGCCTCCTGATTCCTGCCAGACTCCCTTTACTCTTCACATCCAGCATAGAAGTGTGGAGACTTGGTAGCCAGAGGAATTCAACAGCCTTCTCTGTGTAGGCAGGTTGGGAAGTGTTTGACCCAGTCTCCCTTGTAGGTTAAAATGTCTTTTAATTCTGGCGGGCTGTGTTGAGATGGGAATGAATAAACTCTCTCTTCATTTTAGCATCCAGCTCGTGGAAGCTGCACAGGCTGGATGTTAAGTCTGTCCAAATTCCTCTCCTCTTTGGCAAGGTTATCCTACCTACAAAAATAAGAATTAAAATTAAGGCTTTCTTTGGCTTCTTGCAAGTTCAGATCCTGCCCCACGTTTTCCAGCACACAGCTCCAACCCAAGTTTTAGCACACAGGCTCCCCAAGAGCACCCGCAAAGTCATGGGAAGTCACCAAGTTATTGCAATACTAAATGCATTATGCTTCCAAAGCATCACATAATCTTTACTAGTAAAAAACCCAACAGAATTTACTGCTAGTTCTTTTTTAAAAAATAAATAAGCAAAGAAGCAAAATTTAAATATTTATTGAAAAGCTAAATATTGTAGCCTTGCGCAGTTATTGGCAGGAGACGCTGTGCAAATAAAACCCCGGCAGGCTGTTGCTTCCCGCATCCCCGCCAGCCCCGCGCGTCCCCGCCCCGCTCCGGACGCGCCCCGGGAAAGCGCCGCTGTTCCAGGCACATCTGGGGCTCAGGTACGTGCGGGGTCACAGCTGGCTGCCCTCCCCTCTCTGGGGAGCTCCGGGCTGTCACCAGGACGCAGCTCAGTGAGCAGAGGCAGCGTCAGGGCAGCGCCCGGCAGGTGACGGTCCCTAGGCTGGGGCAGCTCCAGGTGTGCCAGGGAGCTCCAGGTGTGCCAGGGCCCCGCTGACTCCGCAGGTGGGCTGGGCTGGCCGAGGGGAATGTCTGCTGCTTCTGGCATCTTATTCCCACCCCTCCTATCCCACGTGGCCGTGCATTAGTGATGGGCACTGCTGGCAGATGGCAAAGTTCGAGCCAGGCTAATTAAACATACCGAGCTAATAACCTTCCATTTTGGGACTGGTATAATTCATAATTTAATGTATTGCTGCTGAGACATTAACCTTTCAATGACTGGAACGGTGCCCACAGCAGCCTGAGTGCTGACCATCTTTCAGGAAAATGAGTATTATTGTTAAAGCAGGTATAAATCATTCATGGCTTCAGCTTTTGTGTCAAGCTGCACATGAAAATAAGTAGTAGGCTGGGTAATTTATTTACCTTTTGGTGGTTATTCTTATGATTTCGTGATCATATTCTCTGATTCATAAACACTGGCCAACTGCCATCCTGTTCTCATTTTACCATTTCAATATTGCAGTGATTATTCTGATTTCCATCTTTAACAAGTTCAAGACTGGTGCAGAGTTGCTTGATCCAGACACAAACATAATCTCATTTCAAGGAGGAAAAACTTATTTTAAGCTAATTCCACAGTACTCAATGCAATTATTAAAGCTACCAACTTCTTACAGTTTATCATTTTGCTAAAAGAAGTGTTTCTTTGGAAACTGGTGCATAAACACACAGATTAAAAAACTTTACAAAATTCTCCTTTAAAGGCAGCTGGGAGGAAGCTCACACGTTACCAAAGAGTTTAGTAAAGATCATGTCCTATCTCTTCCAATCAAATGAACAAAGATGGCCAATGCTCAGTCAAAAGGGGAAACTATCTCTGTCTCTGAAGGCACATTAAAGATGAGGCTAAAAAAAATTCCAAGTGGATGATGAAGAACTAATCCATTTGCAAAATTGCTATTTTTGAAGAAAGAAGTTAACTAAGAAATCATCAAGAAAGCTGTTTGTGAACATGTCTGTCACATTTAGTGCTTACGATAATGCCAAGACCAGGACATTTTGGAGGCATAAGAGAACTAGGAGCAATATCAGCATTGCTGGTTTTAGGCTTCTCCTCAGGACTTTATATGGTCACTCTCAGGACTATATGAACAGTGCCACAAGATAAAGCATTTGAACCTGTTCATGGGGACAACACTCAGACCCCCTTGGAACAGGAATTATCTGAGAGGTTGAGGTTCCTCTGGGTACCTTCTTCATACTGGAAACACACAGTGTAAGCCCCAAGAACATGTATTTTTCCCGTTGATAAAGATGCAAGAGACGACCCCTCACTTCCACAAGCGATCACCTGCTTCTGTTAATCCATATCTCTGTCACCTGTGGCCCAGGCTAGCTGGTACACCCTCCCTTTGGGTTCTGAGATGTGTCACTGAACCAGATGCACCTGGATCAAAGCCTGGCAGCTCCTTTTTCCATGGACACTACAGTGTCCCTGCATTTCACTCCCTCTGCTGGCTCCAGTTATATATCAAATGAATGTTTTGAGACCTGAAATTTCTTTAAGGCTGGGACATCTAAAATTAACTTGGATCTTCAGGCTCCAGGGCCTGCCCTGCTGTCCTAAAAGGCAGCTGACAGGGATGCAGCCCTTCCTCCTCCCAGCCACAGCATCCCGGGCCTGGGACAGGAGCATGACCCTGCCAGCCCTCCCTGTGGTCAGTCTGAGTGGGAAGTGTGTGGCTCCATCCCTGGAAGAGGGCAGGAGCTCAGCTCAGCTGGCTGTACCTGTTGGGTGCAGGAGCTGTGTGTGTCTACAGATAATCCATCCAGTCCCTGCCCTGTGCCACGCTGAGCCTCCTGCCTGCTGCCACTGCCTGCTGGCTTGGGTGCCTTCCCCAGGGAACTACAGCCTGGCCATCACACACTTGGCATCTCAGAAGGACAAATTAGGAAAGGAACACTTTTGAGGAACATCCCTCCTGAGGCTGAAGGACCAGGTGTGTCCCAGCTGTGGAGCTGTGCTGGTGCTGGCACAGCTCCTTGGAAGTCAGGTGCCCCTGGCTCTGGCGGGCAGGTGGAGCCTGAGCCCTCTTGGCCAACACTCCCCGAGTCAGCCCTGCTGTGCAGATGGGCTCTTACTCAATTTTTTGCTTTCCAGTAGCCACGTGACTTTCTACGGCAGGAATTACTCAATGTGCAGTTCCTGTCTCAAGTGGCCCATCCAAAGTATTCAAAACAAGTTCTGAGCAAAGCCGCATCTCGAGGGCTGGTGTTGCCTTTAGGCAGATACTGTTGTTATTTCACAAGAGGAAAAGTGAAGTAATTTTTTTTCTTTAAAGGGGGGCAGATGCTGCACATGTACAGGCACTGAACACCCTTGGTGCTTGTCTAAAACTGAGAAGCAGCATTTAGAACACCTAGACGTGACAGAGAGGCTGCAAATTTGGGCATGAATCCCCCTAAACCATTGTGCTTTTTGCCACACACACATTTACTTGCCACAGAAATGGACCTTGTACCTCATTGTTCAAATACTTGCCTGCAGTTATTCTGTATTTCAGGTTTTTGGTATTTCAGGATTTTGGTATTTCCCCCTCGTTCACATGCCAGGTGGCAAACCCCAAAGTGGAGCAGAAGTCACTTCCTACACTGTGGTTATATGAGAGTTAAAGTTCAGATTTCTAATTGCTCTCTCGAGGCCTTATTACTTGTTGATTAGGGTCTTTTGGGAACTACATCAAACCTATAATAATAAACACTCATTTCACTGGAAGCTTGTAGCTGCCGTGGCAGCCCCACCGCCCTTCTGTAATGGCACACAAACAAACCAACCAGAAAAGGCCTCTCCAACTTCTTCAGAGGCTTTCCAGGCTGGACAGATCTGAGCCATGGACATTTCCCTGCCAGACTGGAGCTGGGGCTGCATCCATCTCTGGCAGCACCCGTGTCTGCATGTGCCCCTCTGCCCTCTGCCAGCCCACAGAGCTGTGCGTGGTGTCTGGGCAGGAGCCTGGGGGAGCACAGCTGTGCAGGGGCAGCTGTTAGGGCTCCTTCAAAACAGTGACCAGTTCCCTAAATGCTGGTACGTCTGGGGACAACAGTGAGAAAGAAGCAGGACTGCCAGCATGCTGCTGGTGGCCGGTCAATGTTCATAGTCCATTATCTCCTGTTCTGTTACAGCATCTGACCAGAACGGGTGGCCCAAAGGTGCCATCGTGAAACCCAGGTGCTGTATGCTTCAGCAAGAGCCTCTGCTGTGTGAGGGTGCTGCTGGACGAGGACACATCTGCTGTATGAGCAGTTTCTCTGTGGTACCTTGGCACCATAAATCTGCTCCTCCCACAGGTACCCGTGGCCCAACCAACCCCATGGAATCTGTGGGCTGATGCCCAGTGCCAGCCCAGGCTGGGGATGCTGTACCCTCCAGGGGCACATGGGGACACAGCCCCCAGGTCCCCAGCTGGGACAGAAGGGGGTCCCCCCATGAGGAGCAGTGGTGGGACAGTGGCAGATGCTCTGTGTCTCATCGGTGCACATGTTCCTAATTGCAAAACCTGAGCTCTCCTAACTGGAGCAGTCCAAGGTGTCATTCCCAGACTAGGTGCTTTGGAAGTGCTTGTGTGGCATCGTTTTTACAGGCTGGATGTCCAAAGGGATGGCACAGGGAGCATGGTGTGGTCATGGATTGTCCGGGCAGGACAGAAGCTGCTGCGAGCCTGCTCTTGGTGAGTCTCCAGAGAAGGGCAACAGCTCTCCCTGAAACGCCCCAGAATGAATGAGCCTGGAGTAAGGGTAGGTGCTCACCTCGAGTGCTGCCTCGGAGAGCAGGTACCTGCTGAGGGGGTGGATCGATGTGAGCCCAGGCAGCCGTGCATGAGCTGTGACACAGCCGGGTATTGATCAGAGGAGCAGCTGCCGATAGCAACGCCAGCGCACTGACAGGCCGAGAACAGTGCAGGAGGAAACAGCCTGCGCCGGTGGCAGACCAACAGGGGAAAGCCGATAAAAAGTCAATTCCACTTAACTGAACGGCTGCTAACTAAATATTTTTGGGGCCAGAGCCTTCCCAGATAGCAGCTGGAATGTCTCTGCTCCAGAACTGAGACATCAAGTGAGCGTGGCATCGACGGCTGAGATAAGAGACGCCTGATGGCCGGCAGAGCAGGAGAACCTGACGAGCCAGCCCTGCCTGCCTGCCCTGCACAGCCACACACCGAGGAGAACACAGATACCCACAACTGCTTTTCCCAGGCCCAATACAAGGATTGTGGACAATGTTTCAGGCCAACTTTTAGTGGACTGGATCAGTGCTTAAGGCACTGAATATAAAGTAATTCTCCAGCGGTTTGATTAATAGTGTCATAGTCATCGCTTCAGTTCAGGTTCAACCTTTTTAACGTTTTATTATTTTACAGCATAATAAATCAGGGCAGCAGGAAAAGACAGATGCAGGAATGTCCCTGTCTCCCGTCTGCTTGTGCAGACAATGGGTCACGGGATAACGGCTTCCAGGGCTGAGGCAGCTGATAGAAAATCGCCAAGAGAGGAGTCTGTACCAGAGCCAGCGGTGCTCTGAGGAAGGAAGAGGCAGCTGGAAGCCAGTCAGCATGTCCTGTGGAGCTGGAGCAGTGACCAAGGGAGGAGCAGGCCAGGGCTCCCAGGGGCTAACTGGGATGAGATGTCTCCTTGCTGACTGCGAGAGGAAAGGCAGCTGTGCCACAGCACCAACTGTCCCTGGGCAAAGTGGGATGCAGCCCTTCCTCACGGAGCAAATGAGCCCCTCCCTGCCCTTCCAGCACCAGCGGTGACCAGGTCAAGCTCACCACACTGGTCCCTACTGGGCTTGCTGGTGCAGGGATGGACACAGCTCAAGGACTGTCATGGGAGGCTACAGCTGAGGGAAAGGAAAGCTGAGCCGTGCAGGGCCACTGCAGGCTGCAGAGAGGAGAAAGGCACAGCTTTGCAGCTCAGCTGGTGGACAACAATATAGATGATACAGATGAAAGTAAGAACGGAGATGTTTTTATGAGATCAAAAGAATATGAGGAGTACACGCAGAGGTTCGTCTCTGATGGAGCTGATGGAGAGAGAGGCTGTGGGAACACGAACCTGAAACACACAGGAGAAGGGCCGGAGGTGGTGAACAAACTTGACTTGCTAGGAAGGAGGGATGGAGGAAGGACAAGGGATCTGAAGGGATAAAAAAGACAAATCAAATACTAAGAAAACTCCTAAGGTGTCTTTTTATGGACTGAAATGTGTGTGTAGCAGCAAAAAGAAGTGGCTGTGGCAATCAAAGGAAGCAATGACAGAGCCTTGGAAAAGAGGTTTTGTCATTAGAATGGAGAGTGGAGAATGATCCAATCATTCAGAAATTGTGAAAGATAAGGGAAAAACTGGGTCACAGTAAGAAAAACTTCATGGAAAAGTAACAAAAACCTAATAAATGTACTTTGCTTCTCATATCACCTTGTTTGTTTTGTTCAATGTGAACCTCAGGACAGCACATAGAGATGCAAATACATTCATGTGTAACGTGGCGAGAACAAGTGAGACTAATGCTTGAAATTTCTGCCCTGTATTTATAGGTTGCTGCTTATATTGCAGAGCAAAGCAAGTTGTATACTGAACAAACATTGCACTGTTTTCCATCTTCCTTCAACAGGAGTTAATTTTACTTTTAAATTTTAATTAGTTTCATGCAGGGGCCTGGCAGTCCCAAGGCAGAGGCACCACGGCTTACAGATTATTTGTCATCACAACTTCAGGACTGTTAAAAGAGGTGAAAATTACAATCCAGGGACTAAAATATTGTCAGCTGCTGGACTTGGCACACAGTTATTTGTATTTGCATGTGCCGATGTCCAGGTGTTTATGAAACAAGGTCCTCAGTGCTGTCAGTGCCTGCCTGACACTGATACCCAGGTTTGTTGTCATGTAGGTGCTGCAGGCTGGACAGCCCGGGCCATTGACACGGGCAGACACGCTGACATCCCCAAATCCTACAGCTCTTATGTACGTGCTTTTAAAGAGAATGCTTTGAAACCTTGTGTTTACTTCTAAACTAATTTAAATAAAGGTTAACTGTGAGATTTAAGCCACTTTCTGACAGTGAACCTTCAACTACACAGAGAAGGCTTTGGCAGAGCTAGAAAACTCCTTCAGCCCATCAGTATCATTGCTGGACAGTCAGTGGGATGGTTAAGGGGAGAAATCAGTTCAATATTCCAGTATCTTTTCTGCTAAATTCTGTGCGATTCCAAACTAGACTGAAATCCAGCCTCTTCCACTCTGCTTTCCTACCAGGCTACCTCCCTGCATTCTGGAATGTTTTAAAGCTGACACGGTACAGGAAAAACTAATGAAATCTATTAGACTTCCAGTACAAAAGCGAAGAGATTTCTAAGAAATACTGCACAAAAAAAGTGCAGATTTAAAAAATGGAAGCAGCAGAGAACAGCAACTATGTGCCACACAAAGATAAACACAAAAAGCTCTGCTCTCTTATAAGACACCCACAGTCTCCATCTGTCATCCCAACCCTTCCTCTCCCAACTGTTCTTAAATTAAATGAATGCTTCTAATGGGCGATTTTCTCATGAAAGCATATGAGAATTCATCCAAAGACAAATTAAAACAATGCTGTGGAATGAAGCAATTCACCTCTCTCACAGGCTGCCTGGCTTCAATGGTTACATTTGCAATAGAAAAAAACAACAATAAAACACCCAAAGAAAGAAAAACTGGCAAAAGAACAAACCTGGCATTGACCACAGCCAATGCAAACACAGGTCACTCTCTGCAATCGTTCTCACAGTCCTACAGCTGAGACTAAAGGTTATTTTCCTCTGTATAAGAGACTTCTGTACACACCAGATTTACTGGTTCTGTCCTTTGTGGGCCCTGCAGTCCAAACACCTCCCAAGGGATCAGCAGTGTTAAAGCTATGCATTACGTTTTTCTTCATGTAAATAAGCCTAGCTTGGGCTTCTGTGACTAAAGTGGCTATAAAATGTATTTTCCTACTCATCACGTACCATTTGAGTTGCTTTGAGCATCCTACACAGCATCCTATCCATGCTGGATATGAATAACATATTCAGATTTTCCATTCTCAGTTTGGTTTCTGGTCACCTGAATTTTGAGATTACTGTTTAGTAACAGAATTCTTCTGTATTTGGGGTGAATGCACTTACTTTCTATCACTTGAAGCCTCAATGGACATATTAGCAAAATTGCAATGAAATGTTTCTATTAAATTCAGATCTGAAGGAGGACACTTGAAAAGGAACCAGACTCAGACCCCATCAGCTGCCAGTGCCTCCTTCATGACAGTCTCTGCTGCCTCTGTATTTCACTCTGTATTCACCTCAGGCAATCCAATACCAAATGGTTTGGTATTTTAGTTTTCTTAGCTAAGAATCTCACTAAATTTAGACCTAGCAGCAGAAAGGAACTAAAAGGAGACGAGCCACCCCTGCGGCCCCAAAGAAGTTCGCAGGGCCAGAGCAGGCTGAGGCTGGAAGCAGCTGGGATGGGGATGTGTGTCTGGGCACTGCTCCCTCGTGGCTGTGGAATCCACGGCTGACAGGGTAAGCAGGTCCTGGGCCAGGGCCACGCTCAGGAGTGTCCGTGCTGCCACGACAAGGACACTGGCACGCTGGCTGGACAAACCAGGGGCTCTGCCATCGGCCCCCTCTGGTCTCGACTGTTCTGCTGCTGCAGGTGCCTCATTCTTCTCTCTGGGTCTCGGCACCAGATCACAGTGCACACTCAGCCAGTCCCCTTGGATTTCCTGCCCTGTTTGCTTTAATCTTTCGTGCTCCCTCCCTGCTCTCTCGCTGTCTTTGCATGATTCCTGCCCTCACCCTCTTCATTACCAAAGTCACTGGGACTGCTGGAGCTCGCAGCAGAAGGTAGCTGACCCTCCCCAGACCCCCTGCTCTCTGTGATTCCTGCTTGTGCTCTTTCACAGTTTCTCTTACTGAAGTCCCTCACTGTTGTACTTAACCACCGTGAGTGACAGAAATCCAATGCTGACCACTTCATTATGTACCGACCTTGTCCCCTGGCCTCCTGCCCCTCCATCTCTCTTGGGCAGTTTGCCCTGTGTCGTGAGTTCTTGTTAAAGGTCAGGACCCCAAACCATCAGCACCGGTCGTGTTGTTTTACTGTATCACCAGAGAAATCAGGGCTGTCGGATCTCATTAGAGCCCCATTTACGGGCGGAGCGCCGCTCCTGGCGGGATGAGCCGCTACCTTTGAAACGCAATCTTCCCCAGATCAAACCAGCAGCACACAGCGATTATATTCCAGCGGTCAATCTCTCATAATCGCTCCCACCCTTATTGGCATGGCTCCTGCAGCCCTGCATGAGAAGGGAAATCCTCTTAAACAAATACTCTCTGCAGGAGCAGGGCTGTGCTTGGCCGTGGCCGCAGGGCAGGTGTCCGCACGGGCTGGCCTGGAGCGGGCGGTCAGCGAGCCCCGAGGGCTGCCCGGCTCTTCCTGCAGCACAAACCAGGGACACACCAGGGCTGCTGAGAAGTGTGGACTGATCCTCTCAACGTGCCCCCAAACGAGCCGGGAGCTGTCACCGCCGCGGCGGCGGGGAAGTGACGCCGCTTCCTGCGGGTGACACCGCAAATCGGCGGCAGCACTGCAAGGTTAATTATTCACAGACTTAGAAAAACGTCTTTGAATTGTAACTCTTATCAGCTTCTTCTCTGACATGAGTACCAAGACAGAGAGACCCTTTCCCTCACGGATTACACCACAGTTTTCAGTCACAGTCATGACAGTGCACTCAGGGATTTCCAGAGGATGCTGTCAGGTGGGTTGGGTGGTAAATAACATCATGCTCCACACGTGAACTGAGCTTTTAAAAGAAAGTTTCAGTGTGGCTGTTTCAGTGTGGCTGTGTGCTGAACTGAAAATTTCCCAAGTGCACGATGCAGAAAATGATGCAAACCCATTACACGAATTCTGAAGACAAAGAGAAATCTCAGCTGCCTAAATGAGAATAAATTAAAAAGTAAACACAGAGGCTAACAAGAACCATCAGAATAACCTTGAGAACCAAATCCCATGTAGGACTAATCCCTGTACAACACGGCAGGACAGAGGAGGCAGTACGTTAAACTCACAAAATACAGATATTTCACTTAAATGAGAGTTTTGTAACAATTGCCTTTTGGGCCACATGAGCTTCGAGTTGTGCAGGGTGACACCTCATGATTTTTCTAGAAGCATTTATAGTATTTCAGCATTCTTTGCCTGAAAAATTCCACCTTATCAGGCGATGTTCCTCCTCCTCAGGATAAGTCAGGCTGATGTGCACAGGGAGGTGCTGCTAAAGCCAGCAGCCCATGGATGGAAAGGGAGTGACGGTGTGGGGAAAGAGGGGCTAAAGGAACCATAAGGGCAACCAGGCCTGGAGGCAAGGTTTGGATGAGTTTTTGTACCACCTTCTTGGGTGTTTTGTTATTAAATTTAATGCCTAGAAAGAGGATAAAGTTAGATGTTGTGCAGTGAGAGGATTATCTTTGTATGGCAGTCTGGGAAAGGCACAGCTCACATGCAGTCCACAGCAGAATTTTGAAAAATCCTTCTTCAAAAAAAGTATAAAAAGAGGAAAAACTATGAAATCCTCAACTAGATGGAAAAAAGAGAAGATTTTAGCAAGTCTAACAGACAGCCCTAAAATCAAAGCATGTAGTATTGATATAACTTATTAGAGTGGCAGGAGAAGGCAGTATCTGCACGGGAACAGCAAAGTTATACCAGAGGAGGATTTGCCAGGAGCTCAAAAATCTGAGAATATGGTCCAGATTAAAGGGAACTCGACACCTGCTTTGCCCAGTTCTGAGCCAGGCAGGTGCAGCTGCATTTTTAAGAGAGTGTGTAAAAGAGGACTCTGAGACACACGAGAGGTGTGATAGGGAAAAGCCTTAACCAAAACCAGCGACATTTTACTCCAGATTCTCAAGCGACTGGGAATGAGAGGATAAGGTTACCACACGTGTTAAAAAGCCAGATCTGCTTTCTTCTAGGTCACTAATTCTGATATTTTTGCATCCATTTGGGTCAGCAAGGTCATAAAATATGACCTTTCCATTTTGCAAAGTTTCTTCTAAATCATTCTCTAAGAGCTCCTTTAATGTGTTCTTACCCAGAGCAGTGGGGCTGGCTCAGCTGGGCTCCTTTTCCATTCCATGCAGTTACAGACATTTACTGCAAGGGCCTGTGATGTTCAGTAGGGGAAGAAAAGCTAAATTAGGCTAAAGTGTATTTAATACATTTTTTGCTAATACTGAAAATAGACATATATGTGACATTGTTTAACATTTCAGTATTTGCTTAATTAGCGGTTCCCTTTGAGAACAAGTCACTCTTGGTGAGGTGAGTGGTTCCCTGGGGGACTCCAGAAGGGTTTCCGCCCCAGTGGGTTCTTCCCAAAGTATCTTTTCTGTGTGGCCAAACTGAATTTGCTGCTTGGCTTCAGCAATGGAACTATCTGTCAAGTCCAAAGCAGAAACAGAGCTTGAAAGGCAAACATGATCTGTGATCAATATCCTAACAAATCCAATGGAAGCCCCAGCTCCCAAAGGGTTAATCCAGAGAAGAAAAGGCATCCGAATGTTTAGTGAGCTAATGTGTTTATTGACTGGGAGGCCTTCAAGTCTTCAACAGGGAAAAGCTCTGATAAGTGACTGGAAGTTCGAGTTAGACAACGCGGTTTGGGTGGAACTTGGGTGGAACAGGGTCACCTTTTCCAGCTGATTGGCTTTTTCGACTTCTGGGGGGTCATCCCTGGGGGGTCCTTTGGCAGGGGGTGTGCACCTGCCCGGAGTGAAGCTCACTGTGGAACAGGGAGTTCCCACAGGCAGTGTCCAGCCTGGCTGGTGTGGGCACAGCACAGGCACCTTGTCCCAGAGAACAGTGACGGGCCAGCGTCCCTGCAGTGTCTCGCAGCATGTCTGAGCCTGGGCTGGAGTGTGTTGTAATCCTCCACCCACATCCTGCACCCAGCTCCTGGATGGACACTCCTGATTTCCACTGGGGCATTCCACAATGTCCAACAGCTCCCTGCTGAGAGCCTGACCCTGCCCAACCTGAAGCTGATTCCTGGTGGCCAGCCCTGCCCAGCCCTGTGCTGGGAGCTGCTCTGGCCCACCTGAACCCCTCGTGTCCAGCCAGGGTCAGGGCTGGTGTCTGCCTGCTAACAGAGTGAGCCAACACTGCTCACACTGCTGGAAGGAAGAGACAATGCCCGTGTCCCGCTGCCAGCCGTGCCCCAGGCTGCGGATATTGGCTCTACCGGAACACTGACAGCCCAGGGCGTGATGGAAGTGGCTGACAGCAGCTGGAGACGTGGCTTGAGGGCCCCATGGAGCTGAGCTTTTCCCCAGGGATGGATCCCCCAGGATGAATCCCCAGTCGGCAGGCTCAGCCCCCTGTAGCAGTCAGGTGCTATTGGCTGGGTCCAGCTCTGGGCTGCCCTTCCCAGCCTGAGCAGAAAGCCCTGGTGACCCCACAATGGTCCAGGTACCGTGGTGGTCACTGCAAAGGTGTAATTAGGGGATGTTCCTTATGGATTCCTGTTGGATTGGAAAAAGATTGTAACCTAACCATATACATCCTATTTCCACATTAGTTAAGAGATTATAAAATAAATTAAATTAAAGGACCATCTAGCCTATGTCCTGTCATGAACAGGGACCAGTAACAGTCCTGCAGGCAGAAGTATGGAATCAGTGGGCAGACCGCGCTGCTATCACCAACTTCACATTAAAGGACTTTCTGAACTACAGGGATGTCCCACATTTCAGCATTCCTGAGTGGATTTTTCTCCCAGGAAGCTGTTCAGTTATTCCTGCACACAGAGATCATCAAGAGATGCCAGTGTCCCAAGTGTCTACTCAGGAAACAAATACCCTGGAATATTGTTCCCTCTAGGTCTGGCAATCTGGTTGGGAATATCTGAAGAGGTGTGTGAGGAGCAGCACGGCCATGGCCTCAGAGAGAACAGGCAAAATGAATTCTGGCACCGCTCCCAGTGAAAGGCCTCAATTGGAAATGTAGGGTGGGTGCTGCCCATGACACAGACCCCGCAGGAATATTCTCCTCCTGCAGAATCCCAGCGCGGGGGCAGGGAGGAGGCACAGGCCGGGCAGTGAGATGGGCAGGCAGGCACCGAGCACGGGAGCCAGCCGAAGATGGAATCCACGTTCGGGATGTTTGACTGAGCAGCCATCCACAGCAGCCACGGTGGCTCCTGCTCTCAGCCTGCTCCTCACCTTCATTTGCATATTCAAGGATCGCCGGTGTCTGGCTGTCAGAGATGGTGACAGTTGGGGGGGGTTTTCAGCTTTATCAAGGGGGATTATTTTTAACCCAAATTATTTTGCATTGTAAATGTTTAAATCCACATCAAATCCAGATTAATGCATAAAATAGTCCAAGAGGGTATTTACTGGGGAAAAAAAATAACAATAAACCAAATTATTATGGCTAGCTTCCATCTGAAGTGCTTTAAAAAGGGGAAAGTCTGAAATTTTGGCTAAAATATCACTTTAAGAAGAAGACTGAAATAAACCTCTCTGCAAAACGGCACAAGTTTACATACAAACTGGAACCCTTGGTACTTTTTCACAACATGACTGGAATTAATAATGCAGATAAATCCTAAATAAATCAGGATTAGTGTTAACTACGTCTTGAGGTTTAATACGCTGTAGGAAAATGAAAGGGGGCCGGCGGGGGAGGAAGGAGCTTTGCCTTAAAGCCGTGCGGAGCAGAGGCCGGAGGAGGCCGGCAGCCCCCGACCCGCCGAGCTGGGCAATCAAAGCGCCTCTAATCGCCGCTCCGGGAGGTGTTCAAAGGAGCCGGGCCGTGCCTCGGGTCACCGGGGAAATGCGGCCCTGCCCCAGGGGGAGGGGTGCCTCGGATTTTTGGACAGCCCGCCTGGTTGGATCTGGTTTCAGGAGGTCAGCCGGATTGCAGTATTTTACCGTCTTATCAGCAAAAAGATTAAATTTCCCTTCGTGGTTAAAGAGCTCAGCTCCGCTCTGAAGGAAAATATAAATAAAACTGCCAACACAATCGCCCGAGAAAAAAAAACCTGTGGCAGCGCGTCGGGGCTGGGGAGCGGCTTCCCCGAGGCCAGGGTGTCCCCAGGGTGTCCCCAGCGTGTCCCCAGCCCTGTCCCCAGCGTGTCCCCAGCCCTGTCCCCTGCCCCCAGGGCTGTGCCTGGCCAGCACGGACCGCCTCGTCCTACCCTCTGCTCCTCCCTGGCCGCACGGAGCCGGGGCTGATGAACCCCTCGCTCTATGATGCTAAAGAAGAGGGTTAAAATATTTACATTTGTTTTCAAAACCCCAGAGGAGTTGGAAAATGCTGCTTGTGTTCACTTTGTTACCTGGGAATCCAGAGTCTGTCTGCTCTGGTTCTGTCCTTGCACCGCTGTGGAAGGACACCAGCTCGGGGCTGCTCTGCCTCTCCCAGGTGTGGGACCGGGCTGGAAACTCAGAAATTTGCAGCATTCTAAGAAATCTCGTCTCCCATCTGTTTCCTGTTCCTCTTTCAGCACTTCCCCAGTGCTCACACCAGCCCCGGGGCTCGGAGGAGCTGAGGGCCAGGTTCTCACCCGCCTTGTGCCACAGCTCATCACCAGCACCTGTGCCAACGGCGATAAATCCATCAGCAACAAGCCCACAGGACACGTGCCACTGCTGCCACCTCGGGTCCCCTGCCCATTTGTGTGTGTCACAAACCTGAGCACAACCCCGCCTCTTTGCCTAAAGCAGCCAGTTTGCTAGACTTTAATGATAACCTGTTGTTTTTATGTGGAATATTTACATATGATTAAACATTGACCAGTAAGCAAACAGAAGAGGTTTTCAATAATTTTTCAATATTTCAGAGCTGGAAATGACCCTGTTTTATATCACACAAAGCAAAGTGCCAGCAGTCAGTAGTGCTGGAGCTGATGTTCGTTGTTGGGGTTCTGAAACAACACCTCCTGTGAGTCTGTGTCTCTGGGTCTCTAAAAGAACAGCCCTGTAGGTCTGTGTCCTAGGTGAGAGACCTGAAATGATCCTGGTGACACCCCCTGGCAGCTCCCTCTGCATGCGTCAGCACATTCTCCTCAGTGCCACTGGAAACTTCAAAAAAAGTTAGAAAGAAAATAAACCCCAAGTCTGCCTTTTTTTTAAGGGAACATCAGTGCAAGTGTGAGGAGATAAAGATGAGATGTACAAGTGTAAGAAGTCCTGAGATATCTCTGATTGCTCCAGCTCCCACAGAGATGACACTGGCAGCACACAGGAGATCAGAGCACGGTGCCCACTCAAGGGTGCTGCTCTCCCAGGAACAGCTACAGTGGGCACGAGCCACCCCCAACCTCCAGGTGACCTTCAGGTGTGTTCAGATGCACCAAACCCAAGGGATGCTGTCCAGCAGCTGCAGCACCTGCGTGGCCCCAAGGCAGGACAAGCCCTGGGCTGGGCTCACCGGGGCTCGGGCTGCTCATCCGTGGGGGCACATGGTACCAGCAGTGTGCTGCTGAGGCTCCCCACTTCCACACTGCACCAACCCATCCGTGCAGCCAAAATCCCTTCTTTGGGGACATCAGCATTTCAGCCAACACCCACAGGCACGGGGCTGTGCTGGAGCAACAAACCAACCCCTCCTTGCCCAGTCCCAACAAAACACATCAGAGCAGTGGGGCCTGGGGCAGGGCCCTGCACTGCTGGGTCCTGTTCTCCCCTGCCCTGTGCCCTCGCAGCTGCTGTGTCCAGCCTGGGCCACCAGCAAATCCTCCACAGGATCAGGAATGTTTCTCCAGCCTGCCTGCTGCAGAGGAGTGTTTCTGGAGGTTTGACCAGGATTCTCAATGGCCAGAAACCATTGGGTATGCACAGAGCACAGGAGCTGGTTTTATACTGTCATGTTTAAATGTTTGGGTTTTGCTTTCAGCCATTTCCAGTAGAAGAAAAAGGAAAAAAAAGTCCCAAAGGGAGAGGGTGGGAGGTCACTGAGAAATGGACGTGACTTGTGCTGTGTCCACTGCCATAATGGGGCCGTGTAGCATTGACCCCTCATCCTACTGAGCAGACCCCGAGTGGGTTAAATGCACAAACAGACAGGACTGGTTATATTCCTTAAAAAACCCACATAGTTCTACTCCCATGTGTTTGAAAGAAGTAAATCTCCCAACCCTGAAGACACCTGTGTGGAACAGAACAAATAACGTGAAAACTCCCTGTGAAAACCAGCCAAAATCTAAGGACAATTCATTTGGTGCCCCAAAAGCTGCAAATTTCTCTTCACAAGGAAGTTTATACATCTCTTCTAAAAGAGGATATGAAAGCAGCTATAAAAAACAGGAATCAAAGTACAACAAATTAAACAAGGAAACATCTGTGACGATCAGTATGAGCCAAAGCTGATGGGTGTGAACAACTTATAAGAAGAGCCAGCTGTGTCAAGCACTACCCACAGAACCCTCACAAACAATAAACCTGAGAGTTTTGAAGTTCACCTTTGATACGATAAATTGAAATAATTGATTATTATGTGCAATAATTAACCGTTACTAAACAGAAAAGGGAAAAATGTCAATAACTGTGGAGTAAAACATTCCTGGTGCACATTTGTAATCAAAGTGGTTGATGTAAATATATAATCAAGGTCATGTAACAGTAAAGGTGTAGGTTAAGTAGCATCTGTTAAATATAAAGATTTTTAAATCACCAACTCTGAACACTTGTATTTAATAACTTTAAAAGAATCGTTTGGAAACTCTTCAAAAGCTTCTGGCTAATTCTTAATACATCTTTGAGAAATGGGAAAGTCTCTGGAAGGCTTGGGAGGAACTTTGGTTGCAGGTCTTTTAGAAGTACACAGGATTAACCTGAGTGTGCAGTAGAAGGTAACGCTGGCCACGTGCCAGCAAAGAGATGAAGGATGGAGACACGCTTCACGGTGATGGTATTGCACTGGAAGCAACCACTGGTTTTCATTTTCTCAGCAGCTGTCATTGTGGACTCTTAGATCACCGAATCTCCCTTATGGCAATGCTGTAAACCACTGAGAGCTGGAGCCCTGCCAGGAGCTGTGCAAGGGGCTCATCCTTGGTGCTGTCCATTTGGTGCATGGCCAAGAACCTCGTTCTCTCTCACAAATGAAGAACTGCAGTGCTCCCCTGCAGGTGCCCAGCATCCACCTGGGGCCTTGTCTAAGGCACAAAAGTTTGAGCCACCAGGTAACACCAACTGCCTGAAAACCAGCATTTAATGCTAGACACACAAAATTGTGAATAGCTTTGGTCTGCTGACCAAAAGGTCAGTTTCTAAACAAAGAGGTACAAGATGTGACATCAGATGGCAGAATTCAGGAACTGAAATTACAGCAAAGCTGCCAACATACAGAGAATTGGGAAAATAAGTAAGTATTCAATAAATTCATATACAAATAACAACTGACTCTACAGCCACCTTTCAAAGGAGAGGAGGGACATGTAAAGGACCATGGAAAGTTTGTTTTTCTATGGCATTTACAATGCAGTATTTAATTTGAAATGATCCTTTCCTGTGCACACTGCTCATGAGGATGTGGTCTTCCTCTTCCTCATCTCCTTACCTCTGTGTTTTTTCTATCATCAGTTTTATTTGGCCTTAAACTAGACAGTATTATTTATGGAATAAATGTCAAGTTTTCTCATGAGCTTAGTGGCAAGCACCATGACAACCATGTCCTGGTGTAGATGCTATTGACATTAAAGTAGGATGTAGTAGTAGTAATCATAATAATAATGATGATGATGAGGTCAAGGCCCTCAAGTGAGGTCTCTATCATTGCAAACCATAACTTGCAAGTGCACACCGATGTTACACCACTGCAAGGCACAGTGTTCTTCCTGGGGTTGGGCAATTAAAACCAATCATATGGTCAGTCCTGGGAAAAAATACATGGACAATCACAATCTATTATTATCCAATATATCCCTAACATGTCTCTGTATGCAGACATGTGTATATCCTTGTATTTCATAGGGAGTGCATGGAGAAAGCCGGGGCAACACTCAGTGTTCTCTTCTTCCTAAAGTGCATAAACCAACACTGATGTTCTTGGTACTGGCTGATTAATCTGAGCAATTTTAATAAAAGAAACACCACCAAATAAAATAAAGAGTAAAGAATCCTTTCCCTCCGCCTCACATCATGTGGCTGCATCCTCCATATGGCCAGAAGGAAAAGCCATCTCCCATTTGCCCACCAAACCACATATTTAATCCATGTGCTTATGTCAAACTTAATTACAGCACATTTGGCATAAAATAACAATCCACATCCTTGGAGAGGGGAACTTAAGTAGTTAATATGTGTGATTGAATGAAAGTGCTTTGCTGAATGTTTATGAGAAACCCAAGACAGCCAAATGTGGTGATAGTTTAACCATTTAAACACCAGCTCTCCTGCCTTGCCCTGCAGCCCCTGGTGCCTGTGCGGCACCTGCCCAGCCCTGCACACACACGTGGCCAAGCCTCCCCCAGCAAACTCTCCAGCCCCTGATAACCCACGTGTTGCTCTGAGAGACAGTTTTCCTGAAAATCTTCTTGCCGTTTCCTCTCATCATGTGCCTAACAAAGATCTTGCTGCTTCTTTTTTTCATGCCAATTTGTAGAACTCACAGGTCTCCAAAATGCACAGTTCCTCTCTCTGTATCCTCTGGAACCCCTAAAGAAGCAGCCCTAAAACCTGGCGAGTGGTTTTGGATTTATGCTCAGTCAGATATTTACTAGGGAGATAAGGACAGAATAAAGAAGGGCAGAATGCAGAGGTGCTTCAGGTGCCACAGGGTGAGTCAGTCCAGTAAAGCTGGCTTTGGGATCACTCCAAGACAGAGGCAGAGAAGTGCTGGCCCTTGGACTGTGTGACACCCTAGAGCCTTGGGAATGCTGCTCATGGGGACCCGTGGGGCACAGGACAAGGTGCCTGTTGGCCCCAGCTGGCTCCCTGGCCCGTGGTGCTGGAGATGGAGCCCACAGAGACTCGGAGCACACCTCAGGAGCACTGGGCAGGTGGGAGGGGATCTGAGGGACTGCCTGGCAAACAGGCTGTGCAGCAATGGCATAAGGAGATGGAGGCAGGTCCCGGTGGGGTGTGCAGTCAGCGGTGACACACAAAAAAACCTGCAATGAGATCAGTCAAAAAGTGGTACAGGGGCCCAGAGAGGCTGCTGAGGTTTTAATGCCCGACTGGAGAGGGCCCTCAGCAGCTTGATTTCTGCTGGCCTTGCTTTCAGCAGGGGTTTGGACAAGGTGACCTCCAGAGGTCCCTTCTCACTCAAATTACACCCCAATAACCAGGAAGGACAGAAATAGGGGGTCACTGCAGTCAGCGCCCGAGATCACAGAGCGCCAGTGAAGTTCCCGTGTGAGAAGCGCTGTCTGTGCACAGAGCAGGGGAAGAATGAAAAGTGTTCAGCAGTGACCTTGCTACAAGGAGCAGGAACAAAGAGGAAACAGCTGAATGTGGTGCGGGGGTGACGAGCCCTGGTAATGGCCTGCTCCTGCTCCCAGACAATGCGCATGGAAAATCTCCCATTAACTTCGGTGACACGGCACCAGGCTCTAAAAGAGCAGGCACTAAAGTGGATGACAGTGTCAGAAAAGAGAGGAGGAAAGAAGGAAGAATTTAAGTTTCACTTTCATCATGCTGAGTATGAGTTCACTGCTGAAATTCTGCTATTCTCTCTTTCAAGAATGAACATAAATATTTTGCACCAAACACAGAGGAGTGGCTGGAACTAACTGACTCGGTGTGTTTAAAACAATGGCATGGCTTTCTTCTTGCCAGAGATTAATTCTTGATGATTTATCAGTGTGAGTCCTTCACTCTGCCCTGGATAGATAAAAACTGTGGTAATAGCCTCAAAACCATCACACTGCATGCAAAATCCTACAGAACGCCTGCTGTACACTGATGTAACTGAGTGTGTAAACACACTGGCTTTTACATCAGCACCACTACCCTGCCTCTGGTAGCACAAAATAAAGTCAGTTTGCACACTGACTGAGAATATTTATATGCAGAAGATATATATACAGAGGACAAACAGGTGATGGAGCTTTTGATAAGTAAATGTATATAATACAACCATATATTTCTGTGTCTAGAAAAAAAGCACACATTGAAGAAACTGCAGTTTCCAGAAAACTGTGCTTCTAGTCAGGGTGGCCAGAACGCTGCCCAGACTAACATATAAATTGTATTTTCTGGTATGGGGAAGGTTATGAGAAGATATTAGTGAGATTCATCAAACACCTTTGAGGCAGAGCTGCTGTGTAGCCTGGAGTTGCTGCTCACTGCTGCCACTTGTTCTGTTTGCTGTGGCATTTTGGGTGGTTTGTGCATCGGGAAGAAGTAGTGGCCTTTTGTTTGGGTCCAGGGGACAGAGTCCCTCCTGCCAACACAAATCAAATATCCATGAGCTGGGATCCAGCAGTGCCTGAGCCCTCTGAAGCGAGGGCAGCCCTCGCCCCCAGCACCGTCCCATGCTCCTGAACCAGCAGTGCTCCAAGGCACGGCATCCAGGCACGACCAAACCCACTCCCAGGTGTGGTCCCCGTCCCACAGAAGGCAGAGGGTGCCCTGGGCCCCTGAAGAAGGTGTGTTCTGTCCGTGTCCACCCCCATTATTGACTGCAGGCAGCAGAGGAGCCGTCCCAGCAGCACCCAGCCCCGGTCAGGGCCATCCCAGCGTCTGCCAAGCGCGGTGCCCTCTGCCCTGGGGCTGGACTGAGCTCCCCTTCCCACGTCTGCTTGACAGCCCTGTCTGCTCGGAGGGACCCAGGATTCCAGGCAGAGCTTTCCCATGCCATCGTCCCTCAGAATAGCTCTGCTCCCTGTATTTTTAGCAAGGCTCAAATGGGCCGATATGTTTGATTTTCCACTGTTTCCACCCAGCCCCAGTCCTGCCAGTGGCAGGCTCCCTGTGTGTCTCCCGGCGTGTCTGGCCGTGGTGCAGGGCTGGGGACACGGGCGGAGGAGATGCGAGATGGTAGCTGGGGCAGCAAGAGCTGCTTTGCATACTTGGAGTTGTACAAAGCTGATTTTCTGAGAGAGAGAGAAAGACGGAGAAAGGAGTTTCTGTAAGTAGCGGAGACAATGAGAACAAGGCAGGCACTATGCCAAGCACGGGAGGACTGCCAAAACACATATCATTAGCTTGGGCCAGCTATAAGCAAGGAAATGAGAAACATATGTTGGAGAGCAAGGTTAGGAGCGAGGGACTATGGGTCAGTGACAGTCGTCCGAAAACTTTTCCCTTGTTCTTCAGCTGTGGCCCGCCGGTGTCAGATGTCACTCTGACAGCCTTCATTTCTCATGACGGCCAGGCTTATTTTGGCCTGCTTGTTTTTTGTTGTGTTTCTTTCTTTCCCTCCCCTAATGGGAGTTATTGAGAGGAAGAAGAGAACAGACAAGAAAGACTTTGCCATTTTTTTCCCACAGTTATGGGAAAATAACCTTGTTTTCTGTGATGTTCTCTGAAATCCTCACCCTTCATAAAATAACGGTGTCTCAGGATTGGGATTCTGCCTAGCCCTGGTGAAAAGAAAAGGGTGGGTAGTGTATTCTTAAGCAGTTCTTGATGTTCTTTCTTAAATATAATTAGATGCACCTCATTACCTCAAACTAAAGGCCTTTTGTACTTCTTCAGGGCTGTGTTTCCTGAAAGCCAAAGCATGCCATGGCTTGCAGCACCCACTCTTATTTTATAACATGAAGTGTATTTTTAACATTTTTACCCTTTATCCAGGCTGTTTGCAGATTATTTCATTTTTCCACACAGGCTACACCCAGATGATACGTTCCTCACTGACATTTAAGGAAGAGTTTGAAGTTCCCATTCCCTGTCCCAGCATCATGATGTCTGTTTTCCCTTTGATGGAGCTTACACTAGAGAGTGTCTCAAAGAGGATTGCTGCTTCCCTCTCTAGGCTGAAATATTCCCAGACAGAGAAGATCCTAATAGGAATCTTAGACACCACCCAAGAGACTTCTGTCTGAGTGCTGTTCCAGCAGACTGACCCCGATGGGCCCCTCTGCTCCACCATGCTGGGGCTGAGCACCTTGTAAAACCTCAGGGGGCTGTGCTGGAAATGTACCGGAGGTTCATTTGCTTTGGGGCTCAGAACTGTGTACAGAGAGGAAAGAAAGGCAGAGATGCCAGGAGAAATTCACCCACCAAAAGCCAAATGCCATTCCTCAGGGATGGATGACCCTTGCCCTGATGGGAGATGCAGGATCATGGGTGGTCACGAGGGGGTTGGATCCCCGCTGCACAATGGCATCTTTTATGCCTAAAAGTTTGCAAGAAATAATTTAATTCTAATGTCTTTAATTGCTTTCCATGCACTAAAGGCTGCTCTGGCAGCCAGGCAGTCCCAGCAAAGTCGCTGGGGGAAGCTGGAGTATCAGTTTGGAGGGAAGCAGGTGAGGTCCAGGGTGAGGTTTCAGAGGAAAAGGGAGATGAAGCAAAGGGACTTCTGCAGGGACTGACTGCAGGCAGAGACCAAGGTAGGAGCAGCAGTGGTGGGGACAGGCCTGGGCTGGAGATGGCTCTGATCTCGCTCCAGCCAGGCTTGCAGAGTGACAGATCTGTCATTTCCAAGCACTTTAAGTCCCCAACTTTGAGGAAGGGCTGGCACAGCACACAGCCACTAACACTTGTTTCTTCTCAGGCAGTAAGTTAAAATGCTTGGAAATAATATTTCTCCTTGCCGGTTTCTGGAGTCTGGGCTGGGCTGCAACAACAACAACAATCCTTACAGAGTCCTTCCTACCCATCTCTACTCTGAAACACACTTGCAGCAGAACGCTGAAGAATTTGCTGTACTAACATACTCTGTAAATTTGGTATCTTTAATTTTTTATATGCCATTAAAAAGATTTGCTGGCAAATTTATATTCTTTTTATAACTAAAGGAAGGAAGCTATGCTGGCTGTCACCTTTCAAACTCCTCTGCTTTTCACATGGCCCTGACTTGTAATATAAGATGATCCAAGATGAAATGCAAAGTTTAAACAAAAATTGATAACCCAGGGTGCTTCAGCTCAGAGTGCCCAACCACCTCCACCAGCACAGACGCTGGTCACCCCCAGAAGAAATCACTCCTTTATAATTACATGCAATGTTCTAAAAGCAATACAGACCATAACTGTGATACCCAAGATTATTGGGAAGGTGTCTATCCTGGTATGGTTTGAGTATCCAGACATGACCTGATGGCCCCTGTGTTCTGAAAAAGCCTCCTCAGGGATCCAGGTGTTCCTGAGGCATTGGCTGCTGGCTCCTGGGCTGAAGGTCAGTCAAATGTCATTTGTCCCACAGCTGTGGAGATGCAGTCCCTTGCTCATGGCAGCTCACTGAGCTGTCAGCCTGCCTGCCCAAAGGGCCACCAAGAGCCAGAGGATGACCCTGGCTGGGAAAACCAGCCAGGAAACAGCCAGGGAAGGGAGGCACAAACCCAGAGAGCTTTTGTTTGCCTTCCACTGCCCGACTTAAAATGATGTCAGTGCAAGACAATACCTCAAAAAAGATACAACTTGATGAAAATTATAGACTCCTGGTAGAAAACATCTGAGCAGAACCAGGAACGTGGACTAAGGAAACCAAGAGAAAGTGTGGGGCATTAATTACAGTTATCTTCTGGTTTTCCTCTGCTTTGAGAAATGGTTACACAGAATTCCAGCAGCCTCAGCAAAGTGTAGATGGATGCACAAGGACTTTCATGTTTCTTTGGACTTGTCCACAGAGCTGGAACCATCCAAAGAAGATAATTTCTTTTGACTTGCATTTCTTAGGTTCTTTTTACAGTCACGTGCAGTTATTGCTCTAATTAATATGGGAGGTGGTAATATTTAATGTATCATATAAGTATTTTTATCTATTTAATTAGCTTCCCCCAGGCAGACTCGAGGTGACAGTAAAGATGTTTTACTTGGTGCTTGCCATCAGCAGAGAAAGTTTCTTACTATTGTCCATCTCAGAGAGAGACAGGAGGGGGTTTGTGTTCAGTCTGTTTGCACCAAGCAGAAACTCGACTGGACGAGTCCTTGAGCAACTCGATCTATTTGTAATTGCCTTGAGCAGGGGCCTGGCCCAGATGATCCCCAGAGGGCTCTTCCAGCCTAAATTATTCTATGATTCCCTGGGTTTTATTTTCTGGCTATATAGCACACGTTCCCTCAGCAGATCAGATGGATGGAAGTGGTTCAGTGAGAGCTGGGGCTGCACACAGACACAGACCTCAGAGCCCTCTGGGATGGCAGTTCTTGGACCACACACTGAACCCACTGTCAATAATATGAGAAGGGGTTTTTCTACAAATTTATCAAATTTCTAATAAGGGCATGGAAACTCGAAAAAACCCAAATCATTCGTAGCACATTGTGTTCAGAGGTTGTCACACTTCAAAAATATTTTCATCTAAACACTTTATCTCCCCCCCTGTTCTAAGCCTGAGAATTCGGAACAAGCTGGTAACTCCAAGGACATATGGATACTTTTGAAAGTGGAAACTATTTTCATGCGTGTAAGTAATTCTGTGGGAGTGAATGTATTTGCAGCTTCCAGGCCAGGCAGGATGACCTTTCCAGAACTTGTAAAATCCAATCAAATAAAAATAGATTCAGACTTCCTTAAAATGAAACTGCTCGAAAAAGAAGTCCACGGGCTGAAACGCTGGAAGAAAAGAGAATGTGCACTTGCAAATATACTTAAAAATGAAATTTGAAACTTGGAATGACAGTATTTGTACCTCTGCCTCTCTCTGTTCCTTCACTCCCTGCCATTTCTATCTCATTCTTATCAGAGCTCTGTCAGCCCCTAAACTGACATTTTCCCATCCTGATCATTCCCAGGATAGAGGACACAGGATTTTTTTCAGTAGGCTGATGCAAACAGCAGCTCATCCTACAGACAAACGTCAAGGACAGTTCGGAGTCCTAATCCCTGACCCGCCTGCCCTTTCCTAACGCGCTGTTGACATTGAACTCGGAAAGCTGCAATGCTGAGATGAGATAATGAATTCTGTTTGCTCCCAGTGTGCCAGAGGAGCAGGGGAGGAGGGGAGGAGGAAGGGCTCCTGGAAGGGCTCTGCAGTGCTTCCAGCCCAGCTCATATCTCCTCGTGCCTGAAACCTGGGTAAGCAAAATACCTGCACAGACAACCACTGGCTTCCCCTTATTGCACTTTACTGCTCCACGGGCACATCCAGGGAAGATGGGAATCACTCAGCAACCACCACTCCAAACTCTTCTCTGTCTCTTCCTGGGATCAAGTGTAAGGTGCTGCAGCTTGAAATGATGTGCTTTATACTTTTAAACAATTACTTGTTGGCTTGGGAAATTTTAGGAGACACTACTTATTGTACTTATGATTCCAAGAGTGGCTCATTTCCACAGACACTGCTGCCCCAGTAACATTCACACCAAACTCTGTTACTCTAAAGTGGGAATTGATCAAGTTTTGCCATCCTGATCCCAGGAACACTCGATTTTGAACACTGCCATCCACAGCTTTAGCAGGAAATATTTAAATCCTAATGGAAGTCACAAGGCTTATAAGTTTTAAATAGCATTTGCTGCTTGTTCATATATTGTATATTGATATTTTTATGAAGTTTTCAATTAAGGACTCATTAATCACAACCTGAGGATAGTAAGTCTGTCTTCTGGAAGCTTATCTCTTTTGTTACTTCATATTTTTAGCACTAAATATTCACCTATACTGTAGTTATACTAAGATGCTGAGAAAAAACAACATAATTACTGCTCCTGAAATATGAAAAAATTCGTATTTCTAAATCATGTTTAAATTCTGAGAATGCTGTGAAGATACAGCTCTTCCTGAGAAAAATAATGCTCATTGTGGAATGACTCATTAAGAACAGCGAACAGTGGCACCAAATGATGTCACCTTGTGTGAATTTGTCTACTTTCTTCCAAAGCACACAGGCTACTGAGTAGAAAAAAAATCACACTAAAGGCACCAGTTCTTCCTGCATATTTAAGCCCTTTGGATGAGTAGGTATTACTGGGATGGAAAAGGAAATCAGAAAAAAAAAAGGAAAAAAAAGAAAAAAAAAAAAAAGAAAAAAAAAAAGAAAAGAAAAGAGAGTCGGAGAAACCAAATTATTTTTGGCTGTACTTCTAGAAAGATTACTTCACCAGTTTTTAAAAATTATTACCACTGTTAAGTATCAATAGTGAGAATTTTTAGCTACTCCTACTAATTTGCACTGTAGGAAGCCAGGTATCATCTCACCTTACTCTGAGCCTCATTAATACAGAGTCAGCGACTGGGTATGACATGACAGTTCTTACAAAGTCAACAAGACTTGACTACAAGTTAAAATTAATCCTAACAGTTTAAATTCTTGCTTCTACTAACTCTGCCTGTGTAGGAATCCAGATCAGGTAAGCATCAACTTCCTGTACAGAGGCATTGACTATAATTATCTGTAAGTCTACAAATGCACTAACCATCTGAAAGCTTGACACAAATTTTGAGATGCAGAATTTTATCTGTTCCGCAACCGACCCATTGTTCGATTCCCGAACAACGAGGAGAACTCAAAGTTAAGCTGACAAGTGGTTTGAAATGATTATTTGTCCACTTTTGTCACTGCTGGCTTTGGCTGTCTATTCTTGGCAAAACGGAGCAAATGAAACCAAACTCCAGCTGCTGGAACAGAGCTTTCCCTCTCATCTCTTCCCAGCCACACTAATCAACATAATTCATGGTAAGAAGGAAGGAAAATGAGCATCCTCACATGGATATTTCATCAAGATTCTGGAGAGCTTCATAAAGCAGCCTCTTTAAGAAACCATAAAATGAAACAAGACATATTTCTAGGGTTGTCAGCAGGTAGATCCACTGGTTTTGTGGTAAGTAATCTCTTTGGGAGGAAGTCTTTGCTCTGATGTCTGCGTTGGATGTTCTGTGGCTCCCCGCAGCCGCCCCAGCGCAGGTCTGTTCACTGGAAGAGGAGGCGGTGATGATATTGCTTCTAACAACCAGACTGAAGTATAGCCCCAGGCCATCTTCCAAAGCCCCCTCCAAACAGCCTCTAATTAATTTTAATCCTGCCACTCCAATGAGTCCCAAGAGTGCAGCAACCAAAACAAAAAAATCCTTCATCAAGTCATTCAGAGGAGCTCTGACGGCATCACGTCACGATTTTAGGGCTTCAAGCAGAAAGCGCTACAGAAAGCTTTTAAACGCCATTTTCCTTCGGTTTCTTTATTTTCTGTCCTCAAACCCATAAAGGGCCTGTTTCTGATGAAAATGTACTCCTCGTGTCTCTGCAGGCCCCTCCAGTTCAGTCGACAGGTGGGTGGCAGGGCTCAGGGAGACCCACCACCATCTCCCCAGCCTGGGCTGAGCCGTGCCCAGCTGCTCCTGCGGCCCTCCACCTCCCCAGAAAGGCTCCCTGCAAACCTGGGAACCAGGCCAGCATCCCTGGACACTCAGCACTGGAACCAGCACCTCTGGAGATGCCATTGGCTTCAGCACCCACGAACCAGCTGCTGGAGCAGGAGGAGCAGCAGGAGGAGCAGCAGGCTCCCTAAGCTGCTAATTTTGTCATATCATCTGGTTTGAAAATAGAAACGCTCCCTCTATTTTTGTCAAGCTGATCTATTGCTCAAACAGCCTCGTGAATATGAAATTTTGGGGATGCTCTCAAATTGAGCAGTGAAAGTGCTTTGCAAGGTATGATTCTCTGCATTTAACTTTCCACCAAGTTTTATTATTATGACTAGATTTTACTAGAAGAAACACTCAGAGAAAACAAGTTTCCAAATTGCTACAGAAGACCTCCCAAAGTGAATTTTATATTTGTGTGTGTGTAAGAATATTAGTAATGGTAGATGTGTATAAATAGAACAGAGAGAACACGGAGAGGGAAGCTCAGGAAGACAAGAATGAGCAATTACACTGTAATGCAAATAGGTGGTGAATATTTCCTTATGAATCACCTTAGCAAAGACTGTTGTTTATCCTTTTGGTTTATTCCATTTAAAATGTGCACGAAGGAATTAAGTTTTAAGAGTTTCTGCGGAAAAGGACTCTAGCTGGAGATGTTGTCTGAGGAGACAGAGACACTTACAATGGGCTGTTAATGACAGATCAGAGAAAGACATGAAAAGAACAGATCAGAAACACAGACATCCCCTTCCTCATGATATGGTTATAAATTGGGGGCCACATGATTTTCCCCCCACGTTTCCACAGTTCTGATGCATTATATAGAGCAGACACACACATTTTACCCCTGTTGCTCAATGCATGGCTCCCTTTATTTACTTTATACAACTCAAATGCTGCTCTGATGTCCAAGTTATTAAATTCCTTGTAAGCTTTTCCTCAAATCCCTTGTGATCCAAGGTACTATTATTACCTCTATTGCACCGACTGCAGAGCTGAGATCTATAGTGATTAAAGGAAATGTATCTTCTAACTGCGGATGTCTAATTAAGAGAGGTCTACAAACTGTTTTCTCAGATCACCCCTTATGTGTCCAAAATGGTCTTCAGCAGCAGTTGAGTACAAATTCAGAGCCCTGCATCGCAAATGAACCATGAAGAAACTGAAGAATACCCAATTAGTAACAGTCTGTGAAAAGTTAGGTTGAAGTGAATTAACCAGCATCACAAAGGAGAAAAGGTGGCAAAGGAAGGGAAAACAATCAGTTTTCCAAGGCAGCATTCAATCATCTTAACCATTAAATAATCCTTTCTTCTCCTTTTCTTAGGCCGATTTGCTACTTCCAACTTGTGAAGCAGACAAAGGAGGGGTCCTGCAGCCAGCACCGTCCCGCACCTCAACCCCTGGTCCTTCCTCCTCCTCCCTTGTGCTGGCCCCAGCAGGGGTCACTCAGAGCCCAGGAACCACGGACTGCCCAGCGCCACTCTGCCTTGGATGGGCAACCTGTGGATCATGCTACCAGCACCATGGTGTGCCACCAGCAGTGCCACCAGCACTGGCCGTCCTGCTCAGCCCTGCGTGTCCCATGTCACTGCTGTGCCCAGCACATGCCTGGCAGTGCAGGGAGCGTGGCTGGGTCACACAGCTCCCTCCTCCTCCTCCTCCTCCTCCCCTGGGGGCAGATGGTCCGACTGAGGCTCCTCCTGCTCCCGTCAGCTCAGCTCCTGGGGAATGGCAGTGCTGGTCCAGCTCTCTGAATGCAGGTCACACAAGGATGATCTTACCCTGTCCCCTGCTCTGCTGGTGACAAGCCTGTCTCCCCAGCAAAGTGCCCGATGAGAACAGACCCTGTTCTCCCCTGGAGCCCGTGTTACATGGACACTCTTCCTTCCCACAGCGAAGTGCCAAACCCAGTGCTATTCTGCAGCTTCCATCATGGAGCAAAGATGCCAAACAGGAACCACCAAACCCACAGAAATTCTCAAGAGCACTGCACACCTTTCCACAAGCACCTCAGTGTGGTACAGGAGGCACCAACTCTGACCTGAAACCCAGGAACAACATCAACATCTGGCTGAAGTGTGCCCACCATGAATGGAGTCTCCTGGACACCTGTTTGATCTAATCCCCTGCACACCTGAGAAATGCAGGATTTGGAACATTCTTTAAAAGTTACAGTGTGGGTAAACCAAAGATAAATCCCTAATGCAAAATCCATCCTCTGCCAAATGTCACAGCTGAAATCTGGACTGGAGATTTCTGGGGGAAAATTCGGTAGAATTCCTTAATATAAACAAACTATTGTATCTCCAAGTATTTTTTTTAAAGGAATCAACAATTTGATTAGTGGGGAAAAAAAAAAACCAAAACCACAGACCTTCAAAATGGCACTTACAGCAAACATGGGGAATTTCCAGTTGAAGTGGTTTATGTCAGATGGAGGTAAAAGCAGCATTTCAGAATGGGAAATGTAATTCCCAGGTGTTGGTGCTGTGGAATGCCACTGCGGGGTGGCCGAGGAGCTGCACCCCTCCTTGGCTTATCAACGTTTCCTCCGAGGTTTGCGGTGAATGCACTGTGGAACGTTCTAGATTTACACCAGTAGGATGCTCATGGGTAAAGAAATTCTTCTGCTTCCAAGGGCTACCTATTCTGCTCCATTAAATTCCTTGAGATCTCCTCAGATTTCCATGCTCCCTCCTTGCAAACAGTCCTGCAGTATGTGGAATGCTCCAAAGTGTCCATGCTAAACACAGTGATTCATTGCACTGCGTTAATAACAGACAAGAAAAGAGGCTTTTGAGTCCTGTAACCCATAACAACTTTGAAAGGAACAAAGGGCCCTCTCCAGAGTCACTGGAGTTAATGGGCTCTTTTCACTCCAACCCAACCTGGGTTTGCCGAATGTCTAAACCGGGAGCTGCTGCCATCCCACTCGAGACAACTCTGGCTGCGGCGAGAGCAGCTGTTCATTTCCTGTTACCCCCTAATGAAACAAAATCATGGAAGGTTAAAGAAAGGCACAGATGGTCTGTGGAGGTGATTAGAACCAATGACTTGGAACCAGCGCCCTGCCAACCACCCGCACTGCCCAGCGCAGCCAGCGGCACGCCTGGACTCCCTGCAGGACTTTTCAATCCCGTGCCTGCTTACCCAGCAAGCATTAATCCTTATCAAGGAGATCATTTGTGCACGTTAAGGGAACCATTTTCTCTCCTCCTTTCCCAAGGACTATATTTCTCTGGCTGCCTCTGGCAGAGGCTCCTCCAGAAGCCGACACAGAACCCACTTTTCCGGGCAGCAGGCAGAAAACATAGGCAAAAGCATCCAGAGAAAATCCGTGCAGGACCATTATCCACCCTGGCTTTTTGGTCCCCTGGGATCAAAGAGCAGTTTGGTGTCTCTTAAACCTCATTCCTTTCACAGAGCTACAGAGAGGATAATAGGCTGATTAGCCCGAAAGGCTGAAGTGGGGGGACTTTCCCTTCACACAAAATGCTGGTTTATCTTTTAGAAGATATATTTAATTTAATGGTATTTCAGTCATTCATTTTGTTTAAATACATTTTAACTATCTTACATATCCAAGTGGGAAAAAACTCATCAACTTTAAGAATTCATTTGAGAAAAGTTCATAGTTTATCGATTCAAGCTTTAAAAGACTCTCTTGGCAACACCCAGCTTGGGAAAATTTGTTTCAGTTCAATATTTTTCTTCTCCTTTTGGAGTCAACTCCTCTTTTTGAATCTGATTTTCTAAGGAGTTAGTCAGGAAGCAAGATTGCCTGTCTGGCCATTCCCACCTCCTGCCTGGATTGGCTGATTCCAGCCAGAACGAAAGCAGAGGAAAAGCCTTAGAGAGATTCTGTGTGACTGTGGATGTTGTTGCTCAGAGGAGGCAGTGTGGGCAGGGTGACCCTGCTGAGGAGGGCTGGAGCTTGGAGGGAGAGGAGCCCATGTGGCCAGCATGGCTCTTGGCTGCACCAGCCCCAACACATGGTCCCAACATTCCAGAGAGATGGAAGGAGCTGGGGCCACTGCCATGGAAGGGACATGTCAAGGACATGGCTTTCATGGAACACCAAGCCTTGTGGATTCACCTGCCTACAGAGCAATTCGTATTACTGCAGAAAATTGTATTTCAGAAAAGCACTGTCTCCAGCTAAGGACCTCCCTAGATAAAATTCAAGGCTGACATAAACCCATGCTCAGTCCCCTTGAGCAGCCTGGGAAGGCACCATGGAGTGCTGGTTTTCCAGGCAAAATGTTCTGCTGGTGTTTCCCAGCTTGCCCATACAAGATAACTGGATGGGTAGATGTGAGGATTACTGGGAATTAGAAAGAGGCTTAAAGAACACTTGGCATGAGCTGACATTAGTGCAGAGCCCACGAAGGCAGGGGAGCCACGTGCAGCTTCATGGGAGGAGTGAATGCCTGCCCAGATCCCTGCCAGCACGGGGAGGGGGACGCAGGATCCGGGAGGAAGCGCACCCGCACCTCCGCACTGCTCTTTTGTATTTCAATTTTCTTTGGCCAGTGGGGATGATTTTATAGCATCACAGCAGAACATTATCTTTTATACTTTGACAAAATGAAACTGAGTCCTTGGGATTTTTTCACCCACTGCTCTCTTGGCTACTTCACTGCAGTACTATTTCATTACTTATTGATTTTTCAACGTGCTGTCTGCATCGCTGTAATTTACACAAGTTCTGATAGCCCTCAGCGATTCTTAACACCTCAGGGTGAGATCATGGAGTTCACTTGAGATACCAAAGGTAGGCAACAAGTTCGTCAGAAAAGATGACAAATTGACAAACTTGATAGTCAAGGAGGAAATTTGAGCAGCTGCAGGCGTATCATATCAAGATGTTTTTCTTAGCCAAATTGAATTAGAGCAAATTTGTACCCCAAAAAATTAGTTTCACATACAGCTAATAAGGGGCTGTGAAGTGTATGGCTAGACCCCAAGAAATTAATAATGCATGACCCTCACAGGGCAGCCGAACTAATGCTATTTTGGTTGTAACTGGAGATAGCCACTGGTCCACGGACCGGCAGGTGGAAAGAGAAGGGAGCCTCGTCATGAGCACGGACAGGGAACTACAAAGAGCTCCTCTTATACTGAGGCAAGTAAATGCTGCTTCTTCAAGGCCTTCTCCACAGCTCTGCCGTTCTGAGCAGCTTAGAGCAGTCGCAGGTGGCAGTGCTGTGCTCACTTTGACCACACCAGCCTGATGTCCCTGACACCATGTCACACCCCAAGGTCCGTCCAGCTCCTCAGAGCTCCCACACACGGATGCTTCTGCAGGGAATCCATCCGTGCTCAGTGAAAGGAGCTCCAATCCTGCTTTGAGTTTCTCATGATACTGTTCACAAAGTCAAAATACAAATTTGGGTCACTTGCCATGAGAATCTGGCTATCCTATGGTTACAGATTTCTGTTACACCTCTACTTGAGTGATGAAACCCCTTTACCCCTCAGTAAAGGGGCACCATCTCACTTGACCTTCCCTGGGGACAGCCAGCAGCAGACTGCTGGGAGACCAGCCCCGAACAGGCATACCTGAGCACAGACTGAAACAACACAGACTTTCAGGCTGTATCCTAGGCTTGCGTTCACATTTAAGAAGAAATATTCCTGCTGTCACTGTTATCCATATCAAAGAGTTATATTGAGAGGGTCTTTTCCTCTAAAAGTAAGATGAAAAATAAGGCAGGATGCCCCCACAAGGCCGAGTTTTCATGGCCAGTGAACTGACCACAGGACAACCAGAAACAAGATGGCCAGTAAAATTAAAGAAATTAATTATCAGTGAAGCTCTGTTAGCTCTTCCATAGCATCTCCCATCTTATTTTCCACTGCAGACTTGGATTAATTGGGCTACTCCACAAGGGCAGCAGTCAGAGCACAGCTCAGTGCTCCTGCCTGGCTGGGACTTAGAAATCAAGTGGTTTAGAAAGTACAAAACTGCAGCTGAATTTTCATGCATTCAGAAAGGTTATAATGCTCATGTACTGTCCTCGCTTTTGCTGCCATGAAGTGATCCTGGCCTTTTCTTGCCTCTCCTCTCGGCAGCATGATGCACTCCGGTCCCAGGTTGGGGATGTGCAGGCCCCAGGAGATTTTCCATCACAGCATCTCCTCATGAGATTTGTCAGCCATTAAATGCTTCATGGGAATGTATTGGTTTAAGCCCATCTTGTGAGGAGCCCCAGCAGTTTTTTGACAGACACCTCTGCACCCTTGCCCATTCCTCCAGTGTCTCAGCAGCTCCCACCCCACAGCAATGTCCTGCACCCTGTATGGACAACACACATCTCAGGTATTGATATTGAGAGAGTCCATCAACTCAGTTCAGTATGAAGAGAAAGACAAATGCATCTAAAATTGATGAAATATTCCAGACAATAAAATTTTTAGAAGTACTGTGTGCTCATTTTAATAGTTTATGAATTTGAAGTGGCTGATCTCTCCCTATTTTTACCATCATAAACCATTCAGACAACAACTGTTACATGTATTTTCTTAACACTGTTCTAACTTCAACTCATTTCACAGTTTTATTTGATATTCCTCAACTACCATATTTCAAAATTTACAGTCTTGCACTGAAGGTCACATATGGCCACATCTAAGTCCTCTCAGATTTGTGATTCAGAGACGCTAAGCTGATGTTGGTTTAATTGATTCTGTGGAAGCAGCAATGCCTGTAACTCCTGAGAATTAGGGCTTTCCACAAACTGGCAAACTTTCAGTGGGTAAAATAAATATCCTCATATCCATGTGATAGAGGGTATATGCACAGCACGCAGTTATATCAACACACCTCTCTAATGATGCACTTTAGATTAAATACTGTGTCCCAAAGAGCCAAAGGATCACAGTTTGTGGAGCACAAACCCAAACAAACGCCAGTAACATGTCCCAGCCATTCCCTTCCTTGGGTGCAGCTGCACCAAAGTCTGAAGATTCCAGCAGGAGGGTTAAAGGAGCTGGGGTGACCCCCGCTGCACCAACAAGTACCTAAAGAAGCCCATCTGCTAGCACAGGGTCCCTGGGGTGCCCCCAGCCTCCCCCATCCCAGGCAATGCCCTTACATGATCCCACAGAGCACTGGACACACCTGCTATGGGATATTGAGCCTAGCCTGTACACTTCTCAGTACAGATGTAATAAAACTAATTTATTGCCCCTTTCCCCCAACAGGATTATAGAAACATAAACAAAGAAATGTTGAGTTCTTCAAGGAAAGGCCCCTTGAACTCAGGGATGTGACTGGGAGATTTAAGACCACTCTTCTCAAAGTAAGGCTCAGAGTACAACTTTCCTCATCATATTTCTGCAGAGTTCTGGAGGAAGTGCAGCAGTTTGGGTTTGAGGACTGTTTCCCTTTGAGACATCAAAGTTGCAGCTGCAGGACTGGGGTTCCCTGCCAGCATCCCCCAGGGCTGTAGGAAGCTCGAAGGCTGCCCAAGAGCACGGGCTGGGAAAGCTCAGCCCATGCTGCAGATGGATATGGAACCATCGACGGGAACCTCAGAAAGTACTACAGAGCAAATCAGCAACACCAGCTGATGACAGCACGCATGTGATGGAGGAAGATCAACATTGTCAGAACATCTGCACACCCCCATCTCCCCTCAGCCCCATTCCCTGTGCTCTCTCTGCAGGACAGGGTCCTGCTCCCACCTCCTCCTTACCCCATCCCTTTACTCTCTCTGCA
>VZSR01000393.1:467281-484289 GCA_013398615.1 Brachypodius melanocephalos
CCCAGCCAGTGCCGAGCTGCACAGCACAGCAGCCCCAAGCTGGGAGCAGGCGGGCAGTGCCAGCTGTCCCCTGGCAGTGCGGCAGTGCCGAGGAGCGGCACGGGGATGATCCCAGCACGCTCCTTCCCCTGGGCCCGGTGCTGCTGGCACAAGGATGGGGCAGAGCACCCAGAGCACTGCCCTCCCGGCAGCTTTGCTCCGAGTTTTGCTGATAATAACATTACGGTTCTCCCTGCGCCGGCAGTCGGATGAGAGGAGCCTGCAGCCTTTGGAGAGATCGATCCCATCGATCCCAGAGGCTCCATGTCATTTCCAGGGGATTTGCTAAAGAAGCTACTTATGTCCCTTTTTCATTTTCACCAACTCATTACCAGCTGCTGCTGCTCCCTGCACTTCAGCAGCACCTGCAGGAATGAATCCCAGCGCTCGCAGGCCGGCCTGTGCCGATGGCTGCGGGGCCGGCAGCCGGGCGCTGAGCGCGGGTGACGCACCCGGGTCGCTCCGCACCTCTCCCTCTGTGCAGGCACGCACACACACTCGCCTTTCTCTTTTCCTTTTTTAAAGGGCAGCCCAGCAGCAGACTAAGCAACTGATCCCCCGGCTTAACTTTTAAATTAAGACCATTGTAAATTTGGGAACTTGAGAAGAGATGGAGAGGACACCCATAATCCTTTGCAAATGTCAAGTGGCTCTCGATATTGGTTACTTTTCAAAGGTAGCTAGGCTACAGCGTGCGCAGTAATGAAAAACCCTGCCAGGCCCACTCCATAGGGCTTCAGTCAATATACATAATATTATTGGGCTTTGAAAGGATTAAAGATTGTTTCTTTTGCTTCCTTCTAATATGGAGATCTCTGGCGCTCACAACTCCGCGCGCCTTCTCCCGCGGGGAGCAGGCTGCAGGCCCTGAGTTGCTCCAGCACCGCTGCCCTGCCCGTCCTGGCAGCCCCGGATCATTCACCCTCTGCCACTCCTGACATGGGCACCTCATCGCTCTCCCCTGTCCAAGAGGAATCAACAAATTCGTAAAATAAAAGTTAACACCGAAAGTCTTCAGTTACCAACAGGGCCAGAGGGCAGACTTGAAAGGATTGAAACATCTGGAAAAATACCATTTTTCACTACATCCTACTCAAAAAAGTTCAGAGATCTGTGTTTTGACTGCAAGAACTCAGTTCCTCACAAACACCCATTAAGTACAAGAAATCTGAACAATTAGCAGTGATTTGAAGCTCCCAGGGCTCCTCGGAGCCGTCACGGCAGCTCTGGCAGAGGAGGATGAGACCCCAAAGCAACGCAGCTCCTGATCCAGGTCTGAATCTGGGGTTTCTGAAGCACCATCTGCAAAAGGCACATGCAAACTGTGATTTGAGGGGTGTCAGACAGAGCACCTTATGGCTGAAATACCATCAAACCCATATTTTTTTTATCTTTTCACATCTGTGTTTTCTTGTCCTGATGTTTAATTAACATTACTTCATTGAATATGGGTAATTTTTCTTCTCACCAACCTTGTAAATACGATTATGGCAGGATTCCCTCCAACTCTCCTTTTATGAAGCCAAATGTGCAATGTTGGCAGGGCTCTGCTCTCAGTTGTACTCAAGAGAAAGACAGCATTTGAGATCCCTGAGTAGGAGAGAGCAGGATTTAGCATCCTGGATGTCCCTGCAGTCCCTCAGCTCCCTCTGCTCTGGAGTGAAGCTCCTGTGACTTTCATGGCAAAGAACCGCTACATTGATCCCTCCCCACTGAATCCTTGCTGAAGTCACTAATTTTGAAAAAAGTAGCTGAAAAATGTCGTTTTTCCCTTACTATCCATATGATATCGTGATCTTCAACAGGTGAGATAGAGACCAGAACCTGCAAAGTTCCCATTTCAGCAGAGGACAGGAAACAGGGGAAGAGGAATTAAAGGAAATGTTACAAGATTTTTAACAGTATCTTAAAAACCTCAATCAGGAAGATTTTCAACTGAAATTTTAACAAAAGTGCTGCTGCAGGTTTCAGGCTTCCCTGCTTTAGGTTGATTGAACTTGGGTTGAATTCAAGAGAAACGGTGTTGCTCCACCGGAGAATAAAGCCTTTGATTTCAGATTGCTTTAGAAAAGAAAAATATTCCACATAAAACTGGCAATAAATAACAGGGAACGTTAACAGACTGGATGCCGCATTAGTTTGGGTGGTGACAGTAGTTTTCCCGAGGTGAGGGGAGTGCCCCTGAGGTCCAGCTGCACAGCCTGGCCAGCTGGTCTGACAGGCTTGTCAGGAGCCCTGAGCTGGCTGCCACTGGCCACTGGTTTACAGTGACCAGAGAACTCCATTTTAACAAGGATTTTGGTAATTCTGTGTGTCACCAGAATTAATCTTACAAAAATGGGTAGGTCTGCTTTACTACAATGTAAATTTCTTTTAGAAATTCTAGATGAAAGAATTAGTAAGATATAAGGATCCAAACAATTTCTTAATCATTTACCTTAACTTTCCAGAGCAACACGTACCCGAAATGGAATAACCAAAAGGTTCCAGTGCCTCTGGTTTGTCTGATTCTTGTGTGGGGCCAAGCACAAAGACAGTGATGATAGAACACTTCAGCTGCTGATATCCTTTATGAGATACTGAGAGATTCCAGAAACTCTCCTAACATCTTCTAAGTATTTTCTAAATGTCACAAAAATTCCCTTCTGTCTTCAAAGGGTCTGTAAAACTGTACAGAGATCTGCAGGTAAGGAATCCCATGTGAATTTAGGGAGAGAGGAGAAAGAGAACCAAGAGAGCAGAAAAGGCCCAATCCAGAGGCTAGAAACACAGACATCACACCAAGATAATGGGGGAAAGGGAGTAAGAACTGAAAAGGAATCTATGTAATGACCAGATGATCCTTGCTCAAATAAACTCTCTTCATAGGCATCACACTGTCACTTTCATCTTCTGTGATCACAGAAATCCCAGACTTGTGTGGTGCTTCTTGTCTGGTGAGGGAGAGAAATGAGAGCCACCCCTGCACTGCCTGCAGGTGTTGTACCCACCTCTGCCAGAAAAAGGGTCTCCAGCTTGTTTATAAAGGCTGCAGCACAAATAGCCCAAGTCCATTAAAACAAGGGAATTTAAAAAAAAAAAAACATCGAAAGATTCTAGCCTGGCAGGGTGATGAATCAAAGGTTAAATACCCAACACTTGTTCAGGTATCACTCGGGGGATTCAGTTTTCCTTTTCATGGTAATTTTAAGTTGAATTTTTAGGCCAACAGTTGTGTTTCTTGAGAGATCTATACCATTCTCCTAGCAGTTTCCTTGAAATAACTCATGGATCTTCACCAACTAAATTCCAATTTAAAAGATTTGTCAGTAAGAAAATCCCAATCTCAATAAAAGGTAAATGCAGCTGGAGCTCTCCGAGCCAGGCTGATGGCAATAAAGGAGCAGGGAGTTTCTATTAGCTCGAATAAGTTAACAGATTCCAGGTAATCCTTCCTATTACCGCCAAACACCTGCATACAGATGCCACATCGTAAGTGTGGATGGATTTTTAATTTGTGGAAATGTAAAATCCTGGTCACAGCTTGTGCTGGAAAGGCAATGGAGAAGGGAGGGATGGGGCAAGACCTTTGCTGAGAAGAGGCTTCCCGCTGCAAAAGTCCACGGGATGCTGTAGAATGGTAAAGTCATTCATCACATGTATTTAAAGTTGAATTTGCTGGTATTTTATGGTATTGGATTTTATTTCTATTAACATTTTATGCTGAAATTACAGAATGATTCGTGAGTACTGAATTTTTGATTGCTTTTATACTTGCTGGGACACTATTAACGTTGATTTACGTTAATAGCACTGTAAGAAGATATTAACAATGAAATTTCCAAAAGCACTTAGCATCCCATAATTGGAGTTAAATGACAAAAAAAATGAGGGGATAATAAAGTAGAGAGAGAGACAGAATTTTTGACAATACTCCCTCTAAACTGTATTTTTCAGGAAGAATTGGAGCAAGACAATTTTATAAAAGAATCAAGTCAGGCATCAGGAAGAGAACACTTGTACTGGCTGAGAAGGTGAGGGTGAATGGAGCTGCACGTGCAGCACGGCTTCCCAGGGAGGGATCCCAGGGGAAACACGGAGCCCCACCTGCACACAGCCAGGGCTGGCAGCTCCTGTGTCCGAAATCCAGCAAACAGCAGCGGCTACAGAGGGACCTCGACGGGGGCAGAGATGGGCCAGGTTTCACCCACTCAGGCTGAGGTTCTCCAAGAGAAGGACAGAAATAGGACCATGGTGAAGGTGCTGCAGGATCAGCCAGGACCCCAGAGCTGACTGCACACCCCCCCACGACTTCCTCCGATTGCAAATCCTCTAAACCAAACTTCATTTACTTCTTTAAAGCACAGTTTCCACAAATTCTACTTTGACATCACTTGGATACTGTTTTTAAAACTCTCTTTCCATTAATAAAACCATCAAAGTGTTTTTTTGTTAAAAAGTGCTTCACTGTTCTCATCACCAGAAGTTAAACAGCTCAGTCAGGGAACACACAGGGCAACATGACAAATCGTGTGAAAACTTGGAACAAAAAAGTAAACTTAAAACAAAAATGTTAAATCAGACAACATAAAGGAACAAAACACCTTGATTAGCTTTGAGTAGCTCTGGGAAAAAATGCCAAAAATGTTTGTAGGGAGGTGTTTTATCAGTTTTGTTTAGATGACAATATTGTGGGGGTCAGAAGGGAGATTTGACAAGACATTTTCAAGCAGTTTTAATCAAGAAAATAACTACAAAAATATTATGTTGCAAGAAGATTGTTTTCTCATTTCACTCAGACCAGGAGGGAAGCTCATGTCAGACTTTTGTTAAAAACAAATAAGTTCAGCAGCATTTTACGGCCCACTAGAACATGGAAGAAAGTCATTGTAGGAGTCAAACTACAGAGTAGTGAATGAAAACTCCTGCTGTACTCAGAAAAACAAATGTGTAGCAACAACAAGTCTCACCAAAGCCATGACACATGAGGTGTGGGATGCAAAAATGAACAAAGCAAAGGATATCTTCAACAGGACCAAACCCTCAGCTCTGTCTGAGATCCACAGACTTTACTGATCACAGGGAAGGCTAGGATCTCACAGCCTGGTGATCCCATTCCCAAATTCAGATATGGAGCTGCTGATACAGCTTTAAAAAAAAAAAAAGAAAAAAAAATATATAAAAGGATAAATCAGCAAGCTGGTCTAGTGGAAAGTGTTCCTGCCCATGGCAGGTGTTGGAACTGGATGAACTTTTAAGATCCCCTCCAACCCAAACCATGCTGGGGTTGTGTGATAAATACTGAGGTACAAACCTCAGCTGAGCAGTGATCTGTGAGATGGGTGAGTGGCTCATGACCTGTCTCTTCCCACATCAACACACCCCAAGTCTGGAGTTGTCCAGCTGCAGGTTGTGGCAGAGATCTGCTTGGGGAATGAGTTCTTTTGTGTGACCACAAACAATGATTGTGCTGGTCAGGAAATGCAGGATTTGTTATTATACAAAAGTAAAAAGATTTCTTGTTTTGAAAGATCAGCCAATATTTCCCTTAGATGGGAGAATGACTGTTCCACAGGCAGGGCTGTATTTTGGACACTGCCACCTTCACTGAGTTAAAAACAAACAAACAAACCCCAACCCAGCCCCTTTTATCAGCAGGAACCACATTTGCTTACACAGAAGATGTCAGCAGCCCAGAGTAAATAGATCAAATGGAGCTGACATGCTACTAAATTTAATATGCATCCTCCTGTCTTTAAAATTCCCATCTATCCACGCATTTCAAAGGTAAGTTTGTGGATTTCTTAAGTAATTATATTTCAATAACAGGCAAGAGAGAAATGCCTGGAAACTTAACAAAACCACTGACTGCTACATAAATTAAAAACTGATTGATGGATGGAGAACTTAGATGAATTGTTAAATTGGCACATGATTGGGAAAACAGATCCAAGGCTTGTGTAGGGCCCAGCTCAGCAGTCTGTGACAGACACGTACCCAAAGGAACAGCCACGCAGATGAAACAAGGGGTAAGGGCTCACTGGGTGAGTGGTTGGAACCCAAAGGCAGAGTCAGGTGCTGGATGGGCACCAGTGTGGAGGAGAAACACAGAGCTGCAGAGCCAGGTACGACACGCAGGTGTATGAGGACACAACTGTCCCCAGCCCTGTCACCCTACCGGGTGTTCTCCCACAATCTGTTTAACCTGCTCCCCACGGCCGCAGCAAATCCCAGCTCTGTGGGGCTGACACCGCAGCCAGAGGGCCCGAGGGGAGCAGGACTGCCACGAGGGAGCAGGAAATGGCTATTTCTAGAGCAGAAGTATCAGAGCAAAGCAGATTGCATGAAGAGCAGAGAGAAGGTGGCCGTGCCCCCGAGAGCAACACTGATCCCTGCAACGCCAAATCCTCCCCAGGGCCCAGCGCCACGCTCGCCTCTCCAAGCTGCGCCACCAGCCAGCGTCTGCAACATCTCGAGTGGGAAAATGTAATTTTATTAAGGCTTTTGGAGCTTCACTCTCAGCATCTGCACTGCAGCACAGCATACAAAGGGAGGTTATGAAGAATTTCTCATTATGGCCACAGGCACAGACTCATAACATCCCCCTGGCCAGCCTCGGTTAATAAAGCTCCTGCTCTGCCCACCTGCCCCCAGCCCCTCGCCCACAGGTGCCCCCGCCCTGGGCCACCCTGCACATGGCCCCTTCAGCCCTCACCGACAGGAAACTCCTGCTTTGTCTTCCCTAACTCATTGCATGGGCACCTTCATTTGCAAACCTGCTCTTGGAGGCCCAGAGCTGTAATTAATCCATGTCACAGGAAAGCTGTAGTGTCGGGAGAATTTATGACTGGCTCTGAGCTGCCGTGATGAGCAGGGGCACCTCAGCCCCTTGTGATATAAATGCCTCTGCTAATTGGATTGCAGGAGCTAATCAGGAGCTGGAGAGAGAATGAAGGCGCTCAGCCTCCTCGCTGCTGGCGTGGCCTGATAAAGCTGGCAGCCAAGGGAATTGCGTCTGCGGGAATTGCATCCTGTCCCGAGATGGCTATCATGGGGTGCCCGGGGCCACTGGCGTGGGGCAGCCGTGCAGGGAGCAGGGAGGGCAGGGCCGCTGTCCACGAGGGCTGTGCACACACCCACAGGGCAGTGCTCACACCCCAGGGCTGTGCAGGTAAACCCCGTGAGCACAAGGAGGAACTGCCTGCTCCTGGCCAGGAGCTGTCCCCAGAACGCCCCGCTGCCTGCTCCTGGCCAGGAGCTGTCCCCAGAACACCCCGCTGGCTGCTCCTGGCCAGCAGCACCTCGGACAGCCCTGTGCTGAGATACAACCATGACATGGTACGTCTGACTGGTCTGACCAGTGTTCCATACACCCCATGGCCCCCTCCGCAGTCCTTGAGGTCTCCATTGCTCACCTCTAGCACTAGAAAGGGGCTGAATACTCAATACCATGTCTGTTGACACCTTCAGTACATGCCTTTCCCCAGAAAGACACACAGCTAGAGAGCTGAGGTGGAAGAGACACAACAAGGACACTCCTGCAGCAGGAGTGAGGTTGACCATGCCAGGAACAACCTGGGCGAATGTCACCAGCTGCACATGTGCTCCACACACCACACGGCCAGGTGGGACATGGGTCCTGAGGATGGGCTCAGGATGTTCTAAAGATGGTCTGACTCCAGCTTCCACAGAATCTTAAAGCTCCATGATCATCCCCAGCTCCTGACCAGGGCGGACCTGTCCACAGGGAGATGGGAAGAGTCCTGGATGGAGAGGTCTGACCTGGCTCTCCACCCACACAAACCAAACATACGCAGGTCCCCACTGGAGAACAGGGGTTTTTCGCAATCCAAGGCTCTTCTACATTCAGACAGCATTTCTGTCTTCTCCATGTCCTTCTTATCGTCCTTTATTTTCATCTCTGCTTCCCTTTCTTACAAATACATGGATTAGAAAGTAAATCCTGAAAATGATGACTAAACCCAGCCATCTCTCCTTACGGAAACACTTTCCCACCTTCTTAAACCTTTTTGGAGGCACGAGGGAAAATAACCCTTGTATTTATGCAAATTTCAAAGTGGCGTGTGATGATGGAAACAAAACAGTGCTGGAGCGCAGCCAAGGCATGGCACCGACGGGGCCTCTCAGCTGCTCGCCTCCCGATTCTTCGGGGGAAGCAGCTGTAGAGAAATGAAAATACAGAAGCCCCCGCACGCACCCGCCGCCGCCCGCGCGCATTCCAGCACCCGTCACCTCGGAGGCGGCAGGATGCGGGCTCTGGCCAGGCACTGCCTGCAGCCAGGAGCACCCTGTCGTCCCCCACAAACCTCCCTGTCCCGCTGTTCTCGATTCCCCTTTCAGGAATTTACAAACATTTTCCGCAGATCAATATCTGTATTGATTATTCATTGTGAGCGAGTCCTGTGTCTTTGGTGATCCAACCTGGCAGAGTGAGCAGCCAAAGGCTGCAGCAGATACGGGGGGGAAAGAAAAGGAGAAAAAAGCCCTACAGAAGGCGAGAGAGACCAGATCTGGCTGGGCTTGCTGCTGGCAGCAACGGAGACGGATGGAGAGGAAGGAAGGAAGGAAGAAAATGGGAATGGCATGAAAAGGAATGAAGAGACGAGAGAGCTGAGGAGAAAAAGAGAGAGCAGGAAAAACAAAGTCACCGCTGGAGAACTGGTGCCGGGGCACGCTGGCAGCCTGCAGAGATTCCAGCCTTGTGCTCGCCCTTCTGCACAGGGATGCGATGGACTTACTGCTACGGGAGTGAAAAGTGACTCACGGTTTTGGTATCTGCTACGTAAGAGCTTTGGGGGGATTCCTTGGCTGGCTGACAGAAAGGGAAGAAAGCAGCAGCAGTGAGGTAAAACGCGATCCCTTCCTCCTGCCTTCCTGGGAATACGCGTCGCCCGGGCTGGCTGGAGCAGCTCGCTGCTCGCTTATGATATGCAAAAGGAGAATAATTAAAAGCGCCAGCATCACTTGCAAAGTGAGTAAACACAAAGCCTTTCAAAACATGCTCTTCAGCTAATGAGAAGCTGTAATTTCTTATACTTAAAGGCAAAAAAGACCCTGATGAGGCTCGGTGGAGTGTGCGCGCGCGCCTGCGTGTGTGTGCATGTGTTTGTAGATATGAGAGAATCAGTTAATTGTTGATGATGTTTAGAAAAGGGATTATGAGAAAAGACACTGAAATGATGACAGGGAACATCTTGGATCAGAGCCAGAGAAATAAAATAATCAAGGACAATCAAGCCTGCAGCTCCGGAGAAAGCGCCGACTGTTCTGCCAGGGACTTGGAAGGAATTTCCCCGCGCTGCCGAGCTGCAGCTGGAATACGTGCTTGGCACCAGGAGAGAGAACTGCAAGGAGCAGCTTGCTTGGAGCATGAGACAACAGAAGAGAGAACTATGGAGCTCTGCTATAATTCAGAGGTTAAACAGCTTTGTCTGCTTATGTGTCAGGTGGAGACTTGGTTTTGTCCACATCTGACCTGCCCTGAAAATGCAACTTCTGAAATCCCCTGACTGAAGCCGGAGCTGAGGATTCTCCAGACGCCTCTCCAGAACTACTGTGACGTTATGAAAACAAAGGAGAGGGAGCTTCAGGAATTAAGTTCTCCTGTGGCTGCAGGACCTGATGGACCTGACCATGGAAACTGTCTCTGGAATCAATTCCTTCCTTAATTCTGGAAATCAGAACCCCCTTGCTCCAGCTGGGGATTGCAGCTCTCAAGCACACAGGAAAGGTGGCGGTCATCAGGAATACCAGGAGCAAGCTCTCCTTCCAACCTGGGCATCTAGCTGCTGTCCTGAACGGATGGATTTTAATAAATGTTGGCTTTCTCTTGGGCTGTGGTTGGGTGGGGAGAGAGAATAAAGGGAAATTTAAACCATCCTATGACTGCTGTGTTGTCAGTGAGCTACAGAAATGCCGTCCCTTTGTTTTGGATGCTAAACTCCGTCTGACTTCATTGTTGCTGGATTTTGGCACGTTACACTCTGGGCTTCTCCAGCAGCAGAAACACATGGTCTATTAAAGTGGGAATCTTTGGGGACGCGGAGGCAGAGGAACGAGCCAATCATACGTGGCTTTTGCACATAGCCCGTTTTGCAGCTTTGCGGCAAGCTTTCCGGACGGTGCGGATGGTAGGTACGCGTGTGCCCAGGAGGGCGGAGGGCAGCGGGGGCGCGGAGGGGCCGCGGGCGCGCGGCGGAGCCGGGATGTGCCACGGCCGCGGGGCTGCCAGGCAGACACCCTTTCCCTTCCCTTCCTTTCCTTTCCCCTTCCCGGCCGCCGAGCGTGCTCAGACCTGAGCGGAATGTTAAACGGCGAGCGGCAGATTAGCATATTAACCAGCGCTGCCCGGGCGGTGGCAGCGCGGCAGCCGTGGCCACGCGGGGCACAGTCTGTCAGACGCTCAACCGGCTCCTTTGTCAGAGCCCTTCTTAGATTTGTGTTTGCCTTTTGTTTCCCAATCAGACCCTAGAAATTCATTAACAGCAATGAAAGGCGGGGATGCAAAAACCCATGATGAAAACAAATGATCTATTTAAGCGGCGCTGGGGCTGAAAGGAGGGGGTTCGTGGCGCCGGGACTGGAGGAGAAGGAAATCCTGCCACCTGGAAAATGCCTGGACATGCGTGTCCTTCCCCGTGCCAAGGCTCCAAGGAGACAGTTACTACAAAGCCGGTGGTGTGTGTAAAGATGTTGTAGCATTGTCTTTACAGAGCCTCAAACAAATACCAGCGGCTGTTCAGAAGGAGAGGTCGGTCCTCATTGTCCCTGCTCCGGCTGCGGTAATGCCGGAACTCCTCCCTAGTGCTCGATGGGCTTTAACTAGAAACAATTTCCAGCGTCCGCAAAGATTTAGAATCATTTGACTTTTAAAATCACTCGAGTTCATTCACACGGGCCCTGTGCTGTGGCCCAGCAGCGTCCTCCAGCCCTGACGGGAGGTGTGGTGGCACCGCCACTGTCCTGGACCCGGCCCCAGGATGCTGCACCTGGCACCAGGCTCTTCAGGTGTCTTCCTCTCCTGTGATATTTCTTAGACAGATTATTTCACTAATGTTACTGTCCCCTAAAGTGTCACATGGTTGTGAGAATAAAAACATTTAATCCAGGCATGGCCTTTTTATCAGAATTGATCTAATAAGAGAAAATTAATCTGAAATAATCTATGCTGTATGATTTTTATTTGTAAATGGTGCGTGTGGGCTTTAAATATCACAGAGGCACAATTTAGGTATTTGCCAACAGGATTTTTAGGCAAATCTGAATGTCCTCAGCCCCAGAGCTCTGTGCCCATCTGTGGGGCCAGATACACAGCCAGGGACACCCTTCTCTGCCTCTGACACAGCACCCCCAAAATGTGTCACTGGCACAGTTCTCTGAGCTCCAAGAACCTGTAATTTGTACCTCTGGGAAGCAGAAATTTTAGCAGGGAAAAGGGAAAGGGGCTTCAGCCCCTTAGTCCCTCTGTACCCAGCTCTTACACTGGCTGGGTCCATGGGCAAAGGCCCCAGGGCTCTGTCTGTGTCCAGTGAGGAATTCCACTGATTCCAGCTGGTTTCACCAGCTACAAACCAAAGACAGACAACACAAAGACTTTATCTGTTGGAGAAATTGGAAGAAAATATTACAACACCTGCCACACGTCCACATTTTTCAGTGAGGACAACAACAACAAACTCTTGTCTGAGGAAATCTCTCAATTTTGCACCTGGTAAAGACATGCTGGATAATCTTACTCTAATGGACTTTAACCTATCTCCACGATTAGATAAACAAACCAAATCCCTTAAGAACCCTCAAAATTTATCCTAAACTACCACCAGTTCTTATCCTTAAACTTTTAATTGTAAACACAGCAAATAATGGTGAAATCACAGGATTATAAAATGGTTTGTGTTGGAAGGGACCACAAAGCTCATCCAGTACCACCCCTGCCATGGGCAGGGACACCTTCCACCATCCCAGGGTGCTCCAAGCCCTGTCCAACCTGGCCTTGGACACTGCCAGGGATCCAGGGGCAGCCACAGCTGCTCTGGGCACCCTGTGCCAGGGTCAAATGTTTGCTGTTTGCTCAGGTTCCTACTGACCATGGCTGGACTGTTGATGGGTTTTGGAGCCACTGAAATAAAACCACATTTTCACAGCTTCTGAAAGAGCCTTGTGCTAGTTAAAAAGTATTTTGGAAAATCACATGAGAATTGTCTCTCATGTGCCAGCATATCCCCCAGGTGATGCGCTGCAAATACATTCCCAGGCATTTCTCATGATATTGAAATAAAATACAGGAAAGTTACTAAAAATATGTTATATTCTTATACCAGAAGATCAAGAATCAGTCCAGACATCACACTGTGACAGAGTCACAGCTGACCGTATGTGTTCTCCCCAAAATCTTTCCAATTGTCCCCATGTCAGCCCCCTTCCACTTCCTCCTGTCCCGCCTTCTCAGTGCTTTCCTGTCCTTTCTGTACTCCATCCATTGTTTTCCCCTCTCATTCTCATATCAAAATCATGAACACTGACCCCAGGAAAGGTGGGATTTCAGCATTGCCATTCCTCCACAAAATCTCTGGATTCAGTTTGTAACACCTGAGGAACACCACTCACCCCCTCAAAGAACACCAAGGCCTGGAACATTTCCTAACTAAATGGGAAAAAGGAGATGCTTTCCTCAGGATCCTCTGAGATACTGAGAGCACAGAGCAAAGGAGAGTTTGCCTATCACACAATTTCCCAAGGTTTCCATTACATTTATAAGTCTGATGATTCTCAAGAACTTGAAGTGTGCACTCGTGTTGTAAACAAAATACTTCAGATAAAATGTAGGAAGAAAACAGGAAAGAAACCTTCTTGAAAGGATAAAAATCCCCCAAGAACCAAATACACGGGAAAAAAATCCAATTCTAAATTTACATTTCTCAGGTTTCCATCAAGATGGAGAACTCTGATGAGTATTTTTTGAAATAAAATGTCATTAATCTTTCCAGTGCTATCAGTATCACAAGGTTAGTTTGGTAATACCAAGTATCCTAGAGATTATGAATGACCTTATAATGACAAAGTATGTATAAATATATTAAAAGCGGGTACTTCACAGTGACTCACTGAAATCTGTTTACACAAAAAATAATTTTTAATGAAATTACTACACTTGGACCACTGGTATTTTTGGCACGCAAAATGTCATGGTGGGGATACTGGCAGGAAGGAGAGGGATGTTTGTCCCATGTTCAGGAAGATGTGTTTTCTGCCAGCACACATTTACCATGGTTTTGGGAAACTCATATTTATGAATTGTATCACACCATCCAAATATGATTTACTTTCACCAGTTCACATGGAAAATGAACCAGATCCAGTCTTGTCCTTTTCTCATCCTTCCTTATGGCTGTTTGATTAGGACAGACGTTCAAGGGACAGTTTTCCTGCTAAGAAGATTAGGCCACGGGCACTAATCACTTGGCCTGTTCTCTAATGACAGAAACTAACAGTTAAGGTCAACATAAATAATTAAATAACAGAGCCCTAATGGTTCTTCACCAGCCCAGACAGAGCTGCAGCCCAGCAAGGCTTTGTAGACACATAGGAAAAACACAATCTATGGATGGCCTTGCTCAAAAAACACATTTTCATTGAGAGTAAGAGGAGCCAACACTGCTGGCCAGCGAGTGAGGTGCTCAGGAACACTTCAGGCAGGTGGCATTTGAACAAAGCCACAGTGCCAGGAGATGGAGGAGCGAGCAAACCCTGCAGCCCAGGGAGCACAAAGAACCCTCCACTCTGCCTGAGAACAGCTCTGTTACATGTAATCACATCTCTCCTAATCCAGGTGAGTTACATTACACATCCCAGGAGGGCGACCAACACAAAAATCACTTCTGCAAGGCTTATGAAAATTAGGTCTTCCTACCTCACTGTGGAAACATGGAGATGTCACAGGATCTGGTGCTGATGAGTGGATCCGGGGAGATGGTTCCTATTCAGACCAGAAAAAGTCAGTACAAACTCTCCAGATCAAAGCCTGCAAATAAAAGAATGGGAAGTATATAAAATAATTTAAAGGATTTGGAATAATGCACCAAAAGAACAGAAGTTTGGGTACACCATTGAGTCATTAATATTTTTTTGTGTTCAGTTTCAACTCAGTCATCATTTCCAGCCATTCCATCTCCCCTGTCACTGAGGGCTGACCTGCAGCACCTTTGTCACAGATACACTTTGCCTCCTACCAACCAGACAAGCTGCACCTCCCAGCCTCCTGGCTCCATAGGGAAAAGACTCTAACAAGTACATTTAGGTGGCTTTGCCCACAGAAACCCCCATGGTCACCTGTACCACAGTCTGACCCAGCCAGCAGCAAAGCCAGGCACAGCTTGGCACTGGGTGGGCAGCTGACCAGGAGGTGGCACAGAGTTGAGGCCAGGAGGTTTTTGGGACAGGAACTTTGCCCTTCCAGTGGTGGTTCTTGCTGCAGTCACACATCTGTGGCTGTCAGGAATTTATAACTGGAAATTACAGAACTCTCATGAAATACTGTTTGCTGTTGTCCAGTTTGTTGCTCCTCTGTCCATGCTCTACACCTGAAGCTGTGGCTGCCCCTGGATCCCTGGCAGTGTCCAAGGCCAGGTTGGACAAGGCTTGGAGCAGCCTGGGCTAGTGGTAGGTGTCCCTGCCCATGGCAGGGGTGGGATGCAGTGAAATGTTCAGGCCCTTCCAACCCAAACCATCCTGGGATTCCAAGAACACTGTGGGACACAAACATGTGTGAGAGACACCAGGGGAAAGGCTAAACCACCACACATTCAAAGCTTGGTTTAAACCAACGGGAAAAGGAAGTTATCTGAAATAAAAAAGGCACTTTCAGGAAAATGGAAGTTGTTTCCAAACAATAAAAATAGAAAAGGATATAAACCCAGCAGACTAAGTGCAAACCCACGATAGGGGAAGGCAAAACAGGGTCTGGAGAACAATCATCAGAGTTCGTAGAGCTAATAAAAGCTTCTCCAACACAAAAGCAGGAAGCCTGTCTGTCACCCAGAGCTGCTGATAGATGGGCAAGGAGTAAAGGAGGGAATTAAGAAAGATAAGGGCACAGCAGCAAAATTAAATTAATTCCTTGCGCTGCCGTTCACTATGCAGAGGTCAGCAGGGTTCATATGCCAGAGCAACAAATCACCAGAGGTCAACAGTGCTTCCTTCAAGGAGCCCAAATATGAAATTGCTGAACTTTCTTCTTTTGCATCTGAGGATTGGAAGGTGAGAAATTTTTACAAAAGGCTTTAGGAGTGACCCTGGGAATGACAGACCACGAAGTCTGATTTCCAGAGCAGGCAAAAGGGTAGAAATCTGTGGGACTGATCAGATTGAGCAGCAATGAATAAACACATGCCTGGGGCAGAGTCTGAAAGACAAGAGCAGAGTTTACATGGACAGATCCAAGTCATCTGATGAGGAACCAGCCCTGCTAATACAGGAGATTTGGGCTGATACAGTGGAATCTGATTTTCTAAAAGCTTTTCTAGAACATCCTTCACTAAAGGTTCTTAAAGAAACTAAACTGTCATGGAGTAAGAGAGATTAATCTTCCTGTGAATTCTTGATAAAAAGACAGGAAAAAAAGGCACAAACACAACATTAGCAAGGGATGGAGCTGAAATTCTGCACTGCTTCAGCCTAGTCATGAATAACTTGCAAGAGGAGAAGGCAAAATGACATGCAGGTAATGAGAGTAACAATGCAGGGTTTTTCAGAAAAGTCAAGTTTAAGAGAGAGAGTTCCTCCAAAACCCTCAGAGTTCAGACTGGAGCCACAGTGCCAGTGCACACCTGTGTAATGGGTCATATAATGGGATTCATTACTTGGACTTTGGCAGGTGTTGTGAGCCTGGATTCCCCCAGTCTCTGAGGTGGCACTGGAGATGTGACAACCACCCTTTGGCTACCACCGGGCTAGTTCCTGGTGCATACCTGACTCCATCTCTGACTGACTGATGAAAAGAAGGAAAGCTTTGCCATGGCTGTGAGAATCTCCCTGCAAACACCTCCCGCCTCAGAGAATCATCCTCCAAATCCAATTGCAAACGGGATGAAATCCCTTTCATTGTTCTGGGATGGATGCAGGTGGGCAGGGGCTGCTGCAGCTGCCCTCCTCCCCCAGGAACGTGCCTGTGAACGGCTCACTGCCCTGCTCCTGGTGTCACCCTGGGGGCACAGGCCACGTCTCCTGGGTGGAGCGGATGGAGAGAAATGGCTCTGAAGCTGTCACAAAGGGTCTGCTTTCTGAAAAGGGTACTGTGCTGGAAGGAAGCTCATCCCTCTGCCTGGCCTTCCAGCTCCTCTCCTGGACTCTGGAACAACACAGGAATCCCTCCCTGCCCAGCTGAAACTGGTGGGGAGCTTTGCCAGCATGGCAGGGATCTGTGCCAGCACAGCAGGGATCTTTGCCAGCATGGCAGGGATCTGTGCCAGCATGGCAGGGAGCTTTCCCGGCAGCAGCTGCCTTGATCCTGCAGCAGCTGAGTTCCTGCCCGGCACAGAAAGAGCATCCGCCAAAAGCCCACAGTAAATTAAAGCCGAGTCCTCCGGCAGCACGGAGACAAGGGGGGGTTCCCGACGTCTGCCCAGGGCGGGCAGCACCTGCCCTGCGGGGCCGGGGGCTCGGGGTCCCTTTGTCCCACCACGTGCCCACATACGGAGGCCACTTGTTCCCGTCTGATCGCAATTAGCACCGTGCCAAATTCCTCGTGCCCCGCGCTAATTCGAGAGGATGGGCATGTCACACCCTGCCAAGAATTACAGCCACTGCCAGCCGGGGCAGCCCGGCCCTTTCATTAGGCCTTTGTTTCAGACGTGAGGGCTCATGGACTCTGGTTCTTTGTCAGAAATACCCGTGGAGGCGCTGGAGGAGGCAGAAGCCGCAGGCCTGGCCCTCAGCATGCTGTGTGTGTGACTGAGGCAGGCGAGGGGCTCTG